>CAMZMU010000096.1:58404084-58900469 GCA_947311845.1 Poa pratensis | reverse complement strand
GATCGACGACTTCCCGTTCGTCAGGGGACATCTTCCGTTCCAAGGATTGAGTGGAGATGCGGCGGCGGCGCGTCATCGGCACGCTCTGTTCTTCGTCGGCGACAGTGTTCTTCAGGAGGACTTGGTTGTAATTTTGTTTTTTGTGGAGGTCCTTTCTGTAATCACCTTGCTTTAATGGATCAGTTGGTTCCCGCAAAAAAAAAAAAAAAATCGACCATCTAGTCCCTCCAAATAGATGTTGGTAAAAGCTGAAGAAGGTGAAACCGAAGGAGTAAAGAATAATGATCACCGAAAGAGGCGAATCACAATTAACAATTCTTCTTTCGGTGAATAGTAGTGCTTATTTCAGTTTTTCAAACAAATCAAATCTTGATGACAATATCTCTTCTTTAAACTTAATGGAAGAAGGGGGAGAATAGTTAATGTCAATCCCGTTCAAAAAAAAAAAATGAAGACTTCACTGATACAAAATAAAACTGCTACCGTCAATAACAGTAAAAAAATGAACGAATTACTATGTTGTCACATATTCATGCAATGATTTGTTTGCAATATACTGTACAGATTTGGTGCGTTGGGAGTAGACATGAACTACAAACCATGCCTGCAGTGGGCCAGGGGGACAGGTAGTGTCTCTTTGCCTGGTGAACTTTAATGTTCTTTGTCTACACCGGAAAAGGCGGCAACGAGTGGATAGAGGCAGAGATACCGTCTTCATGCAAATCTATATCTACGAATATTTTTGGGAAAAAACAAACTATGAATATGAAGTGTACACAGTGGCTCTTGAGACTCCTCAATTAAAGAGCTCTTAACTTTTATTTAACTTGTTGTCATGTGCGCTACGTAGTCGCTCTAGTAGTTTTAAACGTGTATATATTCACCTTTATGCTGGGGGTAAGAGGACTGATAAGTTGGCAATATACTCCGTTCGTTTCAGTTTACTAACCCGAGCGCGTATGCCGGGTGTCTGCATGTATAGGTTGCACAGCTGGGCAAACTTAGGGCTAATACTGTGATCGCGTAAATCATGATGGCTGATGCCAATTGCTTTAGAACTAGCTTAATACATGTGTGTTGCTACATGACGATAAATAGATTGTGTACTTAGGGCTAATACTGTGATCGCGTAAATCATGATGGCTGATGCCAATTGCTTTAGAACTAGCTTAATACATGTGTGTTGCTACATGACGATAAATAGATTGTGTAGGAAGGCACTGTTTAATTCGGTTTTCTATTTTATGGATGTTTATGTCGAGGAGATGTGCTTGTGTGACGTTTGACCACATGACAACAAAACCACTTGTGTTTCTTTCTATTCCCTCTATAGTGGTAGAAATCAGTAGAAAATAAACATGCAATATTGGAACATAAAATCATTGTTGTAGGAGAATTTACAATATTTGATTCGACTCCCAATAGTTGTGGAGTTTCACATAGAATGTCACTAATGGATCTTTTCCTACTTATGGTGAATACAATATGGGCATCAAGCCTATATGTATAGTAATAAATAAAGATTTCATCATTTCATAGCACAAAAAAATAAAAATACAAAAATGAAATTGTGTTCTCTTAGATGTACCGAAAGAAAATGCAAGAAAAAACCAGGATAAATATGTTACCTCTGCTGATTATTACCATGATTTTTCACCATGAAACATTGAGTGGGTTAAAAAATATCATTATTTTGCACAATTCGATTAGCTGTGATTTTCTCTCCGCCGACTCAACTAAAACATTCATAAGCTTCCAAGGAAAAACCAACACTTGTGTACTTGTTAAGCCTTATACCGTGACATGAAAAGTTCAAGAAAAACAATAATATAAACTAAAACTAACATTTATTAGCAGGCATGCATAAGGCACCTTGCTTTGTTGTATAAGTGGGCTGAGAAAGTAAACAATAATGTGAAAACAAAAATTAGACAATAATAAGAAACTAAACGGGTTGTTTTCTCACCGTCGGTGCAGCAAAGCTTGGAAGCTATCCGTCTTTTTTCGGAGCGCCAAAACTCAAGGGAGAAAGTAAAGAATACACGGCTGATCCTATTTCAGAGGTGCAACCAAATGAGGAGATGATTGAAACTCCAGTGGTTAGTACTAACCTTTTTACTCTCTCTAGTTGTTCAAAGAATTTAAATAGTGACTTCATTTTTGCCTCTCATTCTCAGGACACATCTATTGCTAGTGAAAACAAAGATTTTGGGAACAACACTGATGTTAACACTCCCAAGGTAAATGGACCTACGGAGCCTGTTGATAGTTTGTTTGATCATTTTCAAGTTGAGGCTAATGGGACCTCTACTGTTTGTGATCATGTGCAGGAACCTACCTCATATGTACTGATCCATGACAAAGTGACCTCACCTGGGGCACATGATGTGGCTGCTTCGGTACAGGAAAAAGAAATCGCCGTCGTCGAGACAACTCTGGACTCTACTTCAGCAGCGGCGCATTTGTGTGCTGCGACTGTGCCGAAACTCACGGCGAGTGTAAATGTAGAAGCTCTTGGTAACTCGTTGGTGAATGCACCGATGACTGCTGAGCAGATGGAGGACTACAATGAGGTATGTTCGTTTAATAACACCGCATATTCGGATGTAGTGGCCCAGGATGTTGCAAGTGGTAATGTTTGTGTACATGACAATGTGCAGCAGCCTGAAGTTGAGGTCATACAAGAGATCATGCGTACTCCTGTGTCTCACCTCAAAAGAAACCAAGCATGGAAGAAGTTATTGCTTATGGAGGTATCAAGAATCCGATGGCGAGTGGTCTTCGATCAAGTGAAAGATTGAAGATGAAGCCCAATGCTGATGCGCCTCAAATGGAGAAGGCGATGTCTTTGGCTGAATCTCGTGATCTGCTATGGGGTTCAGGTACATATCCAAACAAGCTCTCGTTTATTTCTTTACCGAATGAAGTCATAGTTGATAGGGCGGCTAGGCTTGGATTTCTCTGGGTAACTCGCCATCTAAAATTATTAATTCGGTCAACTCTATTAAAAGAATTGAGAATGAGAGGGCAGTAACTTTTCTCACAAACAATTTGAAAGAAGTCGAGCATGGTAATCATGATAGTCTTGTTATAAAAAGAGCATCCAACATTTCTGAAGATTTAGAAATGAAGACGAGGATAATTCCTTAGACCAATTGGGTACTGAAGGAATTACACTACGCGGTAAGAGAAAGGTAAATAAGGGCAATGGCCTATCTAGTAATAGACGAAGTGCTAGAATCGCAAAGTTAAAAAATAAACAGTAAAATGAAAGGCATGATTTGGAACAGTGACGGGTTAGGGGACACGGCCAAACATAATGTGATTCAAGAAACAGTGAGAGAGCAAAAATTAGATTTTGTGGCTATATTGGAGAGACAGGTAGATCCAATTTCGCAACTCCTTTTTTAAAACAGCTTGCTGGAGGGATGGATTATTCGTGGTATTGTTTACCACCGCATGGTCGGTCTGGTGGCATACTAGCTGGGTTTAATAATGCGTCATTATGCATACAAAATGTTGTAGCTGGTGACTACTGTGTTAAATTCGAACTAAAATCAAAACAGGATGGTTTCTTGTGGTCTTTTGTAGTGGTCTATGGGGCTGCGCAAGAAGCACACAAACCTGATTTTCTGGCCGAACTTGTTCGGATTTGCGAGAATGAAACACTACCTATGTTGGTGGGGGTGATTTCAATATCATTAGAAGACAAGAGGAGAAAAATAACTCAAATTTTAATGCAAGATGGCCATTTATATTTAATGCAATAATCGAAAGTTTAAGCCTCAGAGAACTTGAACTCTCTGGGAGGCAATATACTTGGGCCAGTAGGCGGGATGTTCCAACATATGAAAAGTTGGATCGGTTCCTTGCGAGCGTTTCATGGGAGCAAAAATATCCTCTTGTCACGGTACATGCGATGACCCGCACGGGGTCTGACCATACACCATTAATTATAGATTCGGGAATTGAGGCTCACATCGGAAACAAATCTGCTTTCTCTTTTGAACTTCTTGGTTGCGAAAAGAAGGTTTTTATGAGATGGTATGTAAAGAATGGGAGTCTACTACTGCCGGAGAGTCACCTGTTGAAAGGTGGCAGAATAAAATTAGGCATTTGACGCCAATATCTTCGGGGGTGGGCAAAGAATATTAGTGAGAATATAAAAAACTGAAACAAAAATTGTGCCTTTTAATTGATCAATTGGATATCAAGGCTGAAACTACTACGTTGTCGGTGGCTGAAAGTGCAGCCAAAAAAGAGGCGGATGATTACTTGGCACGACTAAGACGCGATGAAGAGTCTAAATGGGCTCAGCGGGCAAAAGTCAAACACATACAAGAAGGGGGAAATAATACTAAATATTTTCATCTCATTGCAAATGGAAAGCATAGAAAGAAAAAGATTTTCCAATTAGAGCAAGATGAGGGAACGATTGTGGGACAGAACAACTTGAAGGTGTTCATCTCAGAATATTACAAACGCTTATTTGGGGCGTCCGATCCTTGCTGTTTTACCTTGGACGAATCTTTTATCGCTGATCTACCGCAAATTTCACCACAAGAAAACAGCATTTTAACATCTAACTTTAGTGAAAAGGAGGTGTTTGAGGCTATTTCGCAAATGGAGCACAATAAAGCTCCGGGACCGGATGGGTTCCCAGCTGAATTTTATCAAAGATTTTGGAGTGTGATAAAGGCTGACTTGATGGCCATGTTTACACAGCTCCAAAATGGTGATCTACCTCTTTTTAAACTAAATTTTGGGGTGATTACTTTATTACCCAAAAAGAGGATGCGAGTAGAATTGAGCAATATAGACCGATTTGTTTGCTTAACGTGAGCTTCAAGATTTTTACAAAAGTGGGTACGAACCGTGTGTCGGTAATTGCTCACAAGGTGATAAGGCCTACACAAACTGCATTTATGCCGGTAGAAACATTCTCGAGGGGGTTGTTGTATTGCATGAAACAATACATGAACTAAAAAGGAAAAAACTAGACGGTGTGCTTTTCAAAATTGACTTTGAAAAAGCATACGATAAAGTTAAATGGTCTTTTTTACAACAAGCTTTGCGTATGAAAGGATTTAGTCCAAAATGGCGTGATTGGGTAGGACGTTTTGTTCAAGGAGGAAGTGTGGGAATACGAGTGAATGATGACATTGGTCATTATTTTCAGACTCTAAAAGGGTTACGCCAAGGTGACCCTCTATCCCCAATTTTGTTTAATGTAGTGGTCGATATGTTGGCTGTTCTAATTGCGCGTGCAAAAGAAGATGGTCAAGTGGGGGCTCTCATACCTGATCTTGTTGATGGGGGAGTGTCCATATTACAATATGCGGATGACACAATTTTGTTCTTAGAACATGATCTAGACAAAGCCGTAAATATGAAATTAATCTTATCAATGTTTGAGCAACTTTCTGGGCTCAAAATAAATTTTCATAAAAGCGAGCTTTTCTGTTTTGGCAAGGCTAAAGAAGTACAGAATGAGTACTGTCAAATTTTCGGTTGTGGCATAGGTGAATTGCCTTTCAAATATCTGGGGATTCCCATTCATTACCGAAGGTTATTAAACAAGGAATGGAAAATAATTGAAGATAGGTTTGAAAAGAAGTTAGGGTGTTGGGCAGGCAAGATGTTATCATATGGTGATCGTCTTGTTTTGATCAATTCTGTCCTAACTAGCCTTCCGATGTTTCTACTCTCGTTCTTCCAAATTCCAGTGGGGGTGCGGAAGAGGTTAGATTACTTTCGCTCTCGATTTTTTTGGCAAAGTGATCAACATAAGAGAAAGTACCGCCTATCTAGATGGAATATCATTTGTCGGCCGAAGGATCAAGGGGGTTTGGGTATTGCGGTTCTAGATATTAAAAATAAATGTCTTCTTGGCAAATGGCTAAATAAGATTTTAAATGAAAGAGGGGTTTGGCAGGAACTATTGTGCAACAAATACCTTCATGAGAAAACGCTTGCCCAATGCGAATCGAAACCTAATGACTCTCCATTTTGGAAGGGCATTATGGCGGTAAAGACTGAATTCTTTACAAGGGGTTCTTTCGTTGTGGGTAACGGTCGGCAAACAAGATTTTGGGAGGATACATGGCTTGGGAACAAGCCGTTGGCTGTTCAATATCCTTCCTTGTTTAATATTGTTAGACACAAAAATGTGTTAGTGGCGCATGTTCTGTCTAATAATCCTCTAAACATTGAATTTCGGAGAACCTTAACTGATAACAAATGACTATCATGGTTGAGACTCGTAGAGCGATTGATGCAAGTCACTCTATCGAATGTTGATGACCGCTTCAAATGGAACTTGACTACTAATGGTGTCTTTACGGTTAAATCAATGTATTCGGATATGATGCATGGCCATACCCCTTTTTTACATAAATACTTATGGAAATTGAAAGTTCCTCTTAAGATAAAAATCTTTATGTGGTTTTTAAGAAGAAAGGTTATTCTTACTAAGGACAATCTGATTAAAAGGAACTGGAACGGGTGTAAGAAGTGTGCTTTTTGTCCCGCGGATGAGTCCGTGGAGCACCTTTTTATCTCATGTCCGTTTGTCACACACATTTGGAGATTATTCCATTTCACCTTCAATATTACCCCACCAACTAGTGTTGCAAATTTGTTTGGGCACTGGCTTAATGGAATTGATAAAATGACTAAAACACGTATTCGCATTGGTGTCTGTGCTTTCTTATGGGCTGTTTGGAACTGTCGCAATGATGTGGTGTTTAACAAGGTCAGAGATGCTCATTTTTTGCAGGTCGTTCATCGCGCTATCTACTGGATTCGTCTGTGGTCCTTCCTTCTCCCGTCGGAGCAACGGGGTACCATGGAGTCTGGATGTACCCGCATTATGGCGGTAGTCCGTGCTATTTGCTGCCAACATGGGTGGCAACATACTAGAAGAATTCAATGAGTAGTCTATTCTTAATAGCTTTGTTTCGCTGGTTGATTCATGTAGCCACTTTGGCTGATCCGTGATTTGTAATAACTGATTCATACTCTCTTGCTACTTTTATTTAATATAAAAGGCTGTGTGCATCGTCATGATGCAGAGGCCGGGAAACCCATTTCTAAAAAAAAAATTAATTACTATGCATGTAACTTTGCTTTGTACATGTGAAATTGCAAAATCTTAGCAATTCTAAGGCAGGTACATTTCATTTTGAAAATCATGTTTCACTTGACTTAGACGTTGAGAACGTCTGATTTGTAAGAAGGGCCAGCGAGGAGATACTAGAAATTTAGACATGCCCAAAGCTTGGTCAATTGCACCGATAATCGTCCAAAATATATTTTGACGACCATAACCAGAAACTGATAAACCGATAAGAAGAAATATTGACTCCACCCATTAGATATAGGTTCCTAGATTCTCGCATCTACGCTAATACGATCGATGACATCTTCTTTGTGGGGGTTAACATGCTTGTGCTCCGTGAGGTAACGGTATTTATGAACGCGGTAATTCCACAACTAGCTGGGGGTCCTGATGTATCGGGCGCTCATCTTGCATGCAACGGTAGAGAAAAAAAATGCACTTACAACCCCAAGTTTGACCTATTTAGCAATCTTCCCATGACATTTCAAAAATTGCATGATATTGCACTTGAGTATATAGCACTATGAGAGAGAGTGAGGACCGTCTGGTATACTGAAACTTGTCTTACCTGGGTAGTCCAAAGGATCTGTTTTGCAAAAGAAAACACGAATCTAGATGCAACAAACGGATGTGATAGTTCATGGATGTCCAGCTAGTTGTGGTTTGCATTTTTCTCGCTATTCATTCCTAGCCTTTGCGATTTGTGCTACTAGAAGAACCACGGGATCGAGTAGATCTAAGCCGATATAATTAGGTACTGAAGTGGAAGTTTAATTGAGGAGCTCAGCGTGCAATTTGATTCCCTCGAGCACAAAGCAAAGATTTAGCTAGGCCAAACTACAGGCGTTTTGTGCTACAGCAAAATATCCTTTGCCCTAATCCGAGGGCACGCTACAGTAGAAATAGGAAATGATTGCCGCATGATGATACACACGGATCACGCACCACGACATCCCTAGAAAGAGACCCTGATCCTGGTCGGCCCCAAGGAATTCTAACGTGTGTTTGCACAGCGCCGGACGTGTTTTACTGTTCCCCTCCGATCTAGCCAGTGGCGGAGTCAGGAATTGAGACGAGGGGGGGGCCAACAGTGGCGGAGCTAGGAAATTATCAAAGGGTGTGCCACCGGTGATTTTTTTTTTGATAACACATGTAATCCACAATTGTACGGAAAGAACAATGTAAATAAGTCGAAGTCTCACAATATTATAGCTCACCAGCTATGTTTGAAGGTAACAAAAGTCCACTTCTTGGAGTGCCTTCAGCTTGCAAATCAACCACAACTGATGGGGATTCAGAAGAAGGAAATTTCTTTGCTTCATATTTGCCGAAAAGCGTCGCAATATGGTCACTGTCTCTCTTCATGTTTATCAAATCTACAACAAAAATAACAACAAAACAGATCAAAACTATTAAACTAGTGTATTGACAGAACAAACATAGCCTAATGCGGTACTGGATGTCTTGGATTGACAGGAAAATAGCTGACTAAAATCGAAACAGAGCTACTGGCCTATTGCAGTATGAAACAGGGGAAAATAGCTGGGAACTGGGAACTACCTGCGGAATCGGTGTGCTGCTGCTCGGGCTCGGCGGGTCGCCCGACTCCTGGAGCAGTCGACGTCTCGGCAGACGACGGGGCGGGCCGGCGGCGCCCGGTCTCCGCCTGCAATTTTGAGTTTTGCCTGCCACCATTCACGCTGCGAGCTCTGCTGCTTCCTCTGGATTCTCCAACTCAAATGACTCAATCTCTTCTACAAGACCTCTCCGTCCATCGCCGGCGCCCGGCGGCAGCGCAGCTCGCGCGAGTCAGGGGCAAACCAGACTGGGGCGAACGGCTGGGGGAGCGCCGGATTGAGGAATCGAGCAGGGGAGGAGCGACGGACTGGGGGGCAGCGTTGCGGCGGCGGATCGAGCAGGGAGCAGGGCGTAGGCGATGAGCAAGCTGGGGATTGGGGAATAGCAAGCAGGGGCGCGACCTAGCGAGAGGACAGACCAAGCGCAGCGAGGGGAGCGACCGAGCGAGCAGCCGGACCAGGTCGAGACGGACGAGTCGTGCTGGTTCTGCCAGTTTTTTCTTTTTTTTTCTCCTCTCCGTTCACGTATATTCAGTATAGACTACGTATAGTCAAAAATTCACAAAAGTTGAGGGGGGGGGGGGGGCCGCCCCACCTCGCCCCCCTGGTGGCGCCGCCCCTGGATCTAGCTCATCCCTTTCCCGTGCTGCCTCTCTAGTCCCTCTCTGTGAAAGTGATCACACAAGGCCTAGACCCCTCTCTCTTGGTTCCTTTATAAAAGGGACCTGCCTCCCCCTCCTGTCCATGATCTCTCTCGGCCGGCTCCTGCAAATTGCCTTCCCAAGCTACACATCATAGTGCTCTACCCCTCTCGGTCTCATCTGATCTCCGGCCATTTATCTGCTCTACTGCTACCTTGTAGCCTAGCTGGTTGATTAGATCTCTAGCTTCCTCTAGATCTCATGTCTACCATCTACATGAGCCAGCTCTCTACTGCTTTCCCTCTGATGGAGGAAGATCATCACCAGGATCATCATCAGGGACACTTCCAAGCCTTCACCCTGCCTAGGGATCCCCCGATCTTGTTCCCTTTTGTGATCAACAACAGCAGCCCCAGTGACAACAGTAGCCTCAGCTATGGAGGATCAGACCATCAGTTGAGGCAGCACACAGCTATGCTGGAGCCCCAACATGTAAGTACCTGAGTGGATCAATGAATTCCTCTACAGTATTTGATTTGCTTGCACACTCCATTTAGTCGCTTAATTTACATGATCTTTGACTGTTATGTCATCAGATGATTGGTGGATCATCGAGTGTATTTTCAACGCCGTACCCGACTGTCGAGAGCATCCGCGACGACATGATCGAGCGATCCTCCTCGTACGATCCATACGATATGGAGAAGCTCAGGCCGCGGCCAGCTGCGGATCGCTCAAGGCCGGCAAGTGGACGACGGCTCCTTCCCCTGCAGCCAAGATGAGGAAGACGAGCGATCCCGGTGTGAAGAAGCCGAGGAGGAGGGCGCAGGCATACGAGGATCACGGGCACATGAGCGGCATGAACCAGGCTCTGGGTATTATTAGGACATGCTCCGACTGCAACACCACGAAGACCCCCTTGTGGAGGAGTGGTCCTTGTGGCCCCAAGGTACGATTTGTTTGTTAATTCTGTGGTCACTTGTAGTAGAAGTTGGTTATTGGTGTAACGGTAAGTAACTAGCTTGATGCGTTTGCATGGTGCAGTCGCTTTGCAACGCGTGCGGCATCAGGCAGCGGAAGGCGCGGCGAGCGATGATGGCCTCCGCGGCGGCGCCCGGCACAGACGTCGGTGCCAAGGCGGCCGGTCCGGTGACGCCGCCGCCGTGACAGCGCACCCTAAGGTGAAGAAGGAGAAGGAGCACGGACGTCGACCGGTCCCTCCCGTTCAAGAAACGGTGCAAGGTGGTCCTCCAGGATCACGCTGCCATGAACACTGCCGTCACCGGCGTCGCCGCTGCCATGGAGTTTCCCGCCGAGCCGCCTATCGACTTCACCTCTGCTGCTGCGCCGGCTAGGGCCGATCTCGTCGACACCATCAGTGTCAACTGGACTAAGAGCCCAACCACGGCAGCTGCCAGCTGCTTCCGGCCGTCACCTGCGCCCTTCGCGGCGCAGGTGCAGGACGAGATCGCGGACGCCGCCATGCTGCTCATGACGCTGTCCAGCGAGCTTGTCCGGAGCTGATCGATCGATCCATGAATCGAGCATTCGAGAGGGCAACACTGCGGTACCCCCACCCAGGCTTTTTTGCCTCTAGTTCGTTAGACAGTCAGTACGTACTGTCCGTGCTGCCGCGTTTTTGGCTTCTTTTTCCTGTTGCTAGTGTAACCTGCGCTACTGTTAAAAGTCTTGTGATTCGTTTGTGTGTAAGATTAAGAGAGTGAGAAAGAGGGTAGAAACAAGGAGACGATAATGAAGATAAGAATGTGAGCTAGCTAGCTAGGATCTGGAAACACCGAGATCGAGTGTGAGTTCAGTTGGAGTAGCTTTTTGTTTCTGCGGCTAATTAAGCCAGTGGCTACTATAGCATGTATGTTTGTTCTTTGTACTGTGGCTCGTAATAATACGGCCGGAGAGACCGGACCACGAAATGTTGCTGTTTATCGGGACTCGTTCTTCACTTTTGCTTCTGATGATTGTATGTCAGTGATGATCTGCTTTATTTTTGGTCAGTTGTGTGTCCTTTCCAACCTTTTTCCCACTGATTTTGAGGCAAACATGCTCTTTATCATATGCGATCTCAGAAGCTTAACTAATTCGATCCCATTCTGATTGCAGATCATGGTACTAGCTTCTAGCTTGAAGGAGAGCAGAAAGTTGGATTAATGTATCTTAATTTGGTCTTCACATCATTCCAAAAGTTAAATATTTCAAACTTTAGTTGTGGTAATAGTAACACATGGGTCAACCTCGAGGGAGCCTGGTTTACAAAAAATAAATAAAAACAAAAATATTTTTATAACTCTTCAAAAAGAAGAAGATAAGTACCTATACATGTCTGTTATGTGAGTAAAAATTTCACCGACATATCTTCTTAATTGTGATACGCGCGAAAAAATAAATGTGGAGAGCAAGCTCAAGTTTTTTTTTCCGTTTTAGAGCCACATTTATTTCTTCCCCTAAACTAATCTACAACTAATCCTCACCTGTCATCGCCGAAGTCAAAGCACTCGTCATCGGAGGAGGAGAGCGGTAGACATCACCGGAGGAGGAGGCGTCCAACGGGTAGTTGCGGCGCAGCGGCAGCGTCTGCCACTGATGCAGCCGTTCGTTCCCCGAAAGGCGCATGGCAAGCGTCCAGCCAGAACAGTCCGGTGGGTCTTTGGGATGTCGCGGCGGTTGATGATGGCGTGATTATACCACCACCCGCTGGGAACCCGAAGAGGAAGGTGATGTAGTGCAGTTGATGCAAGTTTTTCCCTCAGTAATGAAATCAAGAGTTATCGAACCAGTAGGACTTGAAAGGCTTCAACACGGTGTCGATCCAACCCCGGCGCTAGCAGATTGGCGTGGACCTACACACAACGCATACACTCAACTTTGCCCCAACGATTCAGAAAGGTTTTCAATCTTTCTGTTTTGCTAAAAACAAAGAATTAAACATATGGTGTGAAAACAATGATCAAAATAAAACAGAGAGCAAGTAATGATTAAAGGCAAAGGAAACGAGGTGTAAACAATGTAAAAGAATGGACCGGGGGCCATAGTTTCACTAGTGGTGTCTCTCCATAAAACAATAAACATGCTGGGTGAACAAATTGCAGTTAGACAATTGACAAATTGTGAGGGCATGACAATGCTATTATGACAAGATAAAGTTCATTGTAATAATCAGTTTTGCATTACGTATAACATACATAGACCGCTATCAAGCTGCATCTATGACTAATTATCCACCTTGGGTGCACTTCTATGCTTGCCACCCACTGGTATTAAGTTGCAATCAACAGATAATTGCATTAAGCTTCGTACATAATGCAAATAATGTTCATAAACATAAAGAAATAAACACCGCTGTTTTACCCCTATTAGCAACAGCACATCCTCGGTCTTAGACATTTCTGTCACTCGAGCCCAAACACACAGGAGGTATGAACCTACTATCTAGCACCAAATTCTCTCTTGGAGATACATACAATCACTTGGCCAAAATAACCACATGGATCGGAGAGCATGCAAGATCTTAAACAAAAAATGGATATGATAATAGTAACAAAATCATATAAAAAAGATGAACAATCTGATCATAATTTCACAATTCATCGTATCCCAGCAAACACAACAAGTAGCATTACATAATAGTGATCTTGATCATGTTAGGCAGCTCACAACATCTAAACATGGTAGCACAAGGAGAAGAGACAACCATCTAGCTACTGCTATGGACCCGTAGTCCAAGGATGAACAACTCATGCATGACTCCGGAGGCAGGCATGGTGATGAAGAAGCCTCCGGTGACGATCTCCCCTCCAGTAGGGTGCCGGAACAGGACTGCAGGAACCCCATTCTAGATTTTTGAGGTGGCAGCGCCTTGGTATCAACTTTGTGGAAAATATTGGCCTCCCTCGGGTTTTAGGTCGAGGGTGAATATATAGGCGAAAAGCGGCGCGAGGGGGTTCCCTAGGTGCCCAGGCGGCTCCTAGGCGCGGGTCCAGGTGGGGTAGCACCCTAGGTCGCCTCCTCCACCTGGTACCCTCTCTAGCTCTTCTTTGGACTCCGTCTTCGTTACGTGATAAAAATGACACCGTGAATTTTTCAGGTCTTTTCGTGAATATTTCCTTGACAACTTTTCTGAAACAAAAAGACAACAAAAAACAGAAACTGGCACTAGGCATCTTATTAATAGGTTAGTCCAGGAAAATGACCTAAAATGATATGAAACTATAGTAAAAACGTGTAGCAATGATATAAAACAAGCATGGAACAATCAGACATTATTGATACGTTTGAGATGTATCAGCTAGCGGTGCCAGCGGCGTAGCCACCTATGCAAGCATACCTGCATGAGACTAGGTATGTTTGGCAAGTCGGCGTCGTACCGGTATAGCGAGGGACACGGAAATCCAACAGTACCACCTCCTCCTCCAACTTTGGCTTCGGCCTGCAGAAGACTATCCCGCCGCCCCGTGATGAGCAGTGTGTCTCCGGCTTAGGCGTGCGGAAGGCAATCCCGCCACCCGCATGCGTGAGCACTGCATCACGGTGTGCCTGTGTCCTTCCTAAGTGGCGCTCTCTACCGTGTGGCTGGACTCTGTGTTTATGACATGTTGGACCCACCTTCGGACGGCTTGTCCGGCAGCCCCCCAGCTAGATAGGTTTTTGCGCCATCCAGACCAATGTGGGAACGAGCGGTCTGTATAGCGTGCAACACTTGCTGGGATGTCATACATTGATTATTCTCTATTCCAAACGGTGGTTGATTCACTTATTATTTTTCATCTAGGAGATCGCCTATGGAGCGCGACATAGAACATGGAGTAGACGGGGGGATGAACACGGTGCAGAGCACAATTTTTTTCTTACTATGGATAGTGGCGGAAATTGTTAGAGTTGAGAGGACCAAACTAAAGCCTACAATTTAGTGTCATGCATTTTTAAGGCATTTTCTTAAGGGGGGGGGGGGGGGGGGGGGCATGACCCCCTTTGCCCATGGGAAGCTTTGCATTGGATGTCTCTGTTTTAATACACACTTGTACGCAATTCTTGAATTATTTTTGGATTCATGAAGGCAACACGGCCTTTTTGGGGGGGGGGGGGGGGGGGGGTGGCATGGCCCCTTTGCCATGGGAAGCTTTGCATTGTATGTCTCTGTTTTAATACACACTTGTACGCAATCCTTGAATTATTTTTGGATACATGAAGGCAACACAAGAGGAAATCAGGAAACACTTCAACATTTACCCCTCAAACTGGCTGATTGTCCATTGTGAAATACTTCTCCTTGTTACCCATAGGTCCACCTTTTCAAGTAGTTTCACACCCTTCGGGATGCTGCAACATGCGGCCGATATGCCAATTTTTGGTTATGCATCAATAATACTACCCTATGGGTAATAAATTGCTACGAGGAACTACTTTACAAGAGAATGGGGATTAATTAAGGTGTTGCCTTACTTGTCTCGCCAAAAGGGTTGTGCCATGTTGAATTAGCATTTCGATCATGTTTGCCGTTGTTTTTATTGCTGACTCCACCAACTCTTTCAGCGCTGTTTGACATTGTTTTATTATTCCTAACTATTGTTTGGCAACAAAAGCAGCAGAGCGACGACCACTACCACTTTCGGCAGGAGACAATTGTGGTTCAAGATTTTCGGGCATCCTGTAGCCCATAGGGAAGCGTGTGCACTAACGTCTCTCATTGGTACGTCTAACTTTTTTAGTATGCATATCCACTGTGATTTGTTTGGAAACTTTGATCTTACATTTCATTTTTCAACTTGAACTATGAACATCATGTGATTCATGTCCCTATCATGTTCGATCGCTTTTAGATATTATAATGAGGTTTCATAATATTTTTTATATATTTACTAAATGGTTATTGGTAAATAGTCTCCTCGTGATGTTAAAGTAATTTAAGTACTAAACACTAACGTATATATGTTGTATTAGTTTACTACTTCAATACTTCTTTCAGTAGTTCAGAGTAGTGTATGATGTGTGAACCCATTTGTAGTTCTAGGTTAGCAAGCACTATAGTTGAAGGATAAGAATTTATTTATTTGAGCTAATGACAAGCATCTTCTAGCCTTGATTCCTTCAAGTCATTGTAATTTCCATGTTGTACTTAATTATTATTTGGAAGCATCTTTACGGTTTTATAATAGTATATCATTAAAAGGATATGTAATTATTTATGCTACAGAATGTAAGCCATATTGATACTTCCTACCCCTTTGTCTAATGAACTCTATCCAAACATCGTATAATTTGAGGTGTACGTAGCAAAATGTAGATTAAAATCATGTTTTTCATATATATGATGATACAATCTACATACCATTAGCCAGATTTTCAATGTTGTTGCCGGAGCGGTGGGATTTGGATTGCTGATTTCCTTCTTGAAGTTGACGTTGGCCCCAACGTCAGTTATGTACATGCCTTTGAATTCAAGTTGTGGCGCCACCACCAACAATGTTGCAAGAATGTACGAGCCCGTAAGTGTGGGATTCTACATCGCCATTACATGGTTCATCACATCGCTTCTCGGCTCGAATGTTGTGAGAAGGGAGCGACCGCCCCTCCCCCTCCCCAATCCTCCCCTGAATCCATCCCTGGTGTTGGTGATGTGTAGGGTGTGCATATTTATCGCACCAATATCACTGGAACGCTTAATTATCTATGTCATGTGGAGCCTGTTTCTTTCCGTGTCACCATGGATGGGGAACATGAGTTGGTGGAAACAACTTACGAGTGGGGTGATGCTGACCCGTTCGGCATGTCCTAAGCCCTCATGTGGTCTATATGGACTTGTGATTCATGTTTGCAAGATCATATTATATGCTCAAGGTTCATTCCATTTAGACGTTTTTCACTTCATGCATCAGGCTAAAGGCTTGTGCACTTTTGCATAAGTTGTAAAGGCTTGTGCCTCTCTTATATTACGTACTTCTTTTACAACCCAAATGTATGCCTGAAACTTTGATGCATGGGTTTCGTTATGGACAGTAATGAATTCAAGAAGTGTAAAATAAGAGGTATGCATTACCCAAAAGAGAGGCAAGTTACCAAGATAACTTCATCACGTCATCACAGTATAAGTGGGATGAGATTACTTTAAACCTACCGCGAGGAATGAATATGCTTAGTTCAGTGTTAATTTTTGGAGCTCATGAAACACCTCTGGTAAGGAGCATCGAAACAAATAGATTCCTCTATGTGCTAAGCCAACACATAATAATGGATCGTTCAAACCATCATGTGATGTATCATAGTAGTTTGTAATTCATACTTGTATATTATTGTAATTCTGAAGGGAGCTAGGAGCTGCATCAATCTAATGTTGTCGCCTTTTTGCTGACTGTCCCTAGATTGATTGATCAATGGATTTCACTCGTTATATATCACTTGGCACATATACTTATATTTTTTGGGTGAAATTAAGGTTATGCCGGTATTTGTTATTGTGGTTAATTAGGTTCCCTTATCATCATATTTGCTTATTTAATTATTATGTTGGTTAGGCAAATTTGTGTCATCATAATTGTGGAATGTCTCTACCTTCATATTGATTTTTTGAACTACTTAACCTGCTAGTGAAGTATTTGTGAATGGTTCTCGTGCATAGTTTTCTATAACTGTGAAAACATCAGCATACAAAAGTTGAAACTGAGCATAATTTGTTTGATTTATTTGGTTGGTGATGAGTATCCATAGATTTGTATTTTGACATGTGGTTGTTGAAGGCTTAGCTATGTATGTAGTTGCGTTGCTCTTATTGTTACGTATGTACTACTCCGTTTGAGCAATATAGATTTTCGTTTAGAAATCAAGCCAAGTTTCTGTTGGCACCAATGATTTTCCAAATAAGCATATTTGGGTATATGTTCATTTCTGGGTAGGCTGATTTTCCTCTAGTATATAACATAATCACTTCTCTAGGTGGTTCATGGGCACCCACTTCTTCAGGCCCTCCATGATCACTTTCTCATTGGCCTTTGTATCATCAAGGATAACACAGGCTGATTTGTCCTTCTTCACCTCCTCAGTGCTAGAAGGGAAGTCGATGACATGGTAACCTATTATATCAACCCCGTAGCAAAACAAATTTAGTTTGGGGCTTAGCAGCAATTGGGCAGGTATTCGTAGTGTGGCCATCGACCTCACAAAGGGGCACATTTAAGTGAAAAGCTTCACACCTGATTGGTAGTACCCGCCTTGGGGTATCTCTATCTGAAAAGATCCACCTATAGATGGGAGGGGCGGTATGTAGCTCGACCTTCTTATTGTCCTTCAAATTCTGGATTGTTTGACAATTATGAGAGGACCACACTAGCCTTTCCTCTTAGGAGAGAATGTTGGATGATCCAGTTGTAGAACACTTTGCTCCATCATAGTGGCAGTGCCTTTCCTCTCAGATTTCCACTCACACTCGAGATCGAGGAAGATTTTGGCTTCTAAATGGTGGTCCGATTGGACCGCTTGTTGAAGTTGTCCAATTGGCGCTTGCTCGACGCCTGTCCATCCTGGCAGTTGTGGTCCAAGGTGGGGAGGGAAGAGGGGCTAAATGTGGAGCTGCATCACTCACTATGGCGGTGCAAATCTGAGAGGGAAGGTAGGGTGTGAACGAGTGAGATCTAGGGTTCCTGTTGGAACACATTTCTACTTATGAACCTCCATTGTAGCGACAGCAGGGGACACGTGACAGGATGGTGGGCCAAAAGACCGAGCAGGATGCGGCATAGGACGAGTGACCACATGACTAGGCTGAGGGGGCACATGGCACCAATCCACAACTGGATGGGATACCACTAGGGAGGTGTGTGCCTCGAGAGGAAGGGGGCCCAAATAGACTGGCCTAAGCCCAGTAGTCTCCACCGCACCGGGGACACCCACACCTGAAACCCTTGCCGCCAAAGGGGGGTGGGTTGTGACTGATAAGGCGCCGCCTGTGTGTGTGTGGGGGGGGGGGGGGGGGGGGGGGCGCACATGTACACGAACAAGCTCCATAGATGATGATCAGTGGCGCGAAGGGGCTGGTGACACCACCGTGCGCTATGGGGGGAGGGGGCTGAGCACCGGGAAGGTATCAAGACTAACATATGAGCACTCCAGGTCCGCCTATTTGAACGATGAAGTCGTCAATCGGATGGACAGTGATGGGCGTCCGTCAGACGCAAAGTCCGACCAACGGGAGGGAGCGGCGCCCATCTACGACTGGTCAAGGACAAACCCATCCAGGGAAATCCTCGGGCGAGGTATAGGGAGAGCGACTCACACTCTCTGACGTCATTTCGACGTGAACTCCTCGTTATCCCAACTCTCGTCGGTCAACGCTCTGAAGAGCAAGCCCAGACCTCCGCCGTCCACTGGAACGGCAAGGCCGGGGAAGATAGCTGGCTACCAAAGCCGCACGTCGCCTTGTGGTTGCCTCATGCGCCGTGTCGTGAGAACAGGGAAGGGGTGAAACGGTTCCATCACGATGTTACCATGCAAACTCCTCGTTGTTGTGCACTGAACTATTGGCTTCATTCATAAACTTTTTTTGGTGTGTGTTTGTGTGATGTGTGTAGAGATGAGCTAGACTGCCACCTAAATGAGTTGTTGGCTCGCAAACTTGAATGTTTGCAGCTACATGCTAGACACTCTAACCATGGCCACATCCATATATCAGTTTAGTATGCAAAATGAAGGCAAACTTGGATGCTGGAAAGGGAAAATGCTTTCCTATGGGGATCGCCTTGTCCTTGTAAATGCGGTTTTAACTAGCTTACCGATGTTTATGTTGTCATTTCTGGAAATACCTAAGGGGGTAAGAAAAAGACTTGACTTCTATAGATCACGTTTTTTTTGGCAGAGTGATGAGACTGAGAGAAAATATAGATTAACTAAGTGGAACATCATTTGTAGACCAAAAGATCAAGGGGATTTAGGGGTTGAAGTTCTAGAGCTAAAGAACAAATGCTTACTCAGCAAGTGGCTATTTAAACTTTTGAACGAAGAAGGTGTTTTGCAGGAATTACTACAGAACAAATACCTTAAGAATAAAACTTTAGCACAAGTGGAGAGCCAACCGACTGACTCCCCTTTTTGGAAAGGTCTAATGCGAGTTAAAGAAGATTTCTTTGCTAGAGGCTCTTTTAGAGTTGGTAACGGGGAAACCACAAGGTTCTGGGAGGACACTTGGTTTGGTAATTCCCCGTTAAAAACACAATACCCATTACTTTATAACATTGTGCAGCATAAGGAGGTATCCGTGCACGATGTCTTACATGCTGCGCCGCCGCTTAATATTAGTTTTAGGAGGGCACTTGTTGGTGATAAATGGGACATATGGTCGCATTTATGCACTAGACTAATGGGTATTACTCTCACTGATGTTCCAGATTATTTTTATTGGAAACTTACTCAAAATGGTATGTTTACAGTTAAATCTATGTATGAGGATTTGATGAATGGACATACTAGATACTTAAGAACAAACTTGTGGAAACTAAAAATACCGCTTAAAATTAAATTTTTCATGTGGTTCCTTAATAGAAAGGTCTTTCTTACTAAAGATAACCTTGCAAAGAGAAATTGACAAGGTAATTCGCATTGCCCTTTTTGCGGTTGTTTAGAGACTATTGAGCATTTGTTTATATCTTGCCCATTTGCAAAACATGTTTGGCGAGTTGTTTTTTGTACCTATAACATTCCTCCCCCATCCAATGTTTCTAATATGTTTGGGAATTGGTTGAACGGGGTAGATAAGAAGATCAAGTCTAGGATTCGTATTGGCGTTTCCGCGATCTATTGGTCTATTTGGAATTATAGGAACAATTTGTTTTCAACAGGAAACACAATTTTCATGTCTTACAGATTATCCATATGGCAGTGCATTGGAAACAGCTCTGGGCTTTCCTATTACCTACGGATCAGCGGGAGCTTATGGTTTCTGGATGCACAAGACTCTTGTCGGTGGCATAGGATTTTTTCTCCCAGCATACATGGCAGCATATTAGTCGACTTTCGTAGTTTGCTTGATGCTTCCTTTTGATCATTTGAGGCTTGTCTCAGTTTATTTGTGTAATTCGGAGATGTAAACTATACTTTGAATAATCTTTAATAATGGCTGTGTGCATCACTCGATGCAGAGACCGGGACACCCCATTTCTAAAAAAAAAGTATGCAAAATGAATGTACAATGGTTGCACTTGACAAAAAGGCATACACGCATGGAGAATTGAATCCTCGGCGGTACTCCCATAATCTGAATTCAGAAAAGAGGAAAGAAATCAGTCAAGCAATTTTCTTGTCACTTTGCACAGGCCACGATTGCAAAGCATGCAGGCGCGAAAGAGAGTAGTCAAACATGCAATAGACTGTCAGTGGATCAGTAAGACAGTACCAGGGCAATGTCACGGGCCAGGATCACCGCCCCTCTCGCTAGATAGCACTGTACTATCGGCCAAAACTGAGGCAAATTCATGCATTTCGGTAGACTCCGTCAGAAACCTGTGCTGATGATGCTAGGTTGCACTATATGTATGATGCTTTATTTAGCTCTGGAGCATATGTATGGGTATAAATTTAAGCCCTCGATAGTTTCTTCCATTTGTTTGTTTACCTCAGTCCTCAGGTACACCTAGAAGACTAACTAAGCTGACGAGAAAAGGCGGCAATATATTTCAACGCTCACCGTATCTCTCTAACTTTTTTTTTGAGGGTACCGTATCTCTGTAACTAAGCCGTTGCCTATGCGTTGTCTTATACAGTTATACCACAGCGTAGTCAGCAAGTCTCAAACATTATTGCAAGCCTTTTTGCTGCTCTTGTCTTCGCTGGCTGACAATTACAATCACCAATGTAAATTCAGACAAATGAAAGTCGAGATTACAGAATCCTGGAAATATCTGGCGAAATGCCTGAACACATTCGCCCGACAAGACATATTCGAGGGCTAGCTAGCAACACAAGCAACTCACACCTCTGCTGAAACCTAGAAGCCTCTCAAGAGGCTAGCTCTAGCTGAAACTTTTAGTGATCCCCAAAAGACGAGCGACAAATTGTTGCGCTGGATTCCGTGGCTCCCAGTGACCAGACATGATGGTGATCTCTCTTGCCAGGCCGGCCAGCCACCCCCTGCATTCCTTGAACGGCTTGTGCTGTTGCTTTCCTGTCCCGATTAATTCATTCTTCCCGGCCGTATAGCTCCAGTTTTCGCCGGGGTTTTTATGTGGATTCGGTCGCGTTTGGTTCCTCGGCCACTGGCCGGCGACCGGAAGGCTGCGACACCGCGTCGTCGCTTCGATCGGCTCGCGAGAAGAGGATTGCAAGGACCTGCAGTTTGCACCCTCTGTGATCAAGAACCAGAGACACTCGACCATCTCATGACAGGATGCTCGTTTGCGAAGACGCTCTGGTTCAGACTTTGTCAAAAGCAGCAACATCAGGACATTACACCAACGGGACATTCAACCGTGAGAGACTGGTGGATCAACACACTAGGCACAAGAAAAGGGAAACATCAGAAGATAACAGCAACTATGATGATTGCAGGCATGAGAAGGATATGGCTAGAACGAAATGCACGAGTGTTCGAGGGTAAACAGACTAACCTGAATACTATTGTAAGAAGGGTATGTGAAGAATTAGCCCTGTGGGATGTAGCAAGGAAAAATGCGGATAGACGAGAGGAGTAGTCTGTAGAACCTGAGCGGGAAAGCGGACGGCTAGGCCGGATGTAAGCAATATTGTAAAACCTCTATTCCATTCTTAATGTGATGACCGCAACAATTGTTGCGTGTCCTTGAAAAAAAAATAGCCGTCGCCGTCGCGGGAAAACCTCGACGGGGATGGTTCATGGTGTTCTGGTCCGGACAAATAAAGTTGGTTACCGATTCAGCTGTGCCGGAATATTTTCGTAACCAATGGCTTCGTTGATTGGACGGCCTGAGCGATGAACTCACGGTGCTGCTGCTGCGTGCTAAGATAAACAGCTTATCGTCATCTTGATTAGCAGCGACGCCTTATCCGCTCATCCGGATTCGTAGCTGTAGCTGTACCCACGTGCTTGCGTGATAACGGATGATAGGACAGTTGATAGAGCTATGGATGTGTTGAATTACTTTTGCGTTTTGATGTTAAGGAATCGCTAAACCACCAATTTTGTGAGCATTTTTGTAATCTTGCTTTTGCAAGTCAGTTTTTTTTTCAGCTGGTGATCTACCTGCAGCTGGATATTTGCGTTTCCGCAGCTTGTCACCCTACTCCACTATGAACGGGGGAGAGGGGGGTCGCTCAAATATCTTGCTGGGTGATTTAAGGTGTTTTTGGTTCCAGAAACAACTTTTCATTTCTTATATTAGGCAGGCTATATGGTGCTTAATTTGTGTTCGGGTCATTTCTACTAGTTACTTCCAGTAATTTTTGTGCGTTTTCCCTATATATTCTAAAGTTCCTTAATTCATTTCCACATTTTCCATAGTAATGTTGTAGAACATCTATTTTCTCTTAGTTTTTCATTATCGCGCCCCCATATTTTCTGATTTTTTTTCTTCGTCTAGTCTACATATCCTCACTTGCTACAAGTTTGGTTATTCAGTAGCGTGCCATATGTGTGAAGGCCAGTATGCCTCATAAGCCACTTTTGAAAATATAGTCTACGGGGTAAAAAAATAATCTATTTTGAGGGTTACGGACAAGTGCTAGGTTACCTAATTGGAGGAGGGTTGAGTTCTGAAATTTGCTAGTAGTTGAGGTACCAAAAAATAGAAATACTTTCTTCTCTACATTTGCATACTTGAGAAGTACATTACATGGGTGTATGAACTTGACCAATATTTAACAAACCATGCCACCAGAGCGTGAAATGAGAGAAATCTTCCAAAATTCCATTGCAGAACAAAAAGATACATACTTGAAAATGCGACATTTTCGGAAGAACCTATAGGAAAACGAAACAACTAGAGGGTTAACGTTAGTTGTCCTCCGCACATCGGCTATCTCTTGGGAAACCATTGGCCAGGCCTTCACCTTGTTGGGGATGATGGCGACTATAGAGGGTGCGACGTTGGCCGCCGAGACACGGCCCAACCAATCATCCCTCCACAAAAGAGCACGCTGCCCATCCGGAGATGAACACATATATGTGGCGTGGAAGATCGATGGCTAGTCCGATGGCACCTACATATTAAATTCATGCCAAGTTTGTAGCTCGTCTACTATTTTTTTAATATGTTTTGTCAAACTTTAGCATAGAGGAAATTTGCAAATTTATAGAAGAACACAAGTCTTTGTTCTTAGAAAAGCGGATGTTGCAGAGAAGTGCGACTACACCTGATTGGTTCGTACTCCTCTACAATACATAATCGGTTTCAGAAAAATAAAATACACTGCAGGTCAACACTATCGGAATAAATCATATGACATAGTAGATGCTAATTCAGGTATATTTGATTGTAATTTAAACAGAGTCAGAATAACCAGAATGGTTCTTTGAAACCTTCTATCCGCTACATGATTGCACGTTGATCGATCGATCGGTAGTTGCACTCACGCGTAAACGGATCATTCTTTAAACTAAACAGAGTCACTGATCCATTACGTGTCCATTTGGACGCCTCTCATTCCCAATCCTACGGTGTGAATGCCTACACTGGTACTGACCAACCAGTGGTCGCCGGTTCTACGTGCACGGCGGTGGTTCTCCGACGGACGAACAAACTTTAGGACGCGGCGATCGTAGCCGGTGCTGTGCCGGTCGCCGCGGCCGGGAACGGGAAGATTCTCTGCCCGGGCGACAGAATCGCCCGCGGGTCGTACGTGGCCTTGAGCTCGGCGACCCTGCCCCATTTCGCCCCGAAATGGCGCCTCCACCCCTCCTGCGACGCGTGGTGCGGCAGGTACTGCTTGCACCCGATGCCGTCCCCGTCGCAGAACCGCAGCACCGCCTCGTTCTCCCTCTCCAGCCGCTCCAGGTCGCCCGCGGCCACCACCGACCGGAGCAGCCCGACGGCGTAGAACACGTCCTCCTCGTCGTCGGGCGTCACCGTCGTCATCCGTTCATCCCACCTGTCCCTGTTCATCGGGTACATGAGGATGAGCCCCACCGGCTTGGCGTCCCTGAGGATGCCGTGGAACACGCCGGCGCTGAAGTCGTGGATGCGTGACCTCGGGACGAAGAGGTTGAGCCACGGGTGCGGCACGTCCCACACGCCGGCCGACCGCAGCTTCTGCTCCTCCTGGCCGACGCGGTCCAGGAACTGCACATACGACACATCCCTGACGAACACAAACCCCGGGACGAAGTTCAGCTCCTCCACTAGTGCCTCAAGCTTCTGCAACCAAAAACAAGTTTGTGTCAAACAAAAGAGAACCTGTACAGCTTGTGTTTGGGCTGGGCCGGCCGGGTTGGGCTGGAACAAAAAAAATCATGCTTTATATGTACCTGATCTACGGTGACGGCAGAGTGATCATCGTAGTACATTGCGGCTTCGATGTAGTAGATCGCGGCTGATCCGGTATCCAGTGCGAGTTCAGTAAGACGAGCAAGCTCTGAAACCGAGAAGTAGGAGGACGACCTCCGGCCCTCCGTCAGGGTCCGGTTCAGCTGTACCTGCCCCTCAACATAATCGAACCCGGATCGTTTTGAGATGAGAAGCTCCTGGTCAGCAGTGAACAAGTGTACATCCGTGTAGGCGAGTCGCACCCACTTGACCCGTTTTCGAGCCCGTTCAAGCCCGATCCGGGCCCGGGTTATCACCCCGAACTGGCCCAGCCCGCCCAATGTCCCATAGAACAGGTCTGAGCTCTTAGTCGGGGAGCAGGTGATCATGTCTCCCGTGCCTGCAACGAACAATAATTTGGTTTGTTATTAGTTTACGATGCTTGCTGCACTCGTGTGCACCGGTTGATTATGCATTAAACAAAAAGCGACGTGGACAGTAGTCATCAGTATCCAGATTGCGTACGACCAGGCAGAGAAAACCGGTACCTGTGACCACGTCAAGCTCGTGAACGTTGGAGATCTGCGGGCCGTGCCGGAACACCTGCCCGCCAATGCCGGCGTTGGAGAGTGTGCCGCCGACGGTGATGCGGAGGTAGTCCGTCCACACGCGCGGCGTGAGACCGCGCTCCAGCGTGGCATGGAGGATGTCGATCCACAGCTGCTCGCCACCGACGTCCACGTACATTCCTTCGTCCGAAACGTTTACCCGGTGACCATGATCACCGCGTCCCAGCGAGGGCATGTCGACGACAATGCCGCCGCCGGCGAGAGCCTGTCCGCGAGAGGAGTGCCCTTTCCCACGTGGCGCCACCGTGAAGGGTGTCCGCCGGTGGAGTGAGAAGCGGATTAGAGCAGCTATGTCGGCGGGCGAGGCCGGTTGGAAAACCCCTCTTGGGGCGGCCTCCACGATGTGGCCAAAGTCCGAGGAGGCCCTGGCCATCGAGCTCGAGTCAGTGTGGATATTCGACACAATGTCGAGGGTGAAGAGATCATCGTCGAGAGCGCAGGATACCGGCATTCCGAGATTGCCGACGTTGGAGAGAAAGCTGGTGACCATGAGAAATGTAGCTAATCGAGCTAGCGGCATGTTGCTATAGCAGATGTGTGGGATGTGAGTAGTGTAGCTTGAGTTTGCTATTTGCATGAGTTGGAACTTGGAACAGATCTTGATCGATGTGTGCTCTCATGTCAAGAACTCCTACATATTTATAGGTGTGATCCTTGATGCTGCTAGAGCTGACAAAAAGGAGGGCAGAAATGGAGTGTTTTCAATTGTTTTTGTTTTGAAAATTGCAAAGATTCCATTGACTTCTGCCAAAAAGAAACATGCTTCCCCTCCGGCCGCTTGGTCTGACTCTACAGAAGATCTCAGATTTGATTTTGCAGGCCCAACCAACGATATTCAAATTTAAGAAGTGATCGGTAATTTAGTTGTTCAAGTTAAAAAAGATTCAAGTTAATGAGTGTGCATCTAGAATATATTTGCATATGGAAAGATTTAGGGTATTGCTTGGAAGTAGGAAGCAGATTTTTTTTTAAAGAAACACACAGTAGTCAATTAGTTTAGTAAGCATTAACTTCATGCAATAATTTCATGGATTCTGAATTAGGAAATGTCAAACATGGTATAAAATATCTCAAGGAGAAATGCCAGGTCATAATTCTTAGGTACTTAGACTAGCCACAATGGGGATATCATAGGTGGTATCATGCATACCATGTTGGCAAAAAGCTGACGTGTCACTATAATTAATAATGAGAGAGGTGATAGTAGTATCATAGGTAGATACCGTAACATAACGGATTTCAATGCAAAATGAGTCTACAACCTAATAAATGTAGTATTGTATGATATCACAAATATTTTACTACCCATTGTGGAGGTAGTAATATAGACTAGCATCATATGTATGATACTATATGATACTAGTATATGATACACCCCATTGTGACTAGTCTTATAACCCAAAAGATGCGATTAGCGACTAGGGTTAACCTATCATTACTAGGGAGGGCCTTGTAAGCTCATTCACAAAAGGTATGATGTGAGGTTGATTATTCGACCTGACACCACATCGAGTAATACTAATGTAGATGAGATAATAAGGGAGATAGACAAGTACATACTTCCGGGGAAGTTGGACAAATGCCAAGTATTTAGCATTGTAAATCGATTCTTATGAAATTAATGTCTTGTCTCTCATTGTTACTTGCGCAAAAAAAAAGTCTCTCGTTGTTACATGTCCTACAAGATAGGTAAGTTACATTTTATCATCGTTCACCAAATAAAATCTGATCTCTGTTCCATTGTATACGCGAATAACTGTATTTGCTGACTGAACAAAAAAAAAACGATATGGAGCGCTTATATTTTGTTCCCTATAATCTAGTAGACTTAGTACCCGCAAATTGACCTTTTAGTTATATTTTTATTTCGTTCCTAGGGAGAGGGGACGACTACCAGTTATAGTACAGGATACTGCTACTTTTGTTCTCCTGGGTCTTCACAAAGATACCGTATCTTTGTTGACCTGCATAGCAGCCAATGGATGGGCTGAAAATGGGCAGTGCAGCGTAGAATTTTGAGTTCATGCGGACGGCTTAGGCCCAATACAAATGGTATTTAGGACGGCAGTGTTCAATAACCAAACAAATATTATTATTAGATTGGGAGCATGGATGTTAAGGCCTTCGTATACTCGAGGAAATCAGAGATCGAGATATGTCAACCTCTTGAATATATAACCTCCAAGGAATAGTTGTGGTCATCTAGCTTGACAATTCCATAACTTTTGTATCATAGAAAGCCCAAGCTGAACATTGGTAATGCTGCCCATTCATGCACCAAAGAAAAACTAATGCATGAAAAAATTATCCAAGTCAACTGCAGTACGGTGCTCATAATTTTGAAAAGACAACAAAATGTAATTATATATTAAAGGATAAATAGAACGTGGACTTTTGCCTCTCGGGTGCAACGTACCCTGATATGCGGCAAAACAATTTAGAAATACAAAACATTGTCAAAAATTCTGAAAAAAATTACACTCAAAGATTACCAATTATTCTACTCGTGTTAATTTTTTGGATAGTAAATAATTCTCGTTGCCTTCTAGGCAAAAAGTAAAATTTTCTGACAAATATAGCGTGTATATAGTGCTACTTTAGCCAAATCTTTTACCTAGGGTGTAATAAAAGTTATTTTTAGTGAAACTTTTTGTTCGGGTATAATACTTGGTAATGTTTGTCCGAATGTCAGTTTCGGAACTTTTTGATTTTTTTTAAATTAAATTATTTTCAAATATCAAGGTATATGGTACCTAGGTTCTCCTATGTATTTTCCAGGATAAATACCCATATTATGTAATATCCTAAGGGAGTTTTTATTATTTCCGGAGTGTATTGATTTTTGTCGAAAAGGAGGATGTCTCCCGGTCAATGTATTAGTTGATGCACACATGCATTAATGCTAAACAAATCGCTTAAAAAAAAGGCTGAGGTCATCTGCCTCACGACAGTATCTGCATAATACTAACACAAACACACTTTTTTTTTTTTGAAACGGGGGCAAAAGATTTGCCCCAATCTATTAATTAAGAAGGAGTCCGCAAGAAAGAAATGTCAGAAAACACACTGACAAGTGACCAAACAGCGAAATGTACGCAACTCCTTGAGAAAGGATTCATGAAGAGTTTGTTGCACGTTGTCATGTAATGTCCAACCGGAACCAGTTTAGCGGACAAAAATGGCTGTGATACTCGATAGATTTTCCAGCATCTGGGTGAGTAGTTGTTTCCTTCAATAATGCAGGATTTTTGTTCCAGTAATGCAGGAATTGGTAGTTACGACCACTACAAAATTGTCAGCCAGTGCCGACTGCCGACAATATAGTGGTAGTCATAGCGTGCAGTGAATTTTGATCGAAAATTTCGGGCCAAAAGCCACAAAATACCTGCATTACACGACCACAAGACAAGGACTCTGCAACCACATTACACGCCTGCACGAGCAGCTGTACCTCGTTTACTTTCTTTTCTTTCATAGGGAGGGTAGCGACTTTCAGTATTCAATTATAGTGCAGATCAGGTATTGTTGTTTCTTTTTCTGGGTATTCAGAAACGTATCATTCTTTTGTTGACATGTCTACCGGCAGATGAACGGCCTGAAAACGAGCAGTGCAGCGTCGTGCCTTCGGCACAATACAACTGAGTCCTGGACGGCAGGTTAATTTTAAATAACTAAAGATATACTATTATTGGATTGGCAGCAAGAATTAAGGCGTAGGTGTACTCGAACAAATCAGAGCTCGAGATACGTCAACCGCTTGAATAACCTCCGCGGATTAGTGTGGTCATCTAAACAATTCCACGGTTTATTGTGACCCAGAACCACAAATTCAACATTGCTAATGCTACCCATTTACAAACCAGAAAAAAAAACCTTTATTCAAGATTCAAGTCAACTGTACTAGGGCGTTCTATCATTTTACAACACAGAAAAAAAACCTTTATTCAAGATTCAAGTCAACTGTACTAGGGCGTTCTATCATTTCGAAAAGAAGAAATGTTTGTGCAAACAGCATCTCGTATGTTAAGGAAAAAACAGAAACTCTGCTGAATTCTCTTGCATTCTCCAATGCTTCGGGTCCGAGTAAAAACCTGTGCCCTGAATCCGGACAAGATAGCTGCAATGCTATACTCTTTGTTTTTTTCCTTTTCTGAGTACACTTTAACTTGTGAACCGGTCACCATTAATTAAAGGGATCCCTTGATTAAATCAAGCTTAAATCAAATGCTATGGAATCTTGTCAATGATTACATTTCCGATGTTGTATTATGTTAAGGAAAAAAAAACGCTGTCCTACATTCCACTGGGTCAAAGGCGTGCCCTGAATCCGGACAAGATGACTTAAACTCGTGAATAAACCGCTGTCAATAATGGAAGCTTAAATCGACTAATGCCATAAATATTGTCAATGCTTGTATTAGTTCTTTTACAACAAAATTTTATATCCAAAAACTTAATCTATAGTAGTAGACCATACGCAAACTATGGATGTGTAATTAAAAAGGTAAAGTTGTATTTGGTCATAGTAGGAATTAACTTAGACTAGTGACATGTATATGTTATTAGTATATATTACCACTCAATAGTAGGTAGTGTCATAAGTGTGATAACATAGAGATTTTCATTACTTACTTCGTAGAGCCATTTTTCATTGGAAAACGCTATGTGACCGTAACATGTTATGGGGCATCTCCATTAACTTGTTGGTTAGGTTGTTGGCAAACATAGCCACGTCATTAACCAACAACTTATCTTACCAATACTCCAATAAAGTGTGTGTATAGATTGTCTTACGAGAGATGAGAGAATATACAATTTGTCTTACTTGGAGCTTGTGAAAAGGCTATTGGTTCAGCAACATACTCTCTCTCTCTCCACTTACTTTATGTCAAATCATTAAAAAATCTTATTTCGCAAAATCTAACAACGACTATCTTACAACTGTTGGAGATGCCCTTATGTTGTTCTAATTGTCTCTCTCCTCTTTAGTTACATGTCACATCTGTTTTTTTGTCTAGGTGGTATGCATATTACTACGTACATTACCTTCCAATATTGGTAGTTTTAGATAACATACAACTCTTGCACACATTTATATGCAAAGATAAGTTACTACCCAATCATGTGTAACCATGGCCCCAAAATTAATTAATGTAGTCGCCGTTAAATACAAAACTTAAAAGACAGCTCATTGGGATTGTCTTAATTTTTATACTACCTCCTATTATAACGAGTGAATATTTGGTGCTCGCGAGCACCAGTGTTCCCTCTGTTTGAAATTTTTTGGAAAAAATATTTAAAAGTTTCAAAAAATCTGAAAAAAACATACATGTTCTGAATGATGTATTCTACATGTGTGCAAAATCACAATGTGGAATACTTTGCATTTTGAGCTACACAAAAAATTAGATATGTACAGATCTGATTATAATTGTTTCAAGTTTTCAAATTTTGTTATTTTTGTGTAACCCATATTACAATAGATTGCACATTGCAATTTTTCACGCTTGTAGTATACATCATTAAGAACATGTCGCATTTTTAAATATTTGTTTGAAACTTTTAAATAGTTTTTGATTTTTTCAAACAGAGCGAACACTGGTGCTCGGGAGGCAATGTGACTTTCCGCTATTATAACGTGCTAAAAAAATATTGTAATGCACTGGGAATAAGGATGGCAATTTCACCCACTGATACGGGTACCCGCGGGTACCATACCCGCATGGGTAGGGTATGAGCACAATTATATACCCATGGGTAATACCCGTACCCAACCCGTTAAGTAGCGGGTAGGGCACGGGTATAGCCTTGTACACGTGGGTATACACATACCCTACCCGTTTATACTAACATCTGAACCCTACCCGTGGAGCTTCAACAATCATTCTCGTGAGCTTGTGAATCTATGTTAAAATTGTCATCAATTGTTAATTTGTGTTGAGAGAATTGTCACTACTCATTGAGTTGAGAAAACTATATTTCTTTTGTGAAATGTGCTATCGATGAATGTAAAATTATGAATAACATGTGTATTATTTAATCTACCCGTTGGGTAACCAATGGGTATGGGCACCCGTCGGGTATGGGTACGGGTAAAGTTTCATACCCGTGGGTACGGGTATAGGTAAAAAAAATTACCTATTGACTACACGGGTATGGATGGTATTGCTCTACCCGCCCCATACCCTACACATTGCTATCCTTAACTGGGAGAGGCCTAAGAAATCCAGAATTTACAACATTTGGGTAGAGTTCACTAACTTACCAACCATAAATCAGGAAACCACGACGCGACCATGGCGATGAGGTGTGAACCGCCGCCGCCCGTTGGCCTGTTCTCCCACCACCGCGATCAGATTCGGCTTCCCTTCACACCCTCTCGCCGGCCACCCTGAAGTTCTGGCTGCTATATGGGGTCAGAGCGGCCACCATCTATTCATGTCGGTCTTGCTATGTGTTTCAACAAAGCTGGAGTCTATAGTGAGGGGATGGTCACCATGTGTGGCCTGTAGCGGATGAGACTCTTAACGTCGCGGTGCTGCCGCACTCGGAGCTGCCGCTCCACCATGTGGTTTAAGCCATCGTAGTGAAAAAATTGCTCTCGATCTCCTGTTTTGTCATGGTGCCCACTATCTGCTTGTCGGGCCTTGCCTCCTCCGCTTCGATCTGCCATGTCCCAGCTTGAGCATCTGTTTGTCGGGCCTCGACTGTCTGGTATGCGCATTCTCCCCCTGGTTTGGCATGAAAGGATTAGTCCAGCATCATGAACTCGCCCATATGAAGGAGCTCACGCGACACGAGTTAGGCGAGATGTGCCCTTTAGATCCTAGTGGCCTCCCTCCGGCCCACGCTGACGGCAGTTTAGTCATCATGCTCCCGCAGTCATTGTTGTGACCCCTTCGTATAGGTTTAGGATGGATATGTTGGGAATCGAAGGCAGAAAACAAAATTTTTCCTAGCAACGATAACCATAAACTAGCCAAGATCTATTCTATGCAGATATACTATACGGAAGGAGAACGGAATACATACCCTTGTAGACCGAAAGCGGGATCACGTCCCCGCACGAACGTTGACGATGAAGACGACGTAGCCGACCTCAAGGTCGTGTAGTGGAAGTAGACAGCTCCCAGCGCCAAACGATGGCGCCTCGCGGTTCCACACACGTACGGTGTGGATGACGACCTCCGGGCTCCAGATCCAGCAGAGCAGCGGAAGTGGAAGAGTGGATCTAGCAGCACGGCGGTGTGCAAACTAAAGAGAGACTTCTCTCCTCGTACGAAGCTCCAGAATCGGAACCCCGTTCAAGGTAGGAGAGAAGAAGAGAGGAGATGGGCAATTTTCAAGGCATGGGGGCACTCCTATATAAAGGAGAGGGAGGGAGGCCAACCCCTTGGCTCCCCCATGTGGGACTATTCCCACATGGGGGGTGCGCCGGCCATGGGGGGGTGCGGCTGCCCTAGTGGGCCCCATGTGGCCCACTAGGGTGGCAGCCCCCTTTTTCCTTTTTCCCTTTTATTTTCTTTTTCCCCGAATGGGCCTCTAAGGCCCATTTAACTTTTAATGCCTTTTAAATTCGAAATTAATTAAATAAAACATGTATTTAATCATTAATAACACTTATTAATATTAGATACATATTATTTAATTCATTCGGACCCCGAAACATATTTCGTGGCCTCCGATCAATCATCGGACAATTACCGGAACACTTCCGGAGCTCCAGAACACTTCCGGAGTTCCTGTTTCTCATTCTCTCTAAATCCAATCTAATCGTCACCCACCCTTAAGTGTGTTACCCCACGGTTCGGGATCACTCCAGACATGATCGAGACTCTCTCTCCGATCAATCGACTAACAGCGGAATCTGGATATCCATGATAGCCCCTGTGTGTCCACGAATGTCTCTTTATTCGTTTGAACCTGTAGACGTCCAGTTTCAATCTCTTGCCTGGTGATACTTAGATTGTCGAGTGTCGTTCTCCGGTATCACATTTTACCGAGCTTGACCTCATCCTTGACAATCTATCTTCTCTCGTCTGTGATGTTACATCCCCGTGACCTAGTCACATGCTTGCAAGCTCATTAGATGTAATCTCACCGAGTGGGCCCAGAGTATCTATCCTGCTATGCGGATTGGCAATTCCCGCTATTGATTACTCGCCCCGACTACTTCCTTCCAATACCCGAAGGTGTCACCCTTATTGTCGTGCGTATGAGACATGACGTTAGGTGCGATCAGCCGTATCTTTCAGAAGCAGCGACTTGATATAATCTCACGGTCCAAGATCTGAAACTACGTTTATATATATTTTGGGTATGTCCATCAAATCATTCACCCAATGATATGACTCCGTTGTTAACCGGTTAATGCCCATGATCAGGAAACCTTGATCATCTGTTACACAACGAACTAGTCAAGTAGAGGCTACTAGGGACCTGGTTGTTTCTATACCACACGTGTATTATGTTTCCGAGTAATACAGTTATAGCATGGTATTAAAACGTATTATGAACAATAAGAGATATGACAAATAAAATCACTTTATTAATTGCCTCTAGGGCATATCTCCAACAGTCTCCCACTTGCACTAGAGTACAAATTAATCTAGTTTACAACTTGGTAAAAGCTTGACACCAATAGCATTGCGGTGTTCTTCATGCTTGTCTCGTGGAAGAGGTTTCGTCAACGGATCTGCAACATTCAGGTCCGTGTGTATTTTGCAAATCTTTACATCGCCTCCCTTGACGTACTGTCGTATGACATGGAAGCGTCGGAGAATATGTTTGGCGGTGGAGTGAGACCTTGGTTCCTTCACGTTGGCAATGGCCCCTGTGTTGTCGCAGAAGATAATCACAGGGTCTCGCGCACTGGGGAACACTCCAAGTTCGATGATGAACTTCCTGAGCCAAACAGCTTCATTTGCAGCAATATACTCCGATTCCATTGTAGATTGGGCGACTATGGGTTGCTTCCCACTTCTCCAGCTCACAGCGCCTCCGTTCACCTTAAACACATAGCCTGTTTGCGATTTCGAGTCATCGGGATCTGTGCAGAAACTTGCATCAACGTAACCTGTTACGCCAAGTTCCTCTTCACAGCCTCCATAAACAAGAAACATGTCCTTGGTATACTTAAGATACTTCAGTATGTTCTTAACAGCTATCCAATGATCCTTGCCAGGATTACTCTGGAATCGACTCGTCAGACTAAGAGCCAATGCCACATCGGGTCGAGTACTTAACATGGCATACATGATCGATCCTATAGCCGAAGCATATCGAGTGCCATCCACCTCAGCTTTTTCAAGAGCCGTCCGTGGACACTGAGCCATGCTCAATGTTTTTCCCTTGACAACTGGCACAAGACCCTTCTTTGCCAAATGCATATTGAACTTCTTCAATATCTTATCAAGGTAAGTACTTTGACATAACGCTAGTAGGCGCCTGGGTCTATCACGATAGATCTTAATGCCTAATACGTATGCAGCTTCTCCTAAGTCCTTCATTGAAAATTTACTGTTTAAATATTCCTTCACGCTTTTCAGAAGTTCCACATCATTCCCAATTAGTAATATATCATCCACATATAGAACTAGGAATGCAACTGAGCTCCCACTCATTTTCTTATAAATGCAGGTCTCTTCCAAATTTTGGACAAATCCAAAACCTTTGATCACCTCATCAAAGCGAAGATTCCAGCTCCGAGATGCCTGCTTCAGTCCATAAATGGAACGCTGAAGTTTGCATACCTTGCCAACATTTCCTGGACTGACAAAACCTTCAGGTTGTACCATATACAACTCTTCCTCAATGTTGCCATTTAGGAACGCTGTTTTGACATCCATCTGCCATATCTCATAATCATGATATGCAGCTGTTGCTAGCAAAACCCGAATAGACTTTAGCATCGCTACCGGTGAAAACGTTTCATCGTAGTCAATTCCATGAACTTGTCGGAAACCTTTTGCGACAAGCCGAGCCTTATAGACGGTCACATTACCGTCAGCATCAGTCTTCTTCTTAAAGATCCATTTATTCTCGACGGCCTTGCGCCCTTCGGGAATCTCCACCAAAGTCCATACTTTGTTGTCATACATGGATTCTATTTCGGATTTCATGGCCTCAAGCCATTTCTCGGACTCGGGTCCTTCCATCGCCTCTTTGTAATTTGTAGGTTCGTCTTGTTCAATTAACATGACGGTGCAAACAAGATTACCGTACCACTCAGGAGAAGTACGGGTTCTTCCAGACCTACGAGGTACAATAGCCTCCTCGACATTTTCTCCCACTTCATCTGTTATGAAGGACGGTTCAGGAACTGTTTCCGTTGCGCCACTCGGTATTTCGAGTTCAGGATCAACTATCTCGTCGAGGTCTATTTTCCTCCCACTTACTCCTTTAGCGAGAAACTCCTTCTCGAGAAAGGTGCCGTTTCTAGCGACAAACGTTTTGCCCTCGGCTTGGTGGTAGAAGGTGTACCCTATGGTTTCCCGTGGATACCCTACAAAGACGACCTTTTCCGATTTTGGTTCTAGTTTGTCAGGCTGCAATTTCTTGACATAAGCCTCACAACCCCAAACTTTCAGGAACGACAGCTTAGGTTTCGCACCATGCCATACCTCATACGGTGTCGTTTCCACGGATTTAGATGGAGCCCTATTTAAAATGAATGCGGCTGTTTCTAACGCATATCCCCAAAACGATACGGGCAAATCGGTAAGAGACATCATAGACCGTACGCTATCTAATAAAGTACGATTACGTCGCTCGGACACGCCGTTGCGTTGTGGTGTTCCGGCAGGCGTAAGCTGTGGCACAATTCCACAGGCCTTCAGATGTGTGCCAAACTCAAAACTCAAATATTCGCCACCACGATCGGATCGGAGGTGCTTTATTTTCTTGTTAAGTTGATTTTCAACCTCACTTTGAAATTCTTTGAACTTTTCAAAAGTTTCTGACTTGTGTTTCATTAAGTAGATATACCCGTATCTACTCAAGTCATCAGTGAAGGTTACAAAGTAACGATAACCATTGCGCGTTGATGCTCATTGGGCCGCACACATCTGTATGTATAACTCCCAATAATTCCGACGCACGTTCAACGAAACCATTGAACGGTGACCTAGTCATCTTGCCCATGAGGCATGGTTCGCAAGTGTCAAGAGATCCAAAATCTAATGACTCCAAAAGTCCAGCTGAGTGGAGTTTCTTCATGCGCTTTACACCAATATGACCAAGTCGGCAATGCCACATATACATGGCGGTATCATCACTAAGTCTAATCCTTTTGGCATCTATGTTATGGATATGTGTACTACGATCGAGATTCAACAAGAATAAACCATTATTCACAGGAGCATCAACATAAAAGATATCATTCATCGAAATAGCACAACCATTTGATACTGAATTGAATGAATATCCGTCTTGCAACAAGCAAGAACCACTTATAATGTTTACACTCAGAGATGGCACAAAATAACACTTATTTAAAACCAAAACTAATCCCGAAGGTAGATGTAGAGGGAGCGTGCCGACGGCCATCACGTCAACTCTTGATCCATTGCCGACGCGCATCGTCACCTCGTCCTTTGCCAGGCGCCGACTATTCCGCAACTCCACCTGTGAGTTACAAATATGAGCAACAGAGCCGGTATCAAATACCCAGGTATTACTACGGGCGCATGTAAGGTACACATCAATAACATGTATATCAAATATACCTTTATCTCTCCCGACAATCTTGCCGGCCTTCTTGTCTTCCAGGTACTTGGGGCAGTTGCGCTTCCAGTGACCATCTCCCTTGCAGTAGAAGCATTCCACGCCAGGTTTGGGACCAGGTTTGTTAGCCTTGGATTTGGCAACGTGTTTGCCATCCTTCCTAGACTTCCAGTTCTTCCTTCCCTTGCCGCCAGATTTCTTAAAATCGACGGTCTTGTTGACCATCAACAGCGTGTGCTCCTTCTTGATTTCCACCTCAGCAGTCTTGAGCATCACGAACACCTCAGACAGGGACTTAGCCATGCCCTGCATGTTATAGTTCATGACGAAGCCTTTGTAGCTAGGAGGCAACGATTGCAGCACCCTATCAATCGCCAGCTCATCAGGAATCTTGCATTCCAGAGCGTTCAGGCGTTGAACGTAGCCAGACATTTTGACCACGTGCTCGCTCACACTGCTATGCTCTTCCATCTTGGCTGAGAAGAAAAGCTCAGAAGCTTCATACCTCTCAGCCTTAGCCTGCGGCGCAAAGACAGCCTTGAGATCAGAAATTATCTCAAAAGCACTCATCTTCTCAAAGCGCTTTTGCAGGTCGGCTTCCATGGCGTAGAGCATGCCACTCTGGACGAAGGAGGAATCCTCCGACTTGGTCTGATAGACCTTCTTCTCGTCATCGGAGGCGTCGTCTGCAGGAGGGTCACCTAGGGCGGCTTCAATGACGTAAGCCACCTTGTGGGGAGTGAGGAGGATCCTCAGGTTGCGGAACCAGGACATGAAGTTCGACCCATTGGTCTTAAGCTTTTCTTTCTCAAGGAACAGGCCAAGGTTAAAGGTGGGGCGAGACATCTACAATGGAATTTGCAAAACATAAGACGTTTGTTCATAATAAAATATGGGTTCAAGTTTTAGTAAAATTAAAACTACCAGAACTCCCACTCAAGACGAGTATCCCTCTCATCGTCTTAGTGATTACACAATCCCCATCCATTACGCTACCCCCATCGATCAGGCGAATAGCATAACTTCAAAGGTAGACATCGTATATCAATCACATCACCGTATGTGACTCGTGCTTAACCTTTCGGTACTTGTGTTCCGAGGCCATATACTGGTATATGCTAGGCTCGCCATAACACCCTTTGCCGTATTTGCGTGTGCAACGTGGCTTACACCCACTGTATGCGAACGAAGAGACGAGTGTAGACGAAGGATCGAAACCCCAAACGACGTACCCCGTAACGTAGAACTTTATTGGTGGTGCACGACAGAGGGAGAACACTATTATCGGAATTTTGGGAGGGATCATCTTATATTACTACCGCCGTGTAACTAATATATAGACATATATATATATACACAATATAAGATGCACACAATCTACATAACATCTAATATGAAATGTAATGCGACATGATATGGTCTTCTCCGCGCCGATGGTCTCCTTCGCGCCAACAGTTTATAAACAATTTAATAAACCTACCTTGACCATATCACATTGCCCCTGCAAAATAAAGTTAGACGCTTCTACTTTATCTTTTGCATGTTTTACGTGGCTGCTAGGGCTTCCGCACAAGAACCGTTTCTTACCTACGAAAACAACCACAACAGCGATAAGACAATTGTCTCTATTACACCCCTTTCGGGGCCCTCCATTGTAAATGCGATATCAACTATTGTAGGAGATACAGACACCCGCCAGCCACATATACGGTACAAGCCATATGTCAGGTGTGGAACCAGTCTCGCGTAAGAGTACGCGTAAAGTCGGTCCGGGCCGCTTCATCCCACAATGCCGCGATATAAACAAGTACACGAGAGGGTAACAAATGTAGAATCGATGCCCACATTCAACATGTGTTCTAACCGTACAGATATATCTACGCATAGATCGGCTCTGATACCACTGTTGGGAATCGTAGGCAGAAAACAAAAAATTTCCTAGCAACGATAACCATAAACTAGCCAAGATCTATTCTATGCAGATATACTATACGGAAGGAGAACGGAATACATACCCTTGTAGACCGAAAGCGGGATACGTCCCGCACGAACGTTGACGATGAAGACGACGAAGCCGACCTCAGGTCGTGTAGTGGAAGTAGACAGCTCCCAGCGCCAAACGATGGCGCCTCGCGGTTCCACACACGTACGGTGTGGATGACGACCTCCGGGCTCCAGATCCAGCAGAGCAGCGGAAGTGGAAGAGTGGATCTAGCAGCACGGCGGTGTGCAAACTAAGAGAGACTTCTCTCCTCGTACGAAGCTCCAGAATCGGAACCCCGTTCAAGGTAGGAGAGAAGAAGAGAGGAGATGGGCAATTTTCAAGGCATGGGGGCACTCCTATATAAAGGAGAGGGAGGGAGGCCAACCCCTTGGCTCCCCCATGTGGGACTATTCCCACATGGGGGGTGCGCCGGCCATGGGGGGGTGCGGCTGCCCTAGTGGGCCCCATGTGGCCCACTAGGGTGGCAGCCCCCTTTTTCCTTTTTCCCTTTTATTTCTTTTTCCCCGAATGGGCCTCTAAGGCCCATTTAACTTTTAATGCCTTTTAAATTCGAAATTAATTAAATAAAACATGTATTTAATCATTAATAACACTTATTAATATTAGATACATATTATTTAATTCATTCGGACCCCGAAACATATTTCGTGGCCTCCGATCAATCATCGGACAATTACCGGAACACTTCCGGAGCTCCAGAACACTTCCGGAGTTCCTGTTTCTCATTCTCTCTAAATCCAATCTAATCGTCACCCACCCTTAAGTGTGTTACCCCACGGTTCGGGATCACTCCAGACATGATCGAGACTCTCTCTCCGATCAATCGACTAACAGCGGAATCTGGATATCCATGATAGCCCCTGTGTGTCCACGAATGTCTCTTTATTCGTTTGAACCTGTAGACGTCCAGTTTCAATCTCTTGCCTGGTGATACTTAGATTGTCGAGTGTCGTTCTCCGGTATCACATTTTACCGAGCTTGACCTCATCCTTGACAATCTATCTTCTCTCGTCTGTGATGTTACATCCCCGTGACCTAGTCACATGCTTGCAAGCTCATTAGATGTAATCTCACCGAGTGGGCCCAGAGTATCTATCCTGCTATGCGGATTGGCAATTCCCGCTATTGATTACTCGCCCCGACTACTTCCTTCCAATACCCGAAGGTGTCACCCTTATTGTCGTGCGTATGAGACATGACGTTAGGTGCGATCAGCCGTATCTTTCAGAAGCAGCGACTTGATATAATCTCACGGTCCAAGATCTGAAACTACGTTTCTATATATGTTTTGGGTATGTCCATCAAATCATTCACCCAATGATATGACTCCGTTGTTAACCGGTTAATGCCCATGATCAGGAAACCTTGATCATCTGTTACACAACGAACTAGTCAAGTAGAGGCTACTAGGGACCTGGTTGTTTCTATACCACACGTGTATTATGTTTCCGAGTAATACAGTTATAGCATGGTATTAAAACGTATTATGAACAATAAGAGATATGACAAATAAAATCACTTTATTAATTGCCTCTAGGGCATATCTCCAACAGGATAGTGGGGGGTGTGTAGGCGTCCCTTCCCAAGATTGCGACCGTTGTCGTTCCACTAGTACAGAACGACACATCGGATACCCCTCTTTGAAACGGCAGGCATTAGGCGACGGAGAATCGCGCTTTCCACGCGGCCGGTGCGTACAAACCTGACCAGGCCCGCCTACATTGGCAACGGACCCTTTCCAATCTCCGTCACCTATTATATTGGCAACGGTCTTAATTCTGGCTCCGTTTCCGATATGTGCCTCTATAGCAACGGAGAGTTTTGGGTGTCCATTTCCAATGTGGACACGTTCCATCTTGGAATTCGAAGCGAGGCGAGTAAATGCCATGGCGTAGTGGCACCGCCCACTACTCCTTGAAAACCCCAATCCTTGCTAGCTCAAGACGCCACCGAATCTGCTCTCTCTCTCTCGCTCACTCGCTCCCTCCTACTGATTAGCGAAGATGCCTCGCAGCAACGACACACAGGAGCACACTGAGTCGCCGCGGGACAGTCCCCCCGTCAGCGGCGAGTCCGTTGAAGGACCGACGCCGGAGACGAGCGACGACGAATACGCCAACTTCCATGATCCCACCTTGATGCTGGGCCCGCCGAAGGTTGATTCTGATGACGAGTCAACCGAAGAAGAGAAGGAGGAGGAGGAGGACGACGACGAGGAGGACGAGGCGGAGGGGCCGGTCCCGAAGAAGGGAGCCCCGGCGACGGAGAAGAAAGCCGCCGCCACTGCCTCCGATATGCTGCTGCCGCCGCCGCCACCACCTCCAATGGCCCCCAATAAGCGAGGCCGTGAGAAGGACGAGGATTGCGCGGAAGCAGGGCGCAAGAAAAACAAGAAGTAGCTAGTAGTAGTTCTATAAGTTCTCCAACTGTAATTTACTTTATTATTATTAATATGTACTGCGTATGTAATGTAGTAATCACTAATATTAATATAAGTATCCTATAAGTGGTTTTCTCCATATAGTAGAGATTAGGAAAATATTATTCCAGAGAGTAGAAGAAATTCCACAGAGTGGGCGCGTAGGTCCCACACCTCAGTGGAAGAAACACAAACGAAACGGTCCTTCTAAAGAACCGTTTCCTATGTTTTACCTATATATATGGGCGTACAGAGCAAAACCTAACACTCGTTTCCTCACTCTGTCCCAGTATGCTAGATCTGTTCGTGGCGGCGCCTCCTGGCATTGCGGCCATCGCCGGCACCGTGGCGGCGCCGTCTCCGCCCAGACGACGGCTATCACGGCGAGGTCTTCGCCATCTCCCCCGACACGGCGAGGTGTTCGCCATGTCCCCCGACACGGCGATGTCTTCGCCATCTCCCCCGACACGGCGAGGTCTTCGCCATGTCCCCCTACACTGCGAAGTGTTCGCCATGTCCCCCGACACGGCGAGGTCTTCGCCATCTCGCCCGACACGGCGAGGTCGTCGCTCTGTCCGCTTCCTCTGACTCCACCACTTCCGGATCTGCTAGATCGATCCAACGACGATGTGAAGAAGGTATCAGATCCACATCCGGTAGTTCTATCTAGATCATTTCTTGATGTAGTTAACTTGCCTATTGTGCACTTGCAACTAGTTGTAGTTTAGCTTACTTGTTGATAGTAGTTCAGTTCACATCCGGTAGTTCTATCTAGATCATTTCTTGATGTAGTTAACTTGCCTATTGTGCACTTGCAACTAGTTGTAGTTTAGCTTACTTGTTGATAGTAGTTCAGTTCACATCCGGTAGTTCTATCTAGACCAGTTCTTGATGTAGTTAACTTGCCTATTGTGCACTTGCAACTAGTTGTAGTTTAGCTAACTTGTTGAAAGTAGTTCAGTTCACATCCGGTAGTTCTATCTAGATCAGTTCTTGATGTAGTTAACTTGCCTATTGTGCACTTGCAACTAGTTGTAGTTTAGCTAACTTGTTGAAAATAGTTCAGTTCACATCCGGTAGTTCTATCTAGATCATTTCTTAATGTAGTTAACTTGCCTATTGTGCACTTGCAACTAGTTGTAGTTTAGCTAACTTGTTGAAAGTAGTTCAGTTCACATCCGGTAGTTCTATCTATATCATTTCTTGATGTAGTTAACTTGCCTATTGTGCACTTGCAACCGGTTGTAGTTTATCTAACTAGTCCATGTGAAAACAGGAGTCTATTTCGGTGACACTGCATAAAAAAGTCGGAGACACAGAACAAACAACGAACATTACTCAAGAGAGTAGTGTTTGTTGACTTTCCCATAATAGCCTCCAATTATATACACAGGTCAGTACACACTATATACTACTGTTTACTTCATATTATTGTGTTAAATTGTTTGTTCTATCTAGTAGTGTCAGAACTAACATAAATCCTTATTTACATTTAGGGATATTAAGCTGTTCCCTTTCAAACTCCACCATACATATCCACCGTCGCTATTGTGACGTTTTGGTACACTGCATAAAATACTTTTTTAAGTAAGAGTGTTTTATACAGTGTCACCGAAATGTCACATCGGTGACGTATTAGATTAGATTTCGGTGACACTGCATAAAAAATCTAGAGCCAGTGGTGGCCTCCATGGAAAGGATGATCGTTGTCAGGCATCCTATGAAGCTGCTGACATCGCAATATCTTGTTGACAAGCCGTGTGTTGGCTGCTCCGGTTCATCAATAAGAGCCACCTCAAGACATAGGTAAAATATCGTTTCAGTTTGTTTAAATTCATAGTGTATTTGTTTTAGCATATGTATTTAACAATTGTAACTCTATTTACTAATGTATAGGGTCCAAAGCTTCAACATCCTTCTCTCAAGAAGTTGAGATAAGAAGAGATAGCTAGAGTGACACCTGCGAGGATTGTGGAAAAGGATGTAGGGAAGAAATCATATATTCTTTCCGTCCTTTGACATGATAGGCTTAGTATAGATGAAATCTGTTATCGTTTTACCTCTTATGTTTGTCACATCTTGTGATGCAATTGTAAAGGTGAAATTGTGATGGAAATGTAAAGTTACATTGTGATATGAATGAAATCTGTTACCGTTTTAGTATTTGAGCTTGTGCTGTGAGATTTTAAGTATCTAGTGGCATTTGTAAACGTGGCTTCCTGTAACCGAAATATGAGAAATGCTCAATGCAAACGGGTGGATGGCAAACTCCGTATCTGATGAAGGAAAACTAAGGAAACGGAGGTCTGCGCACAACCGTTGCCAAATGGAGACCTCATCGGAAACGGTTTTTGGCCTCCGTTACCGATGAAGGCCTTCACATCAGTGACAGAGGCGGGGACACGGACCCTTTCTCCGTTACCGAAGGGGTTTTTGGCCCGTTTCCGATGTGTCATTCTGTACTAGTGTTCTAGCCTCTAATCCAATGCCCATGTTCCGCTTGTCAACGTCGCCTCCTTCCTGCTTTCGCTTTCTCCGGTGCCGATCTCTGCTAGGCCCCTGCCACTTCCAGCGAGAATAAGGGTGAGATGGTATCGGGCATGACCCTTCCTAGGCCCGCAACATTCGCAGCTCCGCTCAAATTGCGAGAAACGCTAATGGCAAGGTACCGGCAAGGCAAGGTACCGATAAGAGGCAAGGTACCGACAAGGTACTGATCCTTTCTAGTTAAGGACTGACGGTTGCTACGCTCCGTAGCTTTGGTCATTGCACTCTAATCCGGTTTAGAAGAAGCAGCTATTCTTTTGGACTGCTTGGCTATAAAATCTATAAGTAAGAACTCTAGGGAAGGAAACCTCTCTACAATCTCTTGAATTCACTCTTTCCAAGATACTTGTCCCCTATTCACTAAGAAACTGTTGTACCAGCTTTCAGCTCTCCCCTAAGGTGCATAGCCGAAAGTTCTATCTTGTACCAATCTGTAACTTGGTAGACCGAAAAGTAATGATCACACTTTCGTATCCAAGACTTGGCCCCTTAAAATATTGGCAAATAAACTCTAGGAGGTTGATGTATCTGCTGCCCATATTGATATTGATTTTGCGCCGGCCCCGACGCCCTTTGTCCCGTTCCAATCACGGTGATGTCTCTGATCTGCTGTCGTTCGCCTCTCTGCTACCTCCAACACCTCTTGCGGAACGCTCCTCGTTCCGTAGTGGAACTCGTGCTCGAAGCTCTTTTAGAAACATTTGAGTGATTAGGTTTGGTGGAAAAACGGCCTTCCGGGTCGCTCGGGCGGGCGAATCCGGGGGCGAACGAAACCCTAGATAACAGCCAACGGGTGTAGGCCAGCCTGGCCGCTCCTGCCGCTGACGCCGACGGTTGAGGCGGCCCCCCGTCCGTCGAAGGGTGGTGGGACTTGGTGGATGCACACCCTGATGGCATCGCTCCACACGGAGGGAGGTTGTCGAGCGGGGCGCACACGACGAGCCGGCAAGCGGGGCGGTGACGTTGTGAGGCGGGGGCGCACGGGGCAGCGGCAACCTCGCGGAGTCGCGGTGCTAGGTGGCGAGCACGGGCGGCCATGGCGGCGGCGGGCCGATTTGGGACTGATCTAGTTCTAGGGCTGGGCCACGGCCGTGGCAGGACCTTGCATCGTCCTGGAGACATGCGTGTACCCGTCCTCGTGCCTCGCTGGAGCTAGGGGCACGCTGGCTGGTCTCTGGATCGGTCCGCGGCGCGGCATCGCTTCCCGAGTGTTATGTTTCGCAGCGTCGGCAGGGATTTCTGCGGCCCGAATAATGGAGCCTCCGTTCTGAAGGCTCGGTCGTGGTCCTAGTTTCTTCTTGTGCGAAGACGGTATTCTCCCTCATGCTATTTGACTTCATTGATATGGCTAGGGACGAGTTTCAGAAGGCTCAGCCGGTGATCTATGTAAATTGCTAGATCGGATGGGATTCGGTCGTGGGCACCCATATTTCTGGCCGTGAGGCTGCAGGATGGAGTGACGCGAAGCTTCGTTGTCTGTTGTCAACATGAGACAATTCGGTATTCGATTTCTTTTGTGACGACAGTCGTGGAGAATGGCATGGTGCCTGAGGTCTGAGGTCTAGTAATGGCGGACCGAGTCTTCGAGGCGATGATAAATTTGCTTTGTGATTCTTGACTTGTAGCAGAGGCAGTGGCAAGCGGGGGCGGCAACACAGGAGGAGTAAAGATTCTTATCGTTCAGGGTGAAAATCCAAGTTCTTTCTTTAATTGGTTGTGTGTGACAATGACCTTGTTAAAGGCATTGTTTTGAGAGCGTGGACTTACTCTAGGGTGAAAACCTAAGATCTATGATCGGCGGCGACGAAGCTTGTGCATTGTTTCCTTATTGAAGGCATCGCTTTTGGAGAGTTTGGACTCCGAGTGTTGTCTAGGTGGTGGTTTGTGATGCAGCTACAAGGAATAGATCACTCTAGCGGGATCTTTTTTTTTGTTGAGCTGTGTGCATCCCTAATGTCTTTAGGACATTTAGTTGTTGTAGAGGATGGGTGTAATTGGTATCTCCGATATTAATATATTATCTTTTTCAAAAAATAATTGTGTGCCTCTTGCCAAGTAGGACGACCCTGTTGGAGATATGCCCTAGAGGCAATTAATAAAGTGATTTTATTTGTCATATCTCTATTGTTCATAATACGTTTTAATACCATGCTATAATTGTATTACGTGGAAACATTAATACACGTGTGGTATGAAAACAACCAGGTCCCTAGTAGCCTCTATTTAACTAGTTCGTTGGGTAACAGATGATCAAGGTTTCCTGATCATGGACAATGGCATCGGTTAACAACGGAGTCATATCATTAGGTGAATGATTTGATGGACATACCCAAAATATAGAAACGTAGTGTTCATACCTTCGACCGTGAGATCATATCAAATCTCTGCTTCTGAAAGATACGGCTGATCGCATCAAACGGCATGACTTATATAGCGTGACAATAAATGTGACACTTTCGGGTATCGGAAGGAAGCAGTAGAAGCAAGTGATCAAGAGCGAAATTGCCAATCCACATAGCAGGATAGATACTCTGGGCCCACTCGGTGAGATTACATCAATGAGCTTGCAACCATGTGACTAGGTCACGGGGATATAATATCACAGACGCGTAAAGATAGATTTGTCGATGGCGAGGTCATGCTCGATAATCATGATACCGGAGAAATACGCTCGGACAATCTAAGTATCGCTAGGCAAGAGGATGAGACTGGACGTCTAAAGGTTCAAACGATAAAAGACATTCGTGGATGCACAGGGGCTATCATGGGTATCCAGATCCCGCTATTAGTCATTGATCGGAGAGCGTGTCTTGATCATGTCTGGAGTGATCCCGAACCGTGAGGCAACACACTTAAGGGTGGGTGACGATTAGATTGGATTTAGAGAGAAAAGAAAACGGGAACTCCGGTAGTGTTCCGGAACTTGTCCGATGTTGATCGGAGGCAACGAAATATGTTTCAGAGCCCGGATGAATTAAATAATATGTATTTAATATTAATAAGTGTTATTAGTGATTAAATATATTTTTATTTAATTTATTTCAAATTTTTAAAGGCATTAAATCATAAATGGGCCTTAGAGGCCCATTAGGGAAAAATCCCAAAAGGAAAAAGGAGAAAAAAAGGGAGGAGGGCCAGCCGCCCTAGCTGGGCCGAATGGGGCCCACCTAGGGGCCGGCGGCTCCCTTGGCCAGCGCATGGCCATGTGGGGTTTAGTCCCACATGGCCTAGCCAAGGGAGATGGTCTCCTCCTCCTCCTTTAAATAGGGGACCCCATGCCTTGGCAATTCACACCAATTCTCCTTTTCTTCTCTCCTACCTTGAGCGTGGTTCCGTTTCTGGAGCTGCGTACGAGGAGGGAATTATCTCTACTATACGCACACCGCCGTGCTGCTAGATCCACTCTTCCACTTCCGCTTCTCTGCTGGATCTGGAGCCCGGAGGTCGTCATCCACACCGTATGTGTGTGGAACCGCGAGGCAGCATTGTTTGGTGCTGGGAGCTGTCTTCTTCCACTACACGACCCTGAGGTCGGCACCGTCGTCTCCACCGACAATGTTTGAGCGGGAACGTAATCCCGCTTCCGGTCTACAAGGGTATGTATTCTGATCTCCTCCGTATTAGTATATCTGCATAGTATAGATCCTGGCTAGTTTATGGTTATCGTCGGTAGGAATTTTTTTTTTCTGTCTACGATCCCCTTCAGTGGTATCAGAGCCGATCTATGCATAGATATATCTGTACGGTTAAACATGTTGAATGTGGGCATCGATTCTACATTCGTTACCCTCTCGCGTGTACTTGAATATATCGCGGTATTGTCGGATGAAGCGGCCCAGACCGACTTTACGCGTACTTTACGCGAGACTGGTTCCACACTTGACATACGGCTTGTACCGTATATGTGGCCGGCGGGTGTCTGTATCTCCTACAATAGTTGATATTGCATTTACAATGGAGGGCCCCGAAAGGGGTGTAATAGAGACAATTGTCTTATCGCTGTTGTGGTTGTTTTCGTAGGTAAGAAACGGTTCTTGTGTGGAAGCCCTAGCAGCCACGTAAAATATGCAAAAGATGTAGTAGAAAGCATATAACTTTATTTTTCAGGGGCAATGTGATATGGTCAAGGTAGGTTTATTAAATTGTTTATAAAACTTCGGCGCAAAGGAGACCATCGGCGTGGAGGAGACCATATCATGTCGCATTACATTTTATATTAGATGTTATGTAGATTGTGTGCATCTTATATTGTGTATGTATATATATGTCTATATATTAGTTACACGTCGGTAGTAATATAAGATGATCCCTCCCAAAATTCTGATAATAGTGTTCTCCCTCTGTCGTGCACCACCAATAAAGTTCTACGTTACGGGGTACGCCGCTTTGCGGTTACACTCGTCTCTTCGTTCGCATACGGTGGGTGTAAGCCACGTTGCACACGCGAATACGTCAGAGGGTGTTATGGCGAGCCTAGCATGTACAGACATGGCCTAGGAACACAAGTACCGAAAGGTTAAGCACGAGTCACATGCGGTGATGTGATCCATATACGATGTCTACCTTTGAAGTTATGCTATCTGCCTGATCGATGGGGGTAGTATAATGGATGGGGGTTGTGTAATCACTAAGACGATGCGAGGGATACTCGTCTTGAGTGGGAGTTCTAGTAGTTTTATTTTGAAAACTTGAACCCGTATTTTATTATGAACAAACGTCTTATGTTTTGCAAATTCCATTGTAGATGTCTTGCCCCACCTTTAACCTAGGCCTGTTCCTTGAGAAAGAGAAACTTAAGACCAACGGCTCAAACTTCATGTCCTGGTTCCGCAACCTGAGGATCCTCCTCACTCCCCACAAGGTCGGCTACGTGATCGAAGCCGCCATAGGTGACGCTCCTACAGAAACCGCCACTGAAGATGAGAAGAAGGCTTATCAGACCAAGGTGGAAGACTCCTCCTTCATTCAGAGTGGCATGCTCTATGCCATGGAAGCTGACCTGCAGAAGCGCTTTGAGAAGATGAGTGCCTTTGAGATAATTACTGATCTCAAGGCTGTCTTTGCGCCGCAGGCCAAGGCTGAGAGGTATGAAGCTTCTGAGCTCTTCTTCTCAGCCAAGATGGAAGAGCACAGCAGTGTCTCTGAGCACGTGGTCAAGATGTCTGGCTACGTTCAACGCCTGAATGCTCTGGAATGCAAGATTCCAGATGAACTGGCAATTGATAGGGTGCTGTAGTCGTTGCCCCCTAGCTTTAAGGGATTCGTCATGAACTATAACATGCACGGCATGGCTAAGACCCTCTCTGAGGTGTTCGTGATGTTGAAGACTGCTGAGGTGAGATCAAAAGGAGCACACGCTGTTGATGGTCAACAAGACCGTCGATTTCAAGAAGTCTGGCGGGAAGGGTAAGAAGACCTGGAAGTTCAAGAAGGATGGCAAACAGTTGCTAAGCCTAAAACTGCCAAATCTGGTCCAAAGCCCGGCGTGGAGTGCTTCTACTGCAAGGGAGATGGTCACTGGAAGCGCAACTGCCCCAAGTACCTGGAAGACAAGAAGGCCGGCAAGATTGTCGAAGAGAGAAAGGTATATGTGATATACATGTTATTGATGTGTACCTTACATGCGCCCGTAGTAATACCTGGGTATTTGATACCGGCTCTGTTGCTCATATTTGTAACTCACAGGTGGAGTTGCGGAATAGTCGGCGCCTCGAAGGACGAGGTGACGATGCGCGTCGGCAATGGATCAAGAGTTGACGTGGTGGCCGTCGGCACGCTCCCTCTGCATCTACCATCGGGATTAGTTTTGGTTTTGAATAAGTGTTATTTTGTACCATCTCTGAGTGTAAACATTATAAGTGGTTCTTGCTTGTTGCAAGACGGATATTCGTTCAATTCAGTATCAAGTGGTTGTGCTATTTCGATGAATGATATCTTTTATGTTGATGCTCCTGTGAATAATGGTTTATTCTTGTTGAATCTCGATCGTAGTACACACATCCATAGCATAGATGCCAAAAGGATTAGACTTAGTAATGATACCGCCATGTATATGTGGCATTGCCGACTTGGTCACATTGGTGTAAAGCGCATGAAGAAACTCCACTCAGCTGGACTTTTGGAGTCATTAGACTTTGGATCTCTTGACACTTGCGAACCATGCCTCATGGGCAAGATGACTAGGTCACCGTTCAATGGTTTCGTTGAACGGCGTCGGAATTATTGGGAGTTATACATACAGATGTGTGCGGCCCAATGAGCATATCGACGCGCAATGGTTATCGTTATTTTGTAACCTTCACTGATGACTTGAGTAGATACGGGTATATCTACTTAATGAAACACAAGTCAGAAACTTTTGAAAAGTTCAAAGAATTTCAAAGTGAGGTTGAAAATCAACTTAACAAGAAAATAAAGCACCTCCGATCTGATCGTGGTGGCGAATATTTGAGTTTTGAGTTTGGCACACATCTGAAGGCCTGTGGAATTGTGCCACAGCTTACGCCTGCCGGAACACCGCAACGGCGTGTCCGAGCGACGTAATCGTACTTTATTAGATAGCGTGCGGTCTATGATGTCTCTTACCGACTTGCCCGTATCGTTTTGGGGATATGCGTTAGAAACAGCCGCATTCATTTTAAATAGGGCTCCATCCAAATCCGTGGAAACGACACCGTATGAGGTATGGCATGGTACGAAACCTAAGCTGTCGTTCCTGAAAGTTTGGGGTTGTGAGGCTTATGTCAAGAAATTGCAGCCTGACAAACTCGAACCGAAATCGGAAAAGGTCGTCTTTGTAGGGTATCCGCGGGAAACCATAGGATACACCTTCTACCACCAAGCCGAGGGCAAAACGTTTGTCGCTAGAAACGGCACCTTTCTCGAGAAGGAGTTTCTCGCTAAAGGAGTAAGTGGGAGGAAAATAGACCTCGACGAGATAGTTGATCCTGAACTCGAAATTCCGAGTGGCGCAACGGAAACGTTCCTGAACCGTCCTCCATAACAGATGGAGTGGGAGAAAATGTCGAGGAGGCTATTTACCTCGTAGGTCTGGAAGAACCCGTACCTCTCCTGAGTGGTACGGTAATCTTGTTTGCACCGTCATGTTAATTGAACAAGACGAACCTAATTACAAAGAGGCGATGGAAGGACCCGAGTCCGAGAAATGGCTTGAGGCCATGAAATCCGAAATAGGATCCATGTATGACAACAAAGTATGGACTTTGGTGGAGATTCCCGAAGGGCGCAAGGCCGTCGAGAATAAATGGATCTTTAAGAAGAAGACTGATGCTGACGGTAATGTAACCGTCTATAAGGCTCGGCTTGTCGCAAAAGGTTTCCGACAAGTTCATGGAATTGACTACGATGAAACGTTTTCACCGGTAGCGATGCTAAAGTCTATTCGGGTTTTGCTAGCAACAGCTGCATATCATGATTATGAGATATGGCAGATGGATGTCAAAACAGCGTTCCTAAATGGTAACATTGAGGAAGAGTTGTATATGGTACAACCTGAAGGTTTTGTCAGTCCAGAAAATGCTGGCAAGGTATGCAAACTTCAGCGTTCCATTTATGGACTGAAGCAAGCATCTCGGAGCTGGAATCTTCGCTTTGATGAGGTGATCAAAGTTTTGGATTTGTCCAAAATGCGGAAGAGACCTGCATTTATAAGAAAATGAGTGGGAGCTCAGTTGCATTCCTAGTTCTATATGTGGATGATATATTACTAATTGGGGATAATGTGGAACTTCTGAAAAGCGTGAAGGAATATTTAAACAGTAAATTTTCGATGAAGGACTTAGGAGAAGCTGCATACGTATTAGGCATTAAGATCTATCGTGATAGACCCAGCGCCTACTAGCGTTATGTCAAAGTACTTATCTTGACAAGATGCTGAAAAAGTTCGGTATGCATTTGGCAAAGAAAGGTCTTGTGCCGGTTGTCAAGGGAAAAACATTGAGCACGGCTCAGTGTCCACAGACGGCTCTTGAAAAAGCCGAGGTGGATGGCACTCGATATGCTTCGGCTATAGGATCGATCATGTATGCCATGTTAAGTACTCGACCCGATGTAGCATTGGCTCTCAGTTTGACGAGTCGATTCCAAAGTAATCCTGGCAAGGATCATTGGACAGCTGTTAAGAACATACTGAAGTATCTTAAGTATACCAAGGACATGTTTCTTGTTTATGGAGGCTGTGGAGAGGAACTTGGCGTAACAGGTTACGTTGATGCAAGTTTCTGCACAGATCCAGATGACTCGAAATCGCAAACAGGTTATGTGTTTAAGGTGAACGGAGGCGCTGTGAGCTGGAGAAGTGGGAAGCAACCCATAGTAGCCCAATCTACAATGGAATCGGAGTATATTGCTGCTACGGATGCTGCAAATGAAGCTGTTTGGCTGAGGAAGTTCGTCATCGAACTTGGAGTGTTCCCGAGTGCGTAAGACCCTGTGAACATCTACTGCGACAACACATGTGTTATTGCCAACGTAAAGGAACCAAGGTCTCACTCCACCGCCAAACATATTCTCCAACGCTTCCATGTCATACGGCAGTACGTCAAGGAAGGCGATGTAAAGATTTGCAAAATACACACGGACCTGAATGTTGCAGATCCGCTGACGAAACCTCTTCCATGAGACAAGCATGAAAACACCGAGAAGCTATAGGTGTTAAGCTTTTACCAAGTTGTAAACTAGATTAGATTGTACTCTAGTGCAAGTAGGAGACTGTTGGAGATATGCCCTAGAGGAAATTAATAAAGTGATTTTATTTGTATATCTCTATTGTTCATAATACGTTTTAATACCATGCTATAACTGTATTACGTGGAAACATTAATACACGTGTGGTATGAAAACAACCAGGTCTCTAGTAGCCTCTATTTAACTTGTTCGTTGGGTAACAGATGATCAAGGTTTCCTGATCATGGACAATGGCGTCGGTTAACAACGGAGTCATATAATTAGGTGAATGATTTGATGGACATACCCAAAATATAGAAACGTAGTGTTCATACCTTCGACCGTGAGATCATATCAAATCTCTGCTTCTGAAAGATACGGCTGATCGCATCAAACGGCATGACTTATATAGCGTGACAATAAAGGTGACACTTTCGGGTATCGGAAGGAAGCAGTAGAAGCGAGTGATCAAGAGCGGAAATTGCCAATCCACATAGCAGGATAGATACTCTGGGCCCACTCGGTGAGATTACATCAATGAGTTTGCAAGCATGTGACTAGGTCACGGGATGTAATATCACGACGAGTAAAGATAGATTTGTCGATGGTGAGGTCATGCTCAGTAATCGTGATACCGGAGAAAGATGCTCGGACAATCTAAGTATCGCTAGGCAAGGGATGAGACTGGACGTCTAAAGGTTCAAACGATAAAAGACATTCGTGGACGCACAGGGGCTATCATGGGTATCCAGATCCCGCTGTTAGTCATTGATGGGAGAGCGTGTCTCGATCATGTCTGGAGTGGTCCCGATCCGTGGGGTAACACACTTAAGGGTGGGTGACGATTAGATTGGATTTAGAGAGAAAAGAAAATGGGAACTCCGAAAGTGTTCCGGAACTTGTCTGATGTTGATCGGAGGCAACGAAATATGTTTCGGAGCCCGGATGAATTAAATAATATGTATTTAATATTAATAAGTGTTATGAGTGATTAAATATATTTTTATTTAATTTATTTCGAATTTTTAAAGGCATTAAATCATAAATGGGCCCATTAGGGGAAAATCCCAAAATGAAAAAGGAGAAAAAAGGGAGGAGGGCCAGCCGCCCTAGGTGGGCTGAATGGGGCCCACCTAGGGGCCGGCGGCTCCCTTGGCCGGCGCATGGCCATGTGGGGTTTAGTCCCACATGGCGCAGCCAAGGGAGATGGTCTCCCTCCTCCTCTTTTAAATAGGGGACCCCGTGCCTTGGAAATTCACACCAATTCTCCCTCTTCTTCTCTCCTACCTTGAGCGTGGTTCCGTTTCTAGAGCTGCGTACGAGGAGGGAAGTCTCTCTACTATACGCACACCGCTGTGCTGCTAGATCCATTCTTCCACTTCCGCTGCTCTGCTGGATCTGGAGCCCGGAGGTCGTCACCCACACCGTACGTGTGTGGAACCGCGAGGCACCATTGTTTGGTGTTGGGAGCTGTCTTCTTCCACTACACGACCCTGAGGTCGGCACCGTCGTCTCCACTGACAACGTTTGAGCGGGAACGTAATCCCGCTTCCGGTCTACAAGGGTATGTATTCTGATCTCCTCCGTATTAGTATATCTGCATAGTATAGATCTTGGCTAGTTTATGGTTATTGTCGGTAGGAAATTTTTTGTTTTCTGTCTACGATCCCCTTCAGACCCCCAATGCTTGCATCTCCCTGGACACTGTTGGGGATACTGGCGTGGATCGTTCAGCCGGTATGAGGCGCAAGTTGTCCCCATGTGTCGCACGCTTGTGCCTTGGGAGGGTTTGTTGTGGGTACTAGCACCCGTCATGGCTCGGCATCGCTCCCTCCTTCCACGCTCTTTCATCACCCTCCTTTCAATGCACGCTCCGGACTTTTAGCATGGTTGAGAGACTGAGGTTTCCGGTCCCTCTCAAGAGGTTATCGTGCCAGCTGTTGTAGGGACACAATGTGCTACACGAACTGCCCCCACTTCGGCCACAGAGCCCGCTTATGTCGTGTAAAGCACCGCTTTGGTCAAACTCCACCGATCTAACGTGATGGTACTCTGCATCCTCCATCTGATTCGCTCCATGGTGTAGGTTGCCAGGCATTACTAGGGAGTTTTATGCGAGGGCGAAGGCTTCTCTTGGCAGGGTTCATGTTGTCTCTGTTGTCTCGCCATTCGTGGGGCCATGGGGCTCCATGTTAATTCCCATATTGAGCTGGAGGCAGACCTCTATGGTGGTTTCTCGGGCTCCCTGCACACCATCGCTTCTACCTGTTAGGTCGACGGTCTCTGTTGGCGAGACCACCGTCAGGGTTGTGGCGCTGATGCCACAGCTCATGCCCGAGCTTTGAGAGTTGTGTGGAGAGCCCTCTTCCACTTTGTCGATGGTTCGACGGAAAGGTGGAATCGCTTGAGACCTCGACGGTGTCTACGCCGCCCATACCGCCACCGCTAGCGCGGGAAGGTGTGGACATTGTTATTTTTCCATTGTATGAATCTATTAGGCGGGTGGTTCCTGTTGGTGACACGTTTGTTGCATCTAGTGCTCTTCACCAAATTGGAGGCCATTAGCTTTGATTTGTACAATACGATTGGTTGCCTCTTGAAGGTGAATACTATCAAGGGTAAAATTAAGAAAGTGTGATTAAAATCTTAAACGAGAAATCATGCAAGAGCAAAAGTAAGAAGAGTGGTGTTATAGGAAAGGTGTTTGCGACTGTGTGATGGTTGGGTTTTAGTCTCTTGGCTAGTCTTCTTGGTTGCGGCCATTTCGTTGTTGCCCACTTGAGTTGTTGAGACCATAGTGTTGTGGTTGTAGGAGTGCTGGAACCGTAGTGGCGGTGGGGTTGGGGAGTAGTTTGCTGTAACGGATTTTGTCGGATTTTTCCATAACTCATTGAGAAAGCCTCTTCTTTTTAAACAATGGATGAGACCATTTTTGTATTGGTTTCAAAAACAACATTCAAGTATCAGCCATTATTGCACATCGTTGCCAAAGTAATCGCTCCATTTGCAGGGCCGTCCAAGATTCAGATGCAGAGTCGCACATTATCATATAGTGCAAGACCATACACTATGTGTCTCAAAAGAGGTTCGAAGAGGCTTTTGAACCAGTTCCACCTATAGTAGAGCATCGCTTTGATGTTGTCAGAAAAAGAAGCAAATCAACTTATTGGTTCGGTTCAGAGTATCTACATGCATGTAGAGACAAAGCGGTTCAATACATAGAGGTCACTCCCTTTTTGAAAAAAAAAAAAATACATAGAGGTAACACACCACCAACTCAAACAAAAGTACATTTTTGCAGACTAAGGCGTGGCCTAGTGTTGGGGAGGGCTAATGTCTTACCACCCACCCGAGTTCAAGTTCTTATACTTGCAATTTCGCTGTTGTTGCGCCCTTCTCTATCAAAATATCACGTGGTTCTCCCACGTAGGAATCATTTTCAAACAAAAGTACTTTTTTTTTTTGCTTCGAACCCCATACACATCGGGGATGGCCCAATAGCCAACCGAAACCAGATTAGCACAATGGATATATATATATTTTTTGCGGTATAGCACAATGGATATTGATATTGTTGCTTTAGGTTTTCCAAAATCTGAATGCGATTAGTACTAGTAGTTTCCTTGAATAATGCAGGATCAGTAACGCTGGAATTGGAAGCTGCGACCATTACAAATTTGACTCGCAAGCACAACTCTAAACTTGCGCAGCTCTGGAGACTAATTACCACTACATAATTTACACGGCTTTCGGATAAGCAATCGCAGTGGAGGGATATATAGATTCATTCATTCATTCAGGAGTACATATCCTATCCATCAGGTGTCGCTCCACTTGTAGCGGCGGAAGAGGTCCTCGGTCTGGGCGTTCTTGAAGGCGCTGCAGCCGATGACGTAGACGACGACGAGCGCGACGGTGGCGGCGACGAGCGCCACGTTGGCCCTGCGCCACTGGTCGCGCAGGGTGCCCAGCATGCCGGCCTTGCAGGAGCTGCCCGTAGCAGAGCTGCCGGGGGTCGTTGCTCCACGCGCCGCAGTCCTCGTCCGCCGCCTGGTTCGCCGGGTTCGTCCACGTCGTCGGCGCCACGTACGTGTACCCGCACACCGTCGGCGGCTTGCAGCACCCGGACTGCACAGGCACAGAACGGCTTCTTCAGATTATTTGGACATGGCAATTGCAATGCAAAGACTAGTAGACCCTGATTTATATTTTTGGAATGCACACAACGCGCATACAGATTACTCCTGCAGTACCTACTTAAATCACAAATCTGTTTTCTTGCCTGAAGATATGTGTACTCCAAACTTAGCGGTTACGCAAGTAGACAAGAATGTGCGGAGGTGAGCTGGCTAGCAAGGACGTGAGTGAGCTATGCTCACGTTTTGGTTGCACATGGAAGCTTCTCTCATTCCGATACAGCATCGAATTGCTCAAATCAGGATGAGTACATGCTTCCATGCGCTGACCCACATTTGCCATGTCGACCTGTCTTCAGTGCTCACACGCTCAAACCGCATCTATCAAGAATGGCTCATTCTACTCTGCAGATATCATTATATCAATCCCAATCTGACCTTCAATTACAGTTGTTTCTCCCACAAGCTTAGTACTCACACAGTCACATGGAGATGACCCACTAGCACTTGCACGCTTAACCAGCAAATCATCAGCCTATCTGTCATTGATTCGATTTTAGACCATTTGCACGCCAGGAAAAAAAATTGTCCCACAGTGCGGTCGATCGATGGATCATGGATGTGATCTTGTGGAAGATAACTTAACCCCGCTTTTATCCATAGAGCCCACAAGTTTGTTCTCTGATAATTTGATTCCTCTTGTCAACCAGTAGTACTTAGCTAGTTCTACCGCTATACAGATTACATCGTACTAGAACTAGAAGTTACTTTACTCTGCATATTTTGGTGATTGATATGTAATTTGACCACTATGATCTACAGGCTGCAGTTCATAATGTACCACTCAATACTAAAATGCGGGTAATTGACGTGCTGAATCGGAGCAGTTAACATCAGTAATAATTAATCAGTACCTGGAGCGGCGAGAGATCGGACTGGTAGAACTGCTCGGGGGCGATGAAGACGGCGCTCTCCACGCCGAGCTTCCTGCAGGTGTCCGACGCGGCGAGGCACGCCCTGATCCCCTCCCAGCGCCGCGGGTCAGCGACGTACCCGCGCAGCCAGCCGGAGAAGCCCTCGAGGCGGTAGTCGCGGTACGCGCGGCCGGGCACCGGGTACGCGCCCGAGCCGTGGGTGACGGCGAAGGCGAAGACGAGGAGCGCGAGGAGGAGCGTGATGAGCGCCGCCATGGCGAAGAGGTACGCGGCCAGGAGGCCCTTCCGGTTCCAGTAGGCGCCGACGAATCCCGCGAGCGCGACGAGGAGCAGGAGCGCGCCGAGGATGGCGACCGGCCAGCGCGCCAGGCGCGCGCACTCGGCGCCCTGCTTGGAGGCGAACCAGAGGCCCGTGGCGACGACGGGGACGGTGCAGAGGATGGCCAGGAAGTTGAGGCACGCCGTGATGTTGTTGCTCACGCTCATGGCCGGCCGGCCGGATGGGGCGGTCGGCGGCTGAGTGAGCGAGAGCGACGACGAGCGAGTGTGCAATGTGAGTGTGGGTCTCCCGGTCGAAAGGAGACTCCCCTTTCAGATTTCCGTCTGGAAAACACTTTCTACGCCAGGTGTGAAATGGAGAACACGGACGCTCTGCAGCAGTGAGGCCTGTGTCCTTCTTGGATGATGCACCCGATGAGATAGATTGGGGAGGTCAGCAGCGGCAGCGGCAGCTTCCGTTGGCCGTTCCGATGGGGTTTCCGTGGACGCACGCGCACGTGTCGTGCCGCCGTGTTACAGTCGCCGGTGCACTGGCCCGATGTCACTGATTGACACCGTCGGCCGCGCTAGCGCTACGGCAAATGCGGCGGCGCCAACTTAGCTTAATCGGGAACGAGAGATTTTCCTCCTCCATCCGGCGGTGTGCTTGGTTCAGTTCAAAAAAAAAAAATCTAGGCCTCGCTTGGATCGTCGGGAGGAATTCCGGAGCCATATTGTTTCCGCCCGCGTGCGCCGTATTTTCCGAAGACCTTTGGAGGTCCGTGAATAATTCCACCCGTTTTGGCTACAAAATGCCCAACCATGGACGCACGCGCACGTGTCGTGCCATTGTCGCCGGTGTCTCGGCCCGATGTCACAGGTCGCCCCCCGCCCACACACACACAAAGCCCCAAGAGACCAAATTACCCATTTTTTCTGGGCGCAAAGAAAATCTCTCAATCGCCCCCCCCCCCCCCCCCCCCAAGATCCCAAATAGGGTCGGTTTGAGCCAATTTTTCGCCCGTCACTCCGAGGCTGAACCCAAGCCGTTGGGGGGCAACTGGGGCGTAGGCAGAGAGAAAAAAAAACGCGTGAAATTGGTGCGAGCCTTTCCTGTCAGCGACTAGGCGAAAAAACGCGGGAAAGAAATGAAAACTCGTCGTCCTCATCTCCTCAGCTCCCGTGCCGGTCAATGGCCTGCTGCGCCGTTCAGCCTTTCTCAGGCGAGCGGCCGACACGTCCAATCGTGGGTCACGCGGCGTAGCCACCGCCCTGTCCTCTCGTATTCCCCACCGCTATAAATCCCCTCCCTCTCACCATGGCACAGCACGCCATTCTTCTCTCTCGCCTTCCTATCTAGATCTCACCGTAGCAGAGCACAACAACTCGACGATGGCAGAGCGCTTTCCCGACGATGGTGGGGCGGCCAACGGCTTCGGCCGCTGCTGGCTGCACGACTGGGAGGCGCACATGCTCTACGAGGTGGGGTACCTGCGCCCCCGACATGCGCATCCCCGGCGAGCGGAGGCTGAGCGCCGGTGGGGTGCCAGTGCCGGAGGGCGCGGACCGCTTCGCCAAGATCTAGCTCGTGCTCGGCGGGCTCATCGACGAAGAGCGCGAGGATCCGCGATGGGATCCCGCCAACCACGCCTTCTGGACGGCGTACTTCCAGGAGCGCCGGCGGCGGGAGCTGGAGGCGCACGACGGCCCGGCTGGTTAGTCCTCCGGCCAGAACAACTCCACTGGTCGGCGGCTCTGGTGGGGCGTACCAGGGCGCACGCTCAACGCCGTCCTGGAGCACATCGACGGCGGCAACCAACCGCGGCTCACGATGCCGCCGCGTCAACCCACCGTCTCCCGGCGCCACGGTGCCTCGTCATGGATGCCAAGAAGGATGGGCGGTGGCTCGTCCTCCATGTCGTCGGGGCCACGCTCGTCCTCCTCTCCGGCGATGCCGCTCTCTCGGGTCAAGACCGAGCCGCAGGAGGCGCCACGCACACTGCGCAGCGGCGGCATCGTCATCAACGACTGTCGCGCCCCTTCGCCGCCCAGAGGCCACCTGCGCCTCGTCAAGCCCAAGCTAGAGCCCAACACCGGCGGCTGCTCACTGAAGAAGCTGAAGAAGGAGCCCAACAATGGCGACAAGAAGCGGGCGACGTGGTCGGCGCCTCGCGACTACGTGCGCTCGGCTCTGACCTCGGAGGCGCCAGTCGACCCGGAGGACTTCCCCGAGCAGAAGCTTGTCGAGCAACTGTCGTATGACGATGTTGTTCCGCGGACATGGCGTTCGCTTGTACCTGGTACAAGGCGGAGCACGAGAGCGAGGAGATCGAGCGCCAGCGCCGCCTCCTCGAGCAGACTCAGCCCCGCCAAGCTCGCCTCGACCATGCAGCTCGCACCGGCGTCATCGTCATCGACGACTCCTACGACGGGCCAAGCAAGTGTGGCGGCGGCGACGCCGGAGCATGTCCTAGCCGTGGCCCGGACGCGCCGCCAAGCGACTCCAACGACGACGGCGGCGACTACACGACGTTCTAAAGCCAGTTGGGCATGTAGAGCATCGTGGCCTAGTTTTAATTATGTATTTTTCAGTTTATTATGTAATCTGCCTAAAATCTGGACGAATTTCGCCTATATAATGAAATTGGTTTAAGTTTGGTTATATTTCGCCCAAATTTTAAAAAATTAAATATTAGGCCTACTTTCTTGAGTTTCACGGTTGGGAATCGGCGACACCCAAGACAAGAAATAGCTCCGACGCCCCCCCCCCCCCCCCCCCCCCCCACGCGATCCATTTTAGCACCGGAAAACGGTGAGGCCGAATGGCTGGAGATAGCCGTAGCTCAATCGGGAACGAGATATTGCAGCTCCATTCGGCGGCGTGCCTCGCAGTGTGCTCGGCTCAGTTCCAATTGTTTTTTTTTTCAGAAAACAAAAGAGAATACTTTCCAGCCTTTAACCAGCGGCCAAGGATATTGGGCTTTGCCACTTTATTTTCGTACTTATGAGAATCATGGGCAAAATACCTCGAAATAGGCTTTCGCCCCGCTATATTAATATAGCAACCACCTGATACAACTGTGAGACCACCGCTGGGGCCAACAGCACAATACAGCCCAAAAGGAAAGAAAGAGAAAAAAGCAGAGAAAAACAACGCCAACATCGGCGGATCAACGAAAACGAAAGTGACTCTCAACCGCTGCGTCCTCTCCGGCATATTCCCACCACGATCTTGGCGCTCTGAATCGCCGCGTACCAAACAGCACCTCCAAGAAGGAAAGCGACGACGACGACGCTACTGCCCGGACAGGTCCTAGGGTTTCCCCCGGTACGCTCCAAGGAGTGGGGAAGGGGCACACCCGACGCCCTTCAAGAAGGAAGGGCGACACTCTCAAGCGTCACCGCGTCGGTGCCATGGCGAGGATTTCTCCCGACCCCCAAAAAACCACATCTCGGACAATCTGAAACGCTCCACCAAATCCTGCCACCCACCACCAGACGCCACCACGGTCTTGAAATCACGAACGCCGTCTCTCCATGGCACACACTGCGAGGCCAGACTGATAAGAGACAACCGTAGACAGAGGATGACGGAACCACAACCACGCGGGAGGGAACAACCTCCACCGCCATAGACGGTAGCCGACCGGACACAACAACAAGAGCACACCAGACCAGTGGAGTCGGAGGGTGGCAGCAACACGGCCACCTGGAGGACGTCCTCCACCGCCACCTGCGGGTGCCGACCGGACGCGGTAACAAGGACATACCAGGCCAGGCAGGCCCGACCGGGTCCCATGAGGCCCCGTAAAGTCCCCGCCGCCACGCTGCTGCACATAGGCCACGCCGCCGCTACCCTCTTGCCCGACACCATAGGTCCGGCCGGACCCAGACGAGTCCGCGAAGCTCCCGTCGTCGCACTGCAGCAGGGGTGGTGTCGCCTCCGCCACCATGTCTCAAGCTGTCTTGTAGTCAATCCGGAGGCAGCCAGGCCCTGGCCCACCCGGCCCGACCCAGATTGGCCCAAAAGGGCTCAGATCTGGGCACAAGGGCCAGGCCGAGCCCAAGCCGGCCACCTCCTCCACCAACGGTGGAGCCGCCGCCATGCACGCCACCCGCACGGCCGCGGGTTGCCCCGCCGCCGCCTCGCCGGACCTCCGTGCCTGAGGAGCACCGCCGCCGGAGAGGGAGCCCCGCCTCCAGTCCACCACGGCGCGGGGGAGGACAGGCCGCCGCGCCGGCGGCCACCGAGCCAAGCTTGGCAGCCCAAGCCGGCGGCGGCGACGGGAGAGCTGTGTGGGGGAGGGCTAGGCGGGGAAGGGCAGCAAGCGCGCCGCCGCCACGGGGGGCGACGGTCGCGCCGGGGAGGGGGGGGGAGGAGAGGAGGGGGAGCGGCGGCGGCGCGGCCGGCCGCGGCGCGGGGCGGCTAGGGTTAGGGAGTCGCGAGAGCGAGGTTTCGGGGAGGGCGACTAAGATTTCGCGTTTCAGTTTTTTTCGCTGCCTCACCATGGGCAAAATACCTAAGGAACAAAAGTGTGACTGAGGTCAAGGCTAGGTTTAATGATTCTCCTTGTTGGAAGGGTCTCCTGAAAGTGAAAGATACCTATTTAGCGGGGAGAGGCATTAAGTTGAATAATGGCTCCTTAACTCGGTTCTGGAAAGACCCGTGGCTGGGAAGTGTTCCTTTGATGCAGTCTTACCCTATGCTGTTTAGTATCTGTCAAAATCCTGATGCCTCTTTTCGGAAGTGTAAGGAAAACGGTTTTGTGATTCCCTTTAGAAGAAGGTTATATCAACAATTGAATGATCAGGTTGAGTATATTGTGAGTAAAGCTAATGAGGTGAGGTTGACGGAGGGTGAGGATGCGGGTTTTTTGGAAGTTGAATATTAACAAAAAGTTTACAACTAGATCGGTGTACTATTATTTGGAGAAGCCAATTTCCGGTCCTTATTATAAATGGCTCTGGAAGGATAAGATTCCTCTGAAGATAAAGATTTTTATGTGGCAAACGATGCAAGATGCGATCCTTACTAGAGATAACATGAAAAAAAAGGAAGGCTTGGAATCCTAAGTGCTCGTTATGTGACCATTTAGAATCCAGAGATCATTTTTTATTTGGGTGTGCTTCCTCGAAAGTGGTTTGGGGTTGTGTGGGTGAAATGTTTCATACTGGTGCTTGCCCAAAAAATGTTTGGCAATGTTTAGTTTGGTTCTATACTTTCTGGCCTGGTGGTAAAAGATTTTACTCCGTCTTATTGGCAGCGATCTGTTGGGCAATTTGGACTACCCGTAATAAGATCACCTTTGAGAAATATCAACTGAAAACTCATGTGACTATTTTGTTTACTGCTTGTACCTTGCTTAAAACCTGGGCAGGGCTCTATGGAGATGAAGATTGGGAGTTCATCAGGAATGGAGCACAGCAGCTGGTTTGGAAGGCTATGGAGATTGCAAGAAGGAGCTCGGAGCAAGGGCAATTCCAGCATCGTCTACCACTCTGCGGATCACGGGCGGCTGAGGAGCTGTTCTCTTCGTTCTTGTTGCTTACCCCTGTGTGGGTGCTGGATTGGATGCCCCTGGAGTCTTTAGTTTTTCTTCCAGTTTCATAAATTGTGGTGGCCTTTGGGTCAGAATTACTCTACCTGTGGTTGGTGTCGCTTGGTTGAACTCTTAGGTTAGTGCGAATAAGGTGGTAACAGGTTTTCGCCCCGTAGGGCTGTTCGAGACCGAACAGTCTCAGTGGGTTTCCTGTTACTGCCCCAACTCGATTTCCCTCTGTCCCTATTCTTCTGCTTTGCTGGTGTATGTATCAAACTTTGTATTTCGGGTTGAGAAATTAATGGAAGGGGATAGCCCGGTTGGAAAATGAGAATCATGGGCTCATCTGGTGTACTTGTCTTTGGTAGGCCTCCTTTTCGCATCCCCAGGTATCGGGCTTTTTCCTTCGGCCTCACTTGTGCAGCCCGTCCTCGCAGCCGGCTGAAGTTGTTGCCGCCTTGCAGCATTCAGTGCGAGTCTTCGATCTGTTTTTTCTTGCCTCGCCAGGTAATTTACCCTGTTAAAAAAAATCAGGTATTCAACTGAATTTTTCATGTTCGTATGTTGGTTCTGACAAATTAACTGAATTTCCCTGTGCAATCATGGCCAAACTGTATCGCTATATTTGAAGTGGTACCACCTAAGGACTTTCCATGTAGCAATTTTAGATATTAACGTCGCAAGTGCATCATTTGAACTAGAGCAAGCTGGCTTGGAGGATCCTTTCGTCACGTGAGCGCGGATCGGGAACCTGTAGTTGCTTGTTCCACACCTAGCTGACAGCTGCACAGAGGCGGGCTGCCGGGCTAAGGTCCCTGTCCATGATTTAAACTTCTAGAGTTTGTTCTGTTCAACCTGAAACCAAGCATTGACTGAGTACATTCTCACTTTTCAGTATTTTCCATGCTTCACGGGCTCACGGCGTCATGTAGCCGCGGTCAAGTTTGGGGTTGGAGGTGTTTTTGGTGTCACGCTGTTGTCGGGTTATCACTGAGATCCCCTTTCATGCAAGTCATCAAATATCCACAGGTATTCTCCCCTCGCAGCATCGCAATGACGTCCAAGTTTGTGTAGAACACGGAGCTTGACAGATAAGATTGCAATAACTTCTACACATCCTTGTCACAAACCGAAAGCTTGAGTGTATCTTTACATCTTCTCCAAGAATGGATAAGGAGAACAAAAAATGCCCTTTACATGTTTTTCTTTCCTAAAATAAGGTCCCTAATTAAATGCCAACTTGACAAGTTCTTCCTTCTACACCGACTTGTCGAGTTATTCGATCAGAGAACAGAACTGTTGAGAGTTGATGAACGAAAAGCATGCTCCTGTGCCGCCCACTTATCCCCTTTCATGGGTCCTGAGCTGCTCAAATGGATTTGTTATCACTGACCTGATAGATACTAGTCCCAGTCATTGGCCCTACGTTTTGTTGTGACAGCTTTGATATGGGCCACCAGTACAACTATGGTAGGCTTGTAATGCACTAGTAGCTGAAGTGTCGCCCTCACCATCAAATTAATTTAGTTTTCTGAATTTTTGTCTCAATATTAAAGGCCGAGGCCACAACAATAAGATCTTCCTGCCGTCAACTTCAGATCCAGTGCATAAGAACGCAGGGGAAGAAAGATAATTTCATTTGATGCATTCTGGAAACTTACTACATTCTTCCAAGAAATACTAGTGCAATTAAGGACATTGTTAGTTTGTATCTGCAGATTTTTGGCGATGTACGCGCGAAAGGTAAGCGAGCTCGCATCACGAAGGAAGCACACCAACGAACGGAACACGCTCAGGTGAGTGACACTCTGCACCTGGGTTCAGATGCCAACCTGATGTCTGTATGCGGCTTTATGATGACCACTGCTTGTGCAGCAGCTAACACCGGGATCAGCGTCAGAAGAAACCTGACGTATTCTGATGTCTGTATTAGAGTGTACGATGGGACACTTGGGCTAACCACCCCCTGCATGCAAGCTTGGTGTCAAATTGCTAAGATTCTGAATTCCGTTTCGAAGGAGAATGATTGGTATGCAGTTCTGGAAGTTGGTGTGGTAATACCCTGTTTCACACTGCTGGTTCAGAAATGAGAACTTCAGATTCCTTAGTTCAGTTTCTGTAAGCACAAGTTCATCACAACTTTGCTTACTGTCACCTTTTCTATACAGTTTTACACAGATAGAATCTCCATCCGAGAACGCGCGGATAGGAACAAATTATGGTATGAATTCGTGGTTGGATGGAGCCGGGAGCAACTGACTCAAGATCACAGCTTTTGGGCAAGGAGATTGCGTGAGGGAAGCTGCTAGCTAGTTAGTCTGATGATACATACACTTGCATGGAGCATGTGCCTTATCCCCATGCCACATGTGTATATCTTTGCCTACCAAATATGAAATATATGCTTCGGCATGTGCTGCTTAGTGTTAAAAATGGCTGCGCAGCTGTTGAATGAATCATTTTGCATGGACGGGATAACAGGGCTTAGCTGTTCAAGTTTGTCGTCAAAGTACTCTTAAATCGATCTGAATCTGTTGATCAGATATGCCACATGCTTGCACTATTTAATAGGGTCTGGTACCTACTTTGCTACATGATACATATACAATGTGGAGCTACTATGACTCGTCGAACCAAACCTAGACGGACCATTTTCTTTTTCTTGAGAGCGGAAGATAAGCAAAAGGTGTTCGGATGGGCAACAATAAGAAACAAGAGAACAAAAAGTCTTTTGATGGACCTTTTTCTTTGTCTATGTTAATTTCCTTCTACTAAATACTACTATACATATTTATTTCTTGAAAGGTGAATTACTTGATAAGGTCATAGAGCTGTATATTCATAGAAAATGGATGGTGACGTTATGTAGCTGCCATACTTGTTTCCGCTGTCACTTTCTCAGTATTCAGTATCTAGGCACCCTTCAGTGAGAAAGAGATAGGATGCATCATAACCAGATTTTGATTCTGTTATTTTGATAAAATGTAGAATCTAGTTACTATTATATTTTTATGCTTTCTGATTGTTCGTTATTCGTTCGTTAATATTGTTCCGTTAATTTTCCCTGCAACTTGTGGTTGATAGCATCAATTATCTACAATAAAGGTCGATATATAGCATCTCAACAAGAAAAGTTGAGATTGATAACTGCTGAATTATTTTCAGTCATCTAGATCCTGCAGGGTAACTGTTAATGACAAAGATATATAGTCAAGTGGATAATATTAATCATTGAAAAATGCAAAGACTCAACCAAGGTATCAAGGTTAGTTATCAGTATTTGGTGGAGAGCTAGCAAGATATGCTCCCTACCACATAAACAAAAGGAACAAGATTGGGGTAGCTGCTACAGTGCTACTGTTACTTTGTTAGGTGTGCTTTCAACATTCTTAACATTTTTCCCACCGCCACCAAACAACTGAAAAAGGGTTCCTGTTTACTCAATTTAAAAATTTGATCATGATAAAATTGCAGTATTGTCTTTTACTGTAATTTGCGTCCTTGAGTTTCAATTTTATTTTTTCAAAAGAAAATCTTACCTCTATGCTTGCCAGTACCAAGGCCACCTTCATGTTCTTTTAAAGGCAGAAAACTGATGATGATCTGTGCGTGATTAGATGATGGTGTGAATCAAGTAGATAAATGATGATATACATGGCGTGAACTGAAAACAGATGCTTCTTCTCAGAGCCAAAATCAGTAGGGCTTCTTTATCAAGCGTGAAAGTTGGACTTTTGGCTGCCAAACACATGGTTTGGTCTCTAACACACCAATGGGCCCTGTACTCCTGTCACTTGAGTTGTCGATCCGAAGAAATTGGTACGTCTCTCACAGCCCTTATCCTACCACCTGCCAAACGGAATTACCAGATTGATGGAGACCTGGACGGCACAGCATCTGTATGATCATTACTTTCTCCAAACATTTTCTTTTCTCTTCATTTCTTCTGCTCACGCAAAACTCTGTACAGATTGTCCTCGCTATCATGTTTGTAGATGTGCCTGTCTATCTGCCATTGCCCTAGGGAGATATCTTAATTCAGTCGTCTTACTCACATGATGACCATAAGGTCCATAGAGCCTTCAGATTCAAGCATTGTTTTCTACCAGTTTCGAAGTCTTAACTGCAGGTTCATCAATTTCTTGACACCTTGTGGCTTGCGTTCCATTTCATGTTGCTTTCTCTCTTGGGCAAACCCGCAACTCTTTCGTTTCAGAGTGTGTACATAATCCTTCATTTCTGCTAGATCACATACGACACATTACATTGATTAATTTACAACCAGTAGACCATAATTCTTCGTTTCTGATGAATTCATTATCTTTAGATTATGTACGACCACTGACACTGTGGATTAGATCTAACCACACTAGTATATATGTGAGTATAGTCGATGAGTTGGAGACTTGGAGTTGTTGCACCTCTCTAGACGACTATGGCTTAATTAACCGTGGGCATCTCATTTCCTGTCGCTTGCTGTGTGCTGGTATTGGCTGTCGCTGGATCTCACAGGCCATTTCGATCCGATCTTAGTATGTCGTGTCTCTAAGTACTTCCCATATCTGCAGATCTCATTTTCAGTCCCATTTGTTCATGATTTGAGATTGCTGACAGAACTCGCCGCTCTGTTTCAGTCCCATTTGCTTATAATGCTAATGCGCTCTCCTCGAGCTGTCGAGCATTTAATTCGATGAGATGGCTTAATTTGCATATGGATTATGGGGCCTATCACACCACCTACTAAGCAAACTCTACCCTCCGCGCACCGTAGCATTGTCGGTGCAGTCTTGTGAAAGATCTATCGAAATTAAACGTTTGGTTGGTCAGAAATCATGTTCAGATCAATCATGGTAATGATATCACCTAAAGCTTCGTGGATGGATCAGTGATGAAATCCTGTTCAGGAAAGGCCGTGGTAAGCCCAATCATGCACCGAAGTGACGGAAATGGAAAATGCCGAAAGGTTACTCGTAACAGCTAATTCGGCGCTACCAACTAATCGCACGCTGTAGAGAGCAGCAGGCATATGCCGAAAGGTTACTAGAGCTGGCAGAGTTTTACTGTGCCGATCTGTGTTGTCTGATATGGTTCTCTACCATCTCGCGGTCTTCAAGCTCCCAAAGTTCATCATCAAAAAGATCGAGAAAATAAAAAGAGGGTTTTTATGGATGAATCCGGGTGCGGCACCGGGTGCCAGGCCGCACTCTCTTGTCAACTGGAGCACTGTTAGCCGGCCCAAAGATCTAGGCGGCTTAGGAATTTTCGACATCGAGAAGTTTGAGCTCGAGAAGTTTGAGCGTGCAATGCGCCTCAGATGGCCGTGGTACGTCTGGCAGGAGCACGATCGGCCTTGGCGAGGCATGACTTTGCCTTGTGACGCCAAGGATATGGAGCTGTTCAGGACCTCCACGGACATCACAATCGGCGACGGCGTTAAGTGTTCCTTTTGGCATGACAGATGGCTGCCGGGAGGGGCCCTAAAGCAGCAGTTTCCTGCACTTTTCGCCATCACAACAAGGAAATCAAGATCGGTCCAACATGAGCTGCGGAACCAAAACTAGATGAAAGCTTTGTTCCGCATTTCCACGCCCTCGCAGCTGCTGCAGTTCACTAAGCTTTGGGCGACCTTGCAAGAGGTGGTGCTGCAGCCCTGCCCTGATGCAATTTCATGGCGTTGGACGGCTTCGGGTATCTACTCCACAGCTTCTGCATATCGTTGCCAGTTCGTGGGGGCCCGCCCACCCTTCCGCGCGGCCAAAATTTGGAGGGCAAAGGCGGAGCCAAAATGCCATTACTTTGCTTGGCTTGCTATCCATGGCAAGATTCTCACTGCGGATAATTTGGCTCTACGCGGATGGCCCCATAACCCCATTTGCAAACTGTGCAGGATCCATCCCGAGACGGTGCAGCATTTGCTCCTTGACTGCACCTTTACTTTGAGGGTCAGGGAGCTGATTTTTGGGTGGAATGGGAGCATCGGCTTGGCACCACCACCTCTGGGGCACTCCTTGGATGGATGGTGGGACGGCATGATCGCCGGAATCCCAAAAGAACGAAGGCGGGAGGCAAGCGGAGCTTTCATCTACTCGATGTGGGGTACTAGGAAAGAGCGGAATAGGCGGGTCTTTCGCAACACCGCCTTGCAGCCGGACGTGGTGGCGCACCTTGTGTGGGAGGAGATCCAGCAACGTGCATTGGCACACTCTCAAGACCCAGGAGGATAGGCTTTAGTTAGTTTTCTTTTCCGTTTTTAAATTGCTGTCATCGGTTTCTTGCCGATAAACTTCTGTACATAACAATCTATTCTATCTAATCGGACGGCAGGATCGGCTGCTTTAAACTTCAAAAAAAAAACTAATCGCACGCTCATTTCCATCGCAAACTTACAGATAACATAGTCTTAGAACAACTGTTCTAGCGTGCATATTAATTGGAAGGAAAACGCCTACTTTTTAGTCGTCCCTTAACTACTCTGCCAAAGGGCAAGCTTCTCTCAACTATAAAACCAAAGAATTATTGGTCCATCCAGGGTAAAAAATATTCTAGAATTGATTTACCCCTACTGGAAGTTTTTTTGGTGATGAGTTCGTGAACATTTGCATACGTGCTTGTGGTTGCACAATAAGTTTTTTTCTGAAAGAATCAAGAAAAAGAGGAAATCGGAAGAACAGAGATTTACTAGGAAAATTGAAAAAATAATCTCTGAATACAAACTTACACGGAAAATAAAGATTTAGAAAAAGGCATACGTTCCAGAACATTAGTAGCAAATTTGATAATTTATAAAATATAATTAGACAGATGAAATCTTAGTATTTTGTCGAATTTATGCCTTTTTCTGAGATATTTCCAAATAATGTGTATTTTTTTAAACTTCATAAAACCTCCATTACGTGTTCTGCGATAGCTATGTTTCTGTTTTGTATTTGTTTTACTCTTCACTTCATTATTTTACAGTTCATACATTTTCTCATTTTTTTTTTCATGTCCCATGTAGGCAAGGACCAGATGTCTAAAACCGCCACGATGCCACCCTCAAAACCTCTTTTCGTCAAATGACTACATCTAGATAGTTTGATAGTTGAAAAGGCCATAAATATCTAGTATAGAGTTGAGAGACCATCTTAGACCTTGCAAATAGACGAGGGACCAAAATTAGGTTTATTTGTAATAAAGAAGGTGTACTCAAAGCACCATAACATTGCATGGTTCCCGATACCTGAAAGTATTTGATTGTTCTATATTCTAAGGGGCACTCGGTATAGCACGGGAATGCCCCGACCTCTATATCGGTTGAAACGCGCAATTATCTTCAGTGCAAAGTTTTATGAGTCCTATAAAGAAAGATCCATGCTATAGCCGTCGACCAAGGCAGGCAGGATTAAGAACCGGATCTCATGCACCCGTACTCCTATTGCTAAACCTCACATTAAATTTCTTTATATGAGGCCGGGCCGGGGTTTTATCCGTTTGGATAAAAAGACTCCGATGTTAAACGATTATATGGATCGGCTGAATAAAACATGGGACATGAATGCGACTTTGGGGTTTTGATATACCTCCGAGCATTTGCTTAGGAGACACATGCGAGCGGCGGAGCGGGCATTGGCACTCAAACTCTAGATTGGCGGGCATGCTAGGTATCAGCACCTCCTACCTTTTGGGGCGGAGCCTCGGTCACAACACACGGGATATGAATAGAAGATACTAGAAAAATGAACATAACTATGATTATTCTGACTGGCTTTGCTTAATTGGTGACTACACATTGTCTTTGCAACCTTAAAGCTGTTCATCAAGAAAGTGCACGTGAATTTAAAAGGGGCACGCTGGGCAAATCATTGACACGGCCTCCCCTGCTCACTCTCCTACAGTCCCAGGGAATAAAGCCCTTGCGTGTACAAGAAGAAGCAGCTTCTGTTAATTGCATAGTGCTCGAGCTCGAGACCTGGTACGTGCGTACTTTAACCGTGCGGCCTCCAGAAACCCATCCGGCCATTTGTGCTTCGCTTGCTTGCGGCAACACGCGTAGGACGACGGCGCATTAATTCCTCAATCTGTGTTGCTCTGGCATCAGGTGTTTGGATGGATGGTGCCATTTCGGTTCCAATGATCGGTGTTTCGGTAGAGCACCGGGATTTCTTCCTCGGAAGTAATTTGACGTGCACTTTCTCCTTTCCTTTTGCGAAAGCTCAGTTTCACCGCTCGTACGTTTTCGCGGCGAGGTCGTGGAGTTGGTTCAGAGTTGTTGCAACTTTTGAGAAACACAACTCTAGATTCGATGGATTAGCGGTCCTCCCATGCTGCTAGGACGGCTTCCAAAACGTAGTACTCAGTCAGGGAGTCAGCACAAGCGTGGGCAATGCTGTATTTTTTACCTCTCCATTCTCTCTTAATATATTCTGTTTGGTTGACAAAAGTGCATTATACAATTGATTGTTGGAAGGGCAGCCGGGACCGTTAGATTGAGAGTGGACCGGGTAGGACATGAATGGTCATTTTATTCACATGTAGCACACTAGAATAATTTGTCATCTATCTATCTATACCTAATATAAAGCAAAACCCCACTAAGTGTATTAATTATTTTTCTATCTGAACAATACACATCACCCATAATTTTGGCCAATGAGTTGTCCAAGTCATCTCCACTAACAATAATTAATAATAGTTTTCATGCAACTTATCCATGTTTTTTCAGTCATAAAATGGTCCACGTCTGTCGGTGTTCGGGAAACGGGGGTTCCCGTACCCCGGGCGCACGAACCCGGGCCGCTGCTCCGGGGGCGAATGACCAGGCTATGGAGGAGCGCGACGTCAGCAGAAGACCTCCGGGGAGTAGGCTGCGGGAACGCATTGGATCCCTTGCCGCGGGGCCCACCACCGACACCCCGGCAAGGGCGCTGTCTCTCCGGGGAAGGCGAGGACTAGCAACATGGCGGGCGCATCCTGCGCCTCAGCCACGGCATCGATTGCTTCGCAGGCACGGCAAGCCCGGCTAAGTCACAGACAAGACAGCATGCGTCGACTGTCCGGCGCAGGCGAGACATCGACAGGACTTCACGCGCCGTCCACCCGGCGCAGGCGAGGAGCACGGCGTGATGCCCGGACTCTTGACAAGACAAGACTCGCCGTCCCCTCCGTTCCGGCGGGGCAGACGACATGGAGGACAGCGCGCAGCGCTGCGCTGCCACGGAGACAGCCGACAGGCGCCACCTCGACTTGGGCGCGACGCGTGCGACGCCTCGGTGGCACGCATGCAGCTTGACCACCTGTGGTAACCCCTTGATCTATAAAAGGGTCCTTGGTCATTTGAAGAGGGAGACAACAGTGAGGAAGGAGAAACCCTAGCCCACTGTCATCGTCGTTGGCTTTCCACCTAGACTCGGGGGCTGTAAGAACGAACCCCCGGGAATCTCCTGGGCTCGTTCTTCCTCTGCTCACGAGATTAGTGTAGGCCTCGAAGCTCCACCTTGTAATCCACCATCACCACAATACATCCAGACAAGCAGGACGTAGGGTATTACGCGGCAACGCGGCCCGAACCTGGGTAAATCTTTGTGTGCTTGTGCTTGCGCTCGGGGACCGATTTCGGAGCACCTCACGCCCCTCTACCGAACAAATAGGGGGTGCCTAGCATCCCCGGTGTCCGCGTTCCGATACACGACAACGTCATTAATATTTAGTCATCAAATTTTAACAATTTCACATGAATTAATTTAGTGTCTCGATTATTATGATCAGCTGAATCTTGACAACTGGATATTTCATACTGGATATTTCATGCGTCGATACCCATTCCATTTACATAATATTTTTTTAAAGAGATTGCCGCTGCAACGCGGGGGTATTCTTCTAGTTTTTGTTTACACGAAATGTCACATGTACTGGTGTCTTACTATTGTATATGTGCATGATTCTTTTTCGTAATTTTTCATACTTCGTAGGTATGATGTCCCTTTAACTTACGTTCGATGATCATATGATGCCATGACCAGAACCCGAATCATTGAGCGCGAACACGAAACAATCCACTTCCATCACTTTGTTTTATAATGTTGAGGACAATTGGCTATTGTACTCGTCTTAAAGTAGCGAGGACAAATCCAGAAAGGCCTTAATACACAATCCACACAAATAAGCCACCCTATCAGGGTTTTCTACGATGAACGAATATTTTTTACATTTCTCAGATGATGCCCACAATGTTGAACTAATTTGTTTCAACATTGTGTTTGGCATTAACTCTCTAGATGGTATCATGCATCTATTCTTCAGTCAAGTCGTTCTATGTTCTCGCTCACATGTATTTGTCTCTGTTGTGAATTGTGAACTTTGAGTCCACAGGGATAATATGGTTTTGTCATGTTATAAAATCATCGATTTTACTGTCATTTTCAAACACATGATCTTTTTCAATCTCATGACATCAGCAAATTCAACCCCAACAAGTCATCAACATCCCTTAGTATCACAATAATACCACCACAGTGACATGTCCACTTATATCTTAATGGGTTAAAACTATAAAAAAAATGACAAAAAATGTGTTTGATTGCATCTAGGAAATACATAGGAGCTCGAGCCATGTTATATTTTTTAAATGGTTAGACTAAAAAAAATCTTGCAAACTGATGGTCTATAGAAAAAGTTCTAAGATTTATAATCCTACAAACAAACATTCTCTATAGCAAAGTTTTGCAACAATTAAAATTCTAAAAATTTAATTGTAATTTATTAAAGTGAAAAATTCTACAGACATATGCTACCAGAAGAAATAAAAACATCTAACAAAAAAAAAGTATATTCATCAAGATCAGATGTACAAATTATAAGGTCCATAAGGCACTTACTTAGTCTTCTAAATGATATGCATCTCATTTTTTTGATACAAATATTAGATGGGATGAGTTCCTAGTTACGTGTAAAAATAATCTTTTAATATGTTATTTGTGGTATGGAGCATAATATTTCTAGTGCATATGAAACTTTATTATTTCTAATAACATAATATGAGTATCTATGAATGCTATGAATTATTTCCTCGGATATTAACACGCCAAATATGACGCCTCGTCCTTCAAAAGAGTATCACATATGTAATTTCTTGTGCGATATATGTTTCTCAAAAGTATCATGTGAGTATATTGATCGTATCTAATTGGGTTGGTTCGAGTAAGCTGAGGAGAGACCAAGTTGTTGGTATGTTTCATGGTACATAGTTTAGGCACTCCACGCTAGTTTCTTTAGTTCGGAAATATTTTCCAAATAATTTCCAAAATTCATGCAATCTAAACATTCTACCAAATATTGTAGATATTTAAGAACAATGTAAACAGATAAATAATAACACACCATAACTCGCTAAGGGGCATGGAGTAATGTGAAAATATTGGTTAGCTTAGATCTTTCACGGCAAAATCTACTCTAACAAAAGATATTTTCACATACAAAACCAAACTAAAATAAATTCAAAATATGGTGTTTACTTGAATACTAGAAATGCATTTGTAATTATAAATTTGATAATTGTATATAATTTTATTGTCAATATACATCAGCATATTTATGCTGGTAATATTGTAATTTATTCTTGAAATAGTATTAAATTCAATATAGTACACTGAGTATCAATAAAAATAAAATAAATTTCTTGACAAGATTTTTAATGAAAAGGTAAAAAGGTTTAGTACAAATTAATGAGTACTTTGTATACTATCCGTGGGCCCACAAAATGTCACGGGATGTGGGGTTTTGTCATATAAGATGATTTGTTTTAATCGGAGGCAAAACAATATCCCCAATCTATTAACTAAGAACAAAAGGTTGGGGATATCATGATGAGGCGGTAACACATGATATGCCCCAAATATCCAAGAGGAAAATACAATTTTGACTCAGCCGTTTTCAGAGAAAGAAGTGTTTGAGGCGATTAAACAAATGGAACATAATAAAGCCCCAGGACCGGATGGTTTCCCTGTGAAGTTTTATCAAAAATGTTGGCATATTATCAAAGTTGATCTAATGGCAATGTTTACCCAATTGCGTACGGGAAATTTGCCTCTTTTCAAACTAAACTTTGGTATAATAACTTTGCTACCTAAAAAGGAGGATGCTAGCCGAATTGAGCAATATCGGCCCATTTGTTTATTGAATGTGAGTTTCAAAATATTCACAAAAGTTGGTACGAATAGAGTAACCTCTATTGCGAGTAGGGTAATTCGTCCAACTCAAACAGCATTTATCCCCGGATGTAATATTCTCGAGGGGTCGTTGTCCTACACGAAACGATCCACGAAATGCATAGAAAAAAATTGGATGGGGTTCTTTTTAAAATTGATTTCGAGAAGGCGTACGATAAGGTTAATTGGTCCTTCTTACAACAAACTTTAAGAATGAAAGGGTTTGCACCGCAATGGTGTGATTGGGTGGCGCGGTTTGTCCAGGGAGGGAGTGTTGGGATTCGTGTTAATGATGATATCGGTCATTACTTCCAAACCCTCAAAGGACTGCGACAAGGGGATCCGTTGTCCCCTTTACTTTTTAACCTAGTGGTAGATATGTTGGCTATCTTAATTTCTCGTGCAAATGAGGATGGCCAAGTTGGGGGACTTGTACCGCATATTGTGGAAGGTGGGGTCTCAATCCTCCAATATGCGGACGATACGATCTTATTTCTTGAGCACGACATTGCGAAGGCCGTGAACATGAAATTGATTTTGGCTTTTTTTTAGCAACTATCAGGGTTAAAAATCAACTTTCATAAGAGTGAATTGTATTGTTTTGGAAAAGCTAAAGATGATCAAGAGGAATACCGACGTATTTTCGGTTGTGAACTAGGATCACTTCCATTTAGATATTTGGGAATTCCGATTCATCACCGTAAACTTCTGAACAAAGAGTGGAAAATTGTAGAAGATCGGTTTGAGAGGAAATTGGCGGCTTGGGTAGCCAAGATGTTGTCTTACGGGGACCGTCTTGTGTTGATCAATTCAGTTCTAACAAGCTTACCAATGTTTCTACTCTTTTTTTTTTGAAATACCTAAAGGGGTTCGGAAAAGATTAGATTATTACCGGTCAAGGTTTTTTTGGCAAAGTGATCAACTTAAGAGAAAATATAGGCTTATGAAGTGGAATATAGTATGCAGGCCGAAAGATCAAGGAGGTTTGGGAATTGCGGTTTTGGAAACTAAAAATAAATGCCTATTGAGTAAGTGGCTTTATAAACTTTTACATGAAGAGGGAGTCTGGAAAGAATTATTAGTCAATAAATACTTGGGGGATAAAGCGTTATCTCAAGTGCAAGCTAAATCTTTTGACTCACATTTTTGGAAAGGGATTATGAAGGTCAAAGAGGATTTCTTCCAGCGTGGTAAATTTCTAATTGGGAACGGGGACCAAGCCCAGTTTTGGGAGGACGCATGGTTAGGGCCGGTGTCACTTAGAACCAAGTATCCTTCGTTGTATGCCATTGCCTCGAATAAACACAGCACGGTGGCTGATGTTATTGGGGTAGCTCCTATTAATCTCCCTTTTCGACGGGCATTACTAGGGCAAAGAAGATCAGAATGGTTTCATTTAGTAGAGCGGTTGATGCGAATAACTCTAACAGATGAACCTGATAAGTTTAGATGGTCTCTTACTAATAATGGAATTTTTACGGTAAAATCCTATTAGGAGATCTTTTAAATGGCCATACTAGGTACTTGCGTAAATACCTATGGAAATTGAAGATACCATTGAAAATTAAAATATTTCTATGGTTTCTTCATAGAAAGGAATTGTTGACAAAAGATAATTTGGCTAAAAGGCGCTGGATAGGATGCAAGAAATGCGTTTTCTGTGATGCGGATGAATCAGCTGAGCATCTATTTATCAAATGCACGTTTGCTAGAGACATTTGGCGTTTAGTTCACTTTACTTTTAATGTATACCCGCCTACTAGTATTGCGAACTTATTTGGTAGCTGGTTAAATGGGATTGATAAAGTGACGAAGGCTCGCATTCGAATTGGTGTAGCGGCCATTTTGTGGGCACTTTGGAATTGTAGAAATGATATTGTGTTTAATAAAACAAACTCTACTCATTATTTGCAGGTTATACACAAGGCGTGCTACTGGATTCATTCATGGTCTTTCCTGCTACCGGTGGACCAACGTGGACTTATGGATGCCGGATGTACCCGTATGTTGACAGTCGTGCGGGCTATCTTCAGTCGGGCTGGGTGGCTTCATACTAGAAGAATCGATGCTTAGTACATCTTTGTTTGAGTGGCTGATCTTTGTAGCCACCCTATGTGATCCGTGAATTGTAAAACTTGATATTTTGGAGTCTAAATAATTGCGGAACGCTGTGTGCATCTTTTTTATGCAGAGGCCGGGGATCCGCACCCCCTTATCTAAAAAAAAATAAGAACAAAAGGTAAAAATATTACATCCAATCTACTCTTCGAATATTTTCATAGGCGTTGCTTGCTTGGTGTGGAATACGCAAACATTCCTCCATGTGTCCCAAGGTGTGACAAGAGTGACTGAGTTAATGGCCTTGCGGTTGGGAAACAGAAAGCTTGTTATGTTGAGCCACAATCTTTGAGGGATTTCACCGGCCATTGTTGGAAGTCAAAACAATATACTCTTGTTCTCCGTTAGTGTTGAAGTTCCTAATCTGATGATGAGTGTACACATAACCATTATCGACCAGACATTCACAACAGGTATAGACTCATCGCGACAAATCCATTCTCCATAGTCGCTGATGTTTTTGAGCCATGTCCATAGTGTCGGCTTGTAATAGTGATACCACCAAACTTTCTTTTTTTTGAATTTTGTGATACCACCAAACTTAGTGGTTATATACAATTTACTCTTGTTTCAACATTGTGTTCGCTGTTATGGTCAATAGTTTAAGGAATATTATGGTTGCGTGTCAAACCTTTTGAAATATTATATTTTTTGTCTATTTAGAGAAAATGAGAGTTTAAAATTGTATAATGATGCTTTCAAGTGCACATGGTTGTTATAAGTACTTTTCCCGGGTAGTATCCCATTTTGCAAGTCCCAAGAGATTTAAAAGAAGGTTCTAACAATCCCCAAAACTACGGTGTTAGGACGCAGCTATATTTCGCACCCAAACAATGTTTGGAAATAGTCTACTCTATGAGTTGTTAGGGAAACTCAATTAAATTACTCAGGCATAAGACATCATAGGGAAACTCATATGAATAATGAAGCGAGTACGCGAAGTAATCCACAATATGGTTTGAGACTACAACGAGATGGATGGAGGAGTCGATGCCGGAGGCGTAGATGATGATGGTGTCGATGTAGATGCTTTGACCTCTATGTCCCAAGTCTTCTCTTCTCCTCCCAAGAATGGTGTGGCATTGTTGAAGATGGAGGCGGCATGGCGGCAACCCTACGGGAGGCGACTGTGATGACGTTTGGAGGCTAGGGCCTCCCTCTCGTTATATAGGCTCCAGCAACTCGTCTTAAGGTTTCCACCGACTTCCGCATTGAATATGTGGATTACCCCTTCAGAAATGTTGCTTAGTTTGAGTCGCGGACCTGAAAAAGTCTGGTACAGCCGCCAGTCGTGCGCGGCCGTACCAGTGCTCGTTTTATCTCTCCTGAGGTTTTCGGTGTTTTAGATGCCATTTCGTCATAAGAATTCCTCGTTCAGTGTTCTTGGACTCGTTGGACGCGTATGCACGATGCCCACACCCCAGTGGCATTGGATATTTATTTTGGGTTGTCCGATGTCTGCCTTGTCTCCTTCCATCGTGCTTCCATCGTGCTTCGTATAATTTCACCTACACACAAATGGGGACAAAATACAAACAAAACAACTAAAATCCTAATAAAAAAAGTCTGTCAGAAAAATAATTTGAGTGTTCATCAACATAAAAGGTAGAAGATTGTATAGGTAATTGCCAAAATTCCATGTAAACATATGAAAAACATTAAGCAAAACTCTATATAAAATGCACTCCTCATAACCCAAATCTGAACTAACATAAAAAATATGGATACACCGAAAAAATGCGGCAACATTCATTGGGCGTGTGCAGCTCATCTCTCGAAAAAAATTGCCACCTCATATGAAAAAAAAATACCCACCAGCCCATAGGGACCACTCCAGGCCTGCCCTCATGATTCGTTTGTATGCACAAGGGATGACGTCATCTACAACTATTTCCACTTTTTATAAATCCAAAAATATAACCTCTGACTCTAAGCGGCGAAATTACGATCCGTTATAACTTTTGGAATCCTCCCGACAAACTTTTCAAAGCTAAACTCTCACTTGCATATTTATAGACAAATATTTTCAAAACAAAACTTTGGTGTGGTACAAAGCAATTTTGTATTACTTAGTTGCTTTTCGTTGTTACTATGTTTTCTATCATTGTTGGTGCTCAATTGCTTATGAAATTGCTAAGTTTCCTTTGAAAACTGGGAAGTATTGCATTGCTAAATTTCTCCAACACTAGTACAAACTTAATTTTCCCAACACTAAAATTTCATTGCTGATAAATTGCCTATCCTTGTTACAAAAGTTCCCTTCCTCTACAACTGAGTTGACACTAATTTGGAAAGTATTGTATGCTAAATTTAAGCAACTTAGTAACAGTGAAAAGTAACTAGTACCATAAAAGTTGCTTGTCTCAACTATAACTGAATTGTGAACAATCAAATATGTAGCAGTAGACAACTTTACGACAGTGATGGCCAGCTTAACAATAATGGAAAACAAATTTGGTGTTGAGACAAGCAACTTCGTATTAATGGTTTTTTAAGGCAACTTAGTTTTAAGGTAGACAACTTAGCAACTTAGTTTTAAGGCAGACAACTTATAAACAACGTTTAGAAACTTAAAGGCACGGTAGAAAACCAACCGTTTGACTTAGCAACAATATTAATATAAAGTTGCTTCACCTTACACGGAAGATTTTTTATTAAAAATATTCATCGAAATGTGTACAACTGGGATCTAGTTTTGATGAGGTCGCGACGAGAAATTTGATAGTTCAAACATATAGCAATTCTAGAGTTTGTATTGGGAGTTATAGATTGTTGAATTATTCAAAATCAGATCGAATAAATGCATGTCTTATCTCTCTCCATGGAAAGATTCCCCCTATTTGGGACCTCTTTCTCGCGCATGCATATTCGGTAGTAAGTGAGACCAGTTTTTACTACTTTTTGTATAACATGAGATACACGCTTTTTTCTTCCCTTTTTGGTTTGAGCCGAGAGAGCAAAATAGTTAGGAAAATTTGCAATTAATAGTTACTTATTACAGTCTGAATTGTCAAAAAAAATCACTTTTACAAAATAGTCTAGTACATAAATTTAGCACAAGTGTGTCGTTTTGGCATCGTATTAAAAAAATAAAAAACGATATTTGCATGTGAAAACATAATAACGTGACCAACATATGTGCAAAGTTTTGCTAAAAAATACGTCATATTTTGAGTTACACAAAAAAAACAAAATCGTGGATCTATAAGAGAAAAAAAAACTCGATTGTAATTCTTACATTTGTTTTTTAGATCATGGATGATACTATATATTGATGAAACTTGGTTCCTATATAGTAGACATGTATATTTACAATATTTTTTTGGATTTATTTTTAGGTTTCAAAAAGTGATTTCGATTTTCATTTCAAATTGCTCTAGTGAACCGGGGCACCCCAAAAAAAACTTTTTGAATTCAGCACAGCATACTTCAATAGCAACAAACTGAAAGATATACATTCGGCTAACTCTTACACAAAAATGATTTTTCTTGGTCCACTATAGATTACACAATGCATAGGTTTATACTTTGTAAGATCTCTTTCTTTGGCAGATTCGTGTGATCCATGAGATGTAATACCTTGAATAATAACTCCGCAATAAAAATTAAATGTGTGCACCGAGTGATGCGAGACCGAGGCATGCCCCTTTAAGAAAAACAATTTAGTTTCTTGTAGATAGTAGACAACAACAAATTTCAGCACAGACATAATTTAGAAAACTGGCTACTTGCTGAAAAGGAACGGCATTCAGTACACCGAAACAAATTGGGAGGTGCAGAAATGTCAGACTAACGGACTGTGTTTGACATTAGACGGCAGTGATATTTTGGCATGAGAAAACCAAATTTGAGTGGTAGTTTGCACTTTGGTTTTCACTAGTGATATTTTGTCACTTTCGGTTTTAAGTAGTGGTATTTTGGCTATTCTCTCTCTTTTTTCTTTTTTGGTGTGCGCCGGAGAGAACCTAGCATAGCTGGAATTTATAGCACACCATATTTCAATAGCAACAAACTAAATATATGTACTTTAGGCCAACTCTTACAAAAAAAAAGGTTCCTCGGTCTAATAGATTGCACAACCTATATAGTTCATTTTGTTAGAACTCTTTAGTTGGATTATTGTGATCCTTAAAATGTACTAATACTTCGAATAAACTCTGCAATGTGCAACGGTTCGTTGCAGAGACCAAGGCATGACTCAATTTCGAAGAAAAAACAATTTATTTCTTTTGGACAGTAGACAACAACAAATTTCAGCGCGACATAATTTAGCAAACGGGCTAGTAGCGGAAAAGGAACGGCATTCCGTACTTCGAAAAGTTTACGAAGTGCAGAAATGTCAGACTAGAGAGTGCCCTCAAATCAGCGTTGCCTTAGATTTTCCTGGCCCCAATATTCAATGTCATCCAGGAAGTGAGTACAACTGCTTCAACCGCTAATTGAATTCATGAACCGCTCATGAGCAGCGTCCATCTTGGCATGTAATTGGGATGATATATCATGCAATACAAATTACTGTCAGTTAAGAAAATATGAACACGAACTAAATTAAATGGAAATGTTTATGGATTGAAAAGAAACACACGAGAAGAGAGGTTCCTATCAATGTGGGCTCCATCTCTCGTCTTCCTCACCCTCCCAATGAATCCCGTTGCCGCGCTGCCCACTCCAGCGTCACGGCACACGCTTCCTCTGCTTTCCGCTTCACAGTTTCACCATTTCCACCCCGCTTCTTCTCCTCCCTTGGAGTGGTAAACACCAAATAGGAGCGGAAGGAGATCAACGGGGAGCAGTTAAACAAGCAAAAAAAGATTCTGAAAATCAAGAACACGTTCTCACCGGGCACTGGCGCCGCCCAGTCGATAGGCTCAGCATCGGCACATATAAGCCCAGCGCCACACCTTCCCTCCTCTCCCATTCCTCCATTGCCTCTACAAGAAGCCAACAACTGGTAGTGTACCCACTGTCCTAGCAGAGGAACAGAGAGCGAGAAGCAGGGAGAGGCCGGCGGCGGAGAGAACAGAGCCGGGCCCAAGGCCCCCGGCCGCTAGGTAGGTGGCGCCACCATGTCCGGCGGCGTCCTCCTCCTCGTCCTGCTCGTCGCGGCCGCCGTCCTGGCCTCCCCGGCCAATGCCGCCGTGTCCTACGACCACAAGGCGATCGTCATCAACGGGCAGCGCCGCATCCTCATGTCCGGCTCCATCCACTACCCGCGCAGCACCCCGGAGATGTGGCCGGACCTGATCCAGAAGGCCAAGGACGGCGGCTGGACGTGATACAGACGTACGTGTTCTGGAACGGCACGAGCCGGTGCAGGGGCAGTACTACTTCGGCGACCGCTACGACCTCGTCCGCTTCGTCAAGCTCGCCAACCAGGCCGGCCTCTACGTCCACCTCCGCATCGGACCCTACGTCTGCGCCGAGTGGAACTTCGGGTTTGTAATTTTAACGAACGCAATGCAACAGCATCAATCCATTGCTTCCTTGGTTAATTGAGAATTTTGATTCGTTTGTCTTGGGTGCGCTGCAGTGGATTCCCTGTCTGGCTCAAGTATGTGCCCGGCATCAGCTTCCGGACCGACAACGGCCCCTTCAAGGTACTGACAGTCAACGGCCTTGGTCTCTTCATTTCTTCAACTGTTGCATGAATTTTGTATCTTATGACGGCGTCTTCGATCGACGAGCGGAATTGCAGGCGGCGATGCAGACGTTCGTGGAGAAGATCGTGTCGATGATGAAGTCGGAGGGGCTCTTCGAGTGGCAGGGCGGCCCCATCATCCTGGCGCAGGTGGAGAACGAGTACGGGCCCATGGAGTCGGTCATGGGCGGCGGCGCCAAGCCCTACGCCAACTGGGCCGCCAAGATGGCCATCGCCACCGACGCCGACGTGCCGTGGGTGATGTGCAAGCAGGACGACGCCCCCGACCCCGTGGTAACCAACCACCACCTAGCTCCAAACAACTCGCTCTCATGCCATCTCCTTCGCATACCTTCTCACCGTAGCTGCCATTCCAAATGCAAATCGAATGGCATGATGCTGAGAGCAAATTTGTGGTACCAACTAATTTAACCACCTCGCTTTCTCGCTTCCGTTAGGACATCACATCACCGAATCACCGATCACTGCCACTACCACCACACCTGCTTTCCAGCAGGGCAGAGCTTGCCAACTTTGCAGCCTGGCATTGGCAAAACAATTATATTTTATTTGTGCCTTCTTTTAAGTCCATTCTCTTCGCTTATCTGTTCTTGTCTTAACCTATGGATGATGATTGAACTGATGATGGCGGCAGATAAACACCTGCAATGGTTTCTACTGCGACTACTTCAGCCCCAACTCCAACGGCAAGCCTAACATGTGGACCGAGGCCTGGAGTGGATGGTAAGTTTGACTGACGGCGTCAAAATTTCTCAACAAACAGTACTGACATTGCAAGCATGTCACAATTAACATTGTTGACACGATCGATTATGCCGGTTTATTTAAGGTTTACGGCTTTCGGTGGCACGGTGCGGCAGCGGCCGGTGGAGGATCTGGCCTTCGCCGTGGGGAGGTTCGTTCAGAAGGGCGGCTCCTTCGTCAATTACTACATGGTGATCCACTGAAGCTGGGTTGTCGTCAGTCACTCGGATGCTTGAGGTTTTCAGTGGGTAGTGGCACCTAACACTTGCTCACTCTTTCAGTACCATGGAGGCACCAATTTCGATCGGACAGCCGGTGGCCCCTTCATCGCCACAAGCTACGACTACGACGCGCCGATCGACGAATACGGTACGCCGCTAGTTATGCCAGTTGTGACAGATTATGACTTATGAGTTCATGTTTCGCCTTCTTGGGGTGCAAAAACAGTGGTCATGGAGGCATTCCGTTCTGAAACTGTTGTTGGCATGGTACGCAGGTCTGCTGAGGCAGCCGAAATGGGGTCACCTGAGGGACCTGCACAAGGCAATCAAGCAGGCTGAGCCGGCGCTCGTCTCCGGCGATCCCACCGTCCAGTCCATTGGGAAATACGAGAAGGTTTGCTCTTCACCTCATTGAATCTCTACGCAAGAAAATCCCCGGAAATGAAATGTTCCTCATTATGCCGGTGATCAAACTCTGTTTCTTCAGGCGTACGTGTTCAAGTCGAGCACCGGAGCCTGCGCCGCGTTCCTTTCCAACTACCACACCAGCTCCTCCGCGAGAGTAGTGTACAACGGCCGGCAGTACGACCTCCCGGCCTGGTCCATCAGCATCCTGCCGGACTGCAAGACCGCCGTCTTAAACACCGCCACGGTGCGACAAATAATCACTGGAATTAACACTAGACAGCCTGAATGTCCTGACGAACATGTTCTGTTATGTATTGCAGGTCAAGGAGCCTTCGTTGCCGGCGAAGATGAACCCGGCGGGGGGCTTCTCGTGGCAGTCGTACAGCGAGGACACCAACTCGCTGGACTCGAGCGCCTTCACCAAGAACGGCCTAGTGGAGCAGCTGAGCATGACGTGGGACAAGTCGGACTACCTGTGGTACACCACATAGTGAGTAGCCGACTGACTGAACCTGCTTGAACTGCTCCATCCCTGTCTAAAACTATCTGACCTCTGAATGTTCATCGATTCAGCGTGAACATCGACTCGAGCGAGCAGTTCTTGAAGTCCGGCCAGTGGCCGCAGCTCACCATCAACTCTGCCGGCCACTCCGTGCAGGTGTTCGTCAATGGGCAGTCTTACGGTAATTGTCTGAATCTTTTTGTCAGAACCGCATCACTCAGGCTGAATGTTTCACTGATGAACTCTGCCGTGTCACTATCGCAGGCACTGCCTACGGCGGTTACGACAACCCGAAGCTGACTTACAGCAAGAACGTGAAGATGTGGCAGGGCAGCAACAAGATCTCCATCCTCAGCTCCGCGGTCGGCCTCGCTGTAAGTTGATACGAAACTCAGGGTTTTACACTGACACTTGTTTCACTTCAGACCATTTTGTAATCTCTTGTGGCTGCCGCAGAATGTTGGAACTCACTACGAGAACTGGAACGTCGGCGTCCTCGGCCCGGTAACGCTGTCAGGCCTGAACCAGGGGAAGAGGGACCTGAGCAACCAGAAATGGACGTACCAGGTACACCACATTCTGCTCAAACTGAACTTGTCACCTACTCTTACATCAGAGGGAGCACTGTGCTGAACGCCATTTCCCTGTCCTCGCAGATCGGCCTGAAAGGCGAGTCGTTAGGCGTGAACTCCATCGCTGGGAGCTCGTCCGTCGAGTGGAGCAGCGCCACCGGCGCACAGCCGCTTACATGGCACAAGGTCAGTGCCAATTCACCATTCACATTGCAACACAATGCCACTTCTGTTGCCATATTTCCACTGAACTTTTCAGTTCTGAACTGTTCTTGCTGTTGATCTCTGCAGGCCTACTTCGCCGCGCCGGCCGGCAGCGCTCCGGTGGCCCTGGACATGGGGAGCATGGGGAAGGGCCAGATCTGGGTGAACGGGCACAACGTCGGCCGATACTGGTCGTACAAGGCCTCCGGGAGCTGCGGCGGCTGCAGCTACGCCGGCACCTACAGCGAGACCAAGTGCCAGACCAACTGCGGCGACATCTCCCAACGATGGTACCACGTGCCACGGTCATGGCTGAAGCCGAGCGGGAACCTGCTCGTAGTGCTGGAAGAGTTCGGCGGCGATCTGTCGGGCGTCACGCTGATGACGAGAACGACATGAGAGTGGAGGAGAACATGTGAAGAAAAACGGAACGACACCAGATTGCGAATATTTTGCACGGAGCAGGGAATACAGATATATACCCACGTATATACGGATACGGTTGGTGTATTTACACGGACTAATAGCATTATTTATTGGGACCTGTGTTGGCCGCCGGTGGGGTTTCAGGAACTGCGGCTCCGGTGAGGTGGCCGGCTTGTATAGAAATTATTTCGAGCCATAGTATCTACTAGGTGGATTTGCCCCGGTGCCAAATGTGGATTTGCATAAATTATTTTGACGTGTGATATGTGCCTTTTTTGTTTACGAGATGTAATTATGTCATTTTTTTCTGAAAAAGATTCATAATAGTAATTTAGAACTCTTTAAATTGAACTTCAGGAATTTTATTTTTATGCCGAAGATTAAGGAGGAATGTCGCATTCAGCAATATAAGTCCATATGATTGTTTATTTTTTTGAGCGAATGTCCATATGATTCTTTAGTGTTAGCTTCATGATTTCTGCTAAGGTAGCTAATAACAGGTTGAACAACGTAGCCGATAATGTGATATGCTACTATAAAAAAATGAACCAACAGGAGGAGGAACCCGTTGTTTTAGTAAGCCCCAGAGTCTTTCTCGTGATATGCTACTCTCAATCGGCTTTCATGTGAGGTACAAACATTCTTGACGACGTGGCCATCCTTCATGAAATGATTCTTGAGTTGCAACAAAAGCAGCTAAAGAACGTGATTCTAAAATATATTTATATACAGAAAACCATAATACAGGGTAATCTTTTCAACACGCCACGTTAATCCGCATCATGTTAATTATATTGGCAGTTAGATCTATAAACGTGTAATCGCGTTTGTCGTGATCTAGTCGTATACCGTGTAACGTTGCAACTACTGAAGTTTGTCTCAAATACCGAACTTCATCATATGACGACAGGCTCTCATTCTTTCTCCCATATCTCTCCTCGACCACCTTGAGAGTCACGTTGAGCGCTATGGTCCCTCTCCCTCTCTTCTCCGGTGGTTCTATCGACCGAAGCTGCGACGGGGGAGGGCCCGGCTCCCCACTATCGGCTGCCATGCTGCCCCCGCACCCGCCGCGCCACAGACACAGCTGAGAATATACTAGGGACGCCGCCCGCGCCCGAACTCCGACGATGTGTGTTTTGTCCACGGCCATCGCAACGCACCAGTTGTGAGTGCTCCCGCAAGAAACTCTCGCGGCGTTGTTGTCTGCCATGCAGGCTTTCCATGCCCACTTCCTCCGATGGTGGTGAGGTGGACGGAAAGGGGAGGATGGGGGCTAGGGTTTCGCCTGACCGCCTGTGTTGGTAGTGCGTCTGTTCATGGGTAACTTCAGCAAGTCGTGTTTTGCTAGTATTTCTAATGTACGCTTGCGATGGTGATCATAGAGAGGGTAGTGAGAAAGGAAATGTCGTCTCAAAGAGTTTGTTTTAGGGCTAAAAGAGATGCTTTATTCAGATACGTGATAGAGTCGGTTACAATCGAAGGCCAAAGCCTTGCTAATAATCAGTTTTGGAAACTCAATGCTCCACACACACTCAGCACCTAAACGCGAGCCCAGGCGGCATATGCATGGGCAGCACTGTTTTGCACTCTTTTAGCTAAAACACACGACAATTTTTGGTCGTCAGGGGTACAAACTCTGAAATCATGTAAAATACCTCTCAGGTACGATAATGTGTCGCAGCCACTTTGGACAGGTTTAACGATTGCGGCACAATCGGATTCAAAGATGATAGGTTCGTTTGTCCAATATTTTGCAAGGCGAGCTCCGTGGAGAAGTGCTAAGGCTTCAGCATCTTCAGCGTTGCTGAATTTTGACAAAACTGCCTGCAGTAACGATTGTTTTGCCCTTGTCGTTGCGGATCACGACGCAACTTTTAGAGTTGATCATACGTCTCAAAGTTAGTATTGTGTAGCAACTTTTAGAGTTGTAACAGATGTGATCATACGTCCAATTACAGAGACAATGCTAATGTATCAAATAATTATGAGTTTCAAACTTGAGCTCGGCTCATTTATAGCTCGAACCGGGAACGAACCAAGTCTATACCTGAGTCAATGTTATTTTATGGTGATCCAAATTCGTATATACTGATAAAGGCCGACTTGTGATGAGGAGAGCGGAGCGTCCCGGAGTCAGAAGTTAGAGCCGAGAGCTATTAAGTGTGTGTTCATTGGTTATGATTCAGGTGTAAAAGGATACAAGTTATGGAATCCCGAAACTAGCAAGGCATTTATGAGCAGGAGTGTTGTTTTCAATGAATCTGTTATGTACTTTGATAAGTTGTCCTCAGATATTTTGTCAGATTTTTCTGAGGAACAGGTTCGTGTCGAGGTGGAGCACTCTGTTGAAAAGGAAAATGTCACTGTTGACAATGATGGTGCTGTTACTTCAGATGATTCTGATCCTGATTCTGCTGGTTCTGATGATTCTGATTCTTCTGATTCTGATAATAATAATGTTCAGAACTCACCCCCTGTTTTGCAACCACAAAATCAGTCTATTGCTGCTCGTAGGAACAGGAGGAATTGTGGTCCTCGACCACGTTTAATTGAAGAGTGTAACATTGTTGATTATGCTCTGAGTTGTGCAGAACAGGTGGAGCACGGACATGAGCCGTCCACGTATACTGAAACTGTTGGTTCGGGTGACCGCGAGAAGTGGATTGCTGCCATGCAAGAAGAGATGCAGTCACTCGAGAAAAATGGCACATGGGATGTTGTGCGCTTGCCCAAGAAAAAGAAGGTTGTCCGCTGTAAGTGGATCTTCAAGAGAAAGGAGGGTTTATCTCCTAGCGAGCCTCCAAGGTTTAAGGCAAGGTTAGTTACAAAAGGCTTCAGTCAAATTTCAGGTGTGGATTATAATGATGTTTTCCCTCCGGTTGTTAAGCATAGTTTAATTCGTACTTTTTCGGTATTGTTGCTATGCGTGATCTTGAGCTTGAGCAGTTAGATGTAAAGACTGTGTTTCTGCACGGAGAGTTGGAGGGGGAGATATACATGGACCAGCCAGAAGGGTTCATAGTGCCGGGTAAGGAGGATCTTATGTGTAAGTTGAAAAGGTCCTTGTACGGTTTGAAACAATCTCCTCAACAGTGGTATAAAAGGTTTGATTCTTTTATGTTGTCACATGGCTTTAAGAGGTCTGAATTTGATAGTTGTGTGTACATTAAGTTTATTAATGGATCGCCTATATACCTGTTATTATATGTTGATGATATGTTGATTGCTGCCAAGAGTAAGAAAGATATCGCTGCTCTCAAGTCAGAGTTGAGCAGCGAATTTGAGATGAAGGATCTTGGTGCTGCTAAGAAGATTCTAGGTATGGAGATTACCCGTGACAGAAAATTTGGTCACTTGTTTCTTAGTCAGCAAAATTATATTAAGAAAGTTCTTCATCGTTTTAACATGCATGATGCAAAGCCTGTTAGTACTCCTATTGCTCCTCACTTTAAATTGTCAGCTGAACAATGTCCTAGTACGGATGAGGATTTTGAGTACATGTCTAAAATTCCCTATTCTAGTGATGTTGGTTTCTTAATGTATGTCATGGTTTGCTCACGTCCAGATTTATCATATGCTATGAGTTTGGTTAGTAGATATATGGCTAATCCTGGTAAAGAACATTGGAAGGCTCACTACAGGAGAACGGAGTTTTGGTAACACTATCATGTAACACATGATAATATGTGTTACAGAGTAATTCGGCAGTAACACTTCATGCGTGTTACCGAATTGGGCTGTAACACACATACACCATATGGTCAAAAAATGTGTTACAGGGGCGGGCCACAGTAACACATAAATACGTGTTGCTGATGGAGTGTTACAAACCTCAACTTATGGTCACACATGTGTATGTGTTACTAAAGAGAGTTACAAGCCACATATAGCCGGTCGATCTTGAAAAACGACGAGAAAAATATTAATGAGGTGATTTTTTTTACTTGGGAGAGGAGAGGCAACTAGCTAGCATTCGAACTCAGAATCAGAACCTCTTATTGATTCAGCATGCCTCAATAACATCGGGACTGACAATACTTACAGTTAGAGAGACATAACATGTTTTAAAATATCGTATTTCTAGTGTTGAGAAGTTAGAACAAAACATATTTTCTATTTACTATTAGCACAGTATACCGGCTGCTCTTATGCCCTGCAATCTTAAATGCAGACCTTACCCTCTTGAATTTTTATTCTAACATGGACAAGACTATTATCTTGAACAAAAGAAGGCCATTATGCTTAATTAACTTAACAACGGAGTGGTTAAATATTTTTTGGCCTTTCTCGATTGCATCACTGTAATTCAGTTGTCTGTTATTTCCTAGGCTTCAGTTTCTAGATGTCTTTCATAAGATGAACTTTTGATACGATTTTTGTACATCGTACCATTCCATAATCATGTGGCCAAAGTGTATTATTTAGCATCACAAGCAGATGTGGGTAAAATAACGACAAGGAAAGAACCAACCTAGCAAGTCTCAAATGCCTGCAATTAGCAGACTATTGTTCAAGTGCACCTCCCGGTCTCTTGTACACACAAACATTCCAAGCGGAAAATAACCAACCGAGATAAATGAAGACAAATGACAATAAGATGTCATTCCCCTTGCACACCATGTCTGATACACATCCAAAGAAGTTACATATTACAAATTGCAAAATATCCATCACATGTATCACAGAACAAAGACTACACGTTCAACGTGAAAAGCTAGAAAAGCTCCCATGTCAGCAAATCTGGAAACCTTAGGTTCAGCAATTTAAATGAACTCCTCGTCGTACACTTGAACATAGATGTGCAGCAACCATATAAAACTGAAAACATTACACATCAAATTATTTAGTTAGTGAATTCTATTTCATTTTCAAATACGGAAGTAACTGCCATGAATATTGCTCAAATAACATGCTACAGAGAAGATTGTTCCCATCAATGAAAAACAGCAAGCTCCATTTGCAAGATGTTTTGGCAAAAATGGAAGCATTCCCTGGTCAATAAGAAGTACATGAGGATAACATATGCTAACTTAAGTATGTCATGCGCATGTACATGCACTAGCAACAACAACAATAGATGGTTAGAAAAATTAGCTACAACTTCATGTGTATGTACTCCTGCAACACAGACAACAATAAATGTTAACCGCGGCATGAGACTTCAGCAGCTGATGGCGGGTACATTTTTTACACCTAAACTGCTGCTATGAATCAATCACCTCACCTCACTGCTGCTACAAGTCAGTTTAAAGTGTATCTGGTGAACAAAAACTGGAACGTGATGCTATATATGTACTAGTTTTCCATCCTTACTCTTTGAAGCAACAAAAAGCAAATGCTGGGATTATCAATCTCACATGAATATGTAAAGGATGCCAGCTATACAGATGCATGGAAGTGAAGCTAAACTATTCGGACAACATCTGATAGGGTCCTCCCCGTGCTCATTAGCACAACATCTAGCTTGTCTCAGACCTTGGCATGCAGAAGCAGCCTCCAGAGTGCCAGAATGGAACAACACATAGTAACCAAAATTTATATGTACTAAAACCTTCATGTAATACCCTCCCGCAGCAGATCCAAATAATATGAAGACGCTAAACATGGTGAGACTTTATCTGAAACTAACATAAGTTGCTTGTTTATGTCATCCACTAGGAACTAACACCTCACACATCTGGTTTAAACAAGTTACAGTAATAAGGAATCAATACCAAGATAGAAAAAATTCCTAAATAAATTTTAAACACATCTACAATATATTTGGCAATTTCATGTAACTTGCTGATACATATAACAAAAGGCGCACATCCAAGCATCTAATCTGCGAGTGATAGGAATCTCACAATGAGTTAATGATAAAGTTGATGCATACTTGTCAGGCATGTAAGAAACAAGGAACTCAGAAAGAAACTTTAGATATAGCTTTTGGTGTCTGATATCCATTTAAACCAAAACGAAACAACGGTAACATATGGCTCCATGCTTGTGAGTCATGTACAAAATTCAAGTTAAGATATTAGAAAGGAATTATAGAAATAGGTTTCAGTGTTTGCAAATTACCCAAAGGCAATTGCAAAATTTATGTGGCACTTTGGTATCATGGTTAAGGCTTAAACAAGTTCATTAAACGGAAATGTATAGTTACAGTATTTTCTTTTTTTGTGGGTATAATTACAGTATTTTCAACATCAGCAAAAACCAACATCAAATTTGGGGACATAATGCAAATTTCCGGTACATAGATACAGCTAGAAAACATAATTTCTTATTAGTTAAGTATATTGTCATGAAATAAAAGAGACACGGATCCATGCTCTAATTGTTATCCATGAATTAAAGTGTTTTTGTAGTCCATTGTAGGATTCTAGATATTGGGCATTATTGTCAAACCATGTATGCTGATATGTTGTTCTGGCTAGCAAACGATCTTGTCAAACGCTAGTATCTGGCCTCAACATCGGTGTCTAACAGTTCAGGAGAAGTCACGTCGCAGCAACCTTGGACGTTCGCATGTGTTCATCAGTATATACGAATTTGGATCACCACAAAATAACACTCCACCTTGAGACAAATTTCATCTTGTAGCATGAACGAGAACTTCACCCTGAAACAACAAAGAAAACACCTTCGGCGTCAAATAGCCTCTTGGGCTAGACAGTGATACCAACTAAGTCCGAGCAAATCTCGAACTTAGTAACAGGAACTGGCTTTGTCATCATATCAGTAGGATTATCATGAGTACTTATCTTGCATACCTTCAGCTTACCTTGTGCAACAACATCACGCACATAATGGTATTTGACGTCAATGTGCTTTGTTCTCTCATGGAACATCTGATCCTTAGTAAGGTAAATAGCACTCTGACTGTCACAAAACAGGTTAATGCAAGTATCATCTCCACAAAGCTCAGCAAACAAACCTTTCAACCAAACCGATTCTTTACATGCTTCAGCAATAGCCATGTACTCTGCTTCAGTGGTAGACTGGGCAACAACGGATTGCAACGTTGCCCTCCAACTCACGGCACAACCACCAAGCGTGAACACATAACCTGTGAGGGATCTCCTCTTATCCAAATCGGCAGCAAAATCTGAATCCACATAGCCAACGAGTCCCTCATCAGTCTTGCCGAACTTGAGTCAAGCATTGGATGTGCCACGAAGGTAACTGAAAATCCACCTCAAACCCGGCCATTCTGGGTGAACTCATCCATAAACAATTCGAACACACACAACACATGTAGCCAAGTAAACCTATCCGTCCTTTAGCTTCACTTCCCCATAACACACGCATATATAAGGAGGGGAAAAACAGGCACAGCAGAGCTGCAGACCTTGGCCCTGTGATGTAAAAGCATGGACAACATAGCTGGTAACTTGGGCCGGAGGAGGAGAACCGAAGGTGCTGAGGTTTTCCGGGCAGTTGGAGGGAAGCGCCAGCGGCGAGCAACCGTTGCCTTGGCACAAGGTCGGACCGGAATCACCATTGACATTGGCAAACAATGGTAGTAATACTGTTGCCATTTCCACTAAACTTAACAGTTGAGACTTTTGCGGCCGTCATCTGTACGCATAATTCAGCGTGACCCTGGAAATGGGAAGCATGGGGAAATGCCAGATCTGAGTGAATTCCTCGACGCGCACCATGTTTAATGGTATCACTGGACATACAATGCCTCTGGTAACTGCAGTTCTGGCACCTACATCGAGACGAACTTTTAGACTAAGACGAACTCTTCAAAATTGCTACGGTGACCGCTTAAGGCGCTCGAGATCTGACTGTCATACTGCATGAGTATGTTGGCGCTGATCTGTTGGGTGTCCACTGATGACACTGACGACATGAGAAGAGGAAAACGGGAAGAAGAATAAGAAATACTCTACAAAATTGTGGATAATTGCATTGCGCGGTCTTGATATCACTAGTAACCGTGTACGTGCAATGCACGTTTTAAATGTATTTCTCACCCCTTTCCGGCTCGTTCTCTCTGCATTTTTGACTCCACGGTAAAAGTCTGGTGACGAGAACTTGTCGATATGTGTCTTGTGAAGACTCGCTATCCGTCCCTTATGTAGACAGTAACCTTCAGATGGTAGCAACATCGTGGAGAAAACAAGTGCAAGTTACAGTTACTGTAGAAAAATCGGCAAAACAGAAACATTGTATTTGAGTTGTAGTTTACGTTGGTATGTGTTATAGAAAATCTGTTCACCTTTTAGCCTTGTTTTCACTGGTCGATATGATCTTGGATCAAATATTTTATCGCAGTTCATCAGAAAATCAGACTTTTTCACCCATTTGCTCGAAACATCCCTTTAGTCAGCCATAGTTTCCTTCCATAGCCCTGTAGAAACGTCAGCAAATTGTGCATAAATCAGACCATTCTTGCTGAAGATAATGGTGGAAATTACCTGCACGGTTTATGCAACCATCTGAGCTCCATACCTCCATCCCATTATAGAAGTAGAACTGCCAATATCAAGTTCAAAAGAAGGACTATCATCAAAACAGTAAACGATGAGTCTCTGTCAAACTTCGAACTCAGAGGCAGTAAAGGTCAATAAGATTATAGTACCTTGAACAACCGTGTGCATCCATGGCAACAAAGCAGAATACAAAGCCAAAAAGGCAAAGTAGCACTGGAGCGAACTCTGCCTCGTCCTCAGAATGGATTGAGGGCCGGACATCGGTTAGCCTGCAAGAAACATAACAATCCATGTGGTCTCAGAAAATCACAGGGAAAAGTAACAAACTGCAGGCTGCATACAGTATACAAGAGGTACAATTATATTTCAAGTCCAAGAATTAAACGCTTCGTGAAAATACATTATCACAGATATCTTTGACAACTGGACGTACCGTATCATCAATAGATCAGGGATGTTTTATGTTCCACAGTGGAGAAACTAAAGTTACAACTCTTGTAGAAAAGCAACCAAAATTATGCACTGTGAGACATCAGAACATAGGCTCGAGGGGAGCCCAGCTTTAAATTAATAAAGCCACAACGGCGAGTGAACATTATGCACTGTGAGACATAAGCAAGTTATATTTCATACTCAGTATTAAGAGGTGTTGATTTCGAAAACTGAAACTGAATTCTGCACCCTGAAGGCAAACCTTCTGATGTACTCATGCTCCTTGTCGTCTCCCACCTGGTGGGGCGATCTGGCCCATCCTTGTTGCAACTGTAAGGGCCTCCTAGTCTCAGGTCCAACTCTGGTACCTTCTCTCCCTTCTTTAGTCTCTGTATAGCTGTAGTTGAACAAAAGCTCATCGTCGCTCAGCTATCTTATAATCAAGCTCTCATGGAAATATTTTATGTGGACATATAATGCATATGGGCATTAATACTGGGCAAATCTCATCATAAAAAATGGCAGTTTAACGTGAAATAGCAACTACAGTAGGAATAGGAAAGTTCCATGCGCCTAAGCATAATAATGTACTGACCAATGAGTTTTCATAAGAACTACAGCAGAAAAGGCAAGTACATCCAAATGATATGATCATGTAGTCTAATCTTGTAGATTTGCCACACTGTAAATGACTGATTAAAAATATCAAGAAATGACTACAGAGCATAATATGATTGAAGTCCGGATCTTATATATGCTTTAAAACATCACAAGATAGTAATATAACAGATCAAGACATACCCGCGGGAAGGAATAATAATAAACCCGTTTCATCCCTCCAACATATCCCTGTCCACGATGTTTTTCGTCACAAAAAAAGCCATTTAAGCAGGCCAGAAATCATGTAACTTTAGTTACTAATTTGAAAGGAGATACGCTTGTTCACAGCAAATTCTAATAGCAAACACACAGACCGGTACATTGTTCACCCTTTTAGCATAAAAACAAAGAAGAGAAAATACATGCCCTACAAAATCAAATGCCTCGTGAAGAATAGATCAATTCCATACAAATCATTCACTCTGATACTCAATCAAACACTTCCGACCAAACATTCTTATTTAAGAGAAACTTTTCGTTGTCAAAGATAAATTCTCATTTGTCCATTTAGCCATTCAACCAATATCTATTTTTTTCCTGCATGCCGTGTACATTTAGTTCTTCCACCTGGATCTAGTTCTACATTTAAACAAATTCAACAGTTCAAATACAACTTTTTTAGAAAAAGAAGCGAGATACCAAATGCATAGCTAGTGTTAACCTAGAAACACGGCAATAGTGTGCTAGTTGCTCTTAGACTTACACACTCCATCCATTAATTCGACAGTGCATGTGTGAATCTGCCCCCCTCCAGCTGAAATCCAAGAACGATCAGTTAGCTGCAGCCACGAAATCACCATGGCTGAGCAGATATCATCTAAAAACATGGTTGTTGACCAAGAATACATGAAAATGATCCCATCTATACACAATCTAAGAATACGCACTTGAGCAAGCTAATCATGGACAGACACTGATTAGAAAATTGGCTGACCTTGCTCAGTCCATGATGTTCGGATTAGCCGATTAGGAAGATGAAGGGGACGGCAGTAGACGTCACCGCGGACGGACCACAAAGGACAATGAGGAGGGGTGGCGGCGGCACAGTCCAGACGTGTGCCACTGGTGGCCGAGCTCGGAGGATCTGCACGGAGATAGCTCGAGAAGGAGGGGAGTTGGCATGGCGGCGCAAGGTCGCAGGTGGAGGAGCGTCGCGGAGGCCGCAACATGTAGGGCGGGGCGGAGGACGCGTGCCGATGGGGTCGCGTCATGGCGGATCGGTGGCGCGGCGGGCGGCCCTGTGTCTTCGGCCGGCGGGCGGGCGCGGCAGCAGGCAGTCGTGACCTGTGGATGGAGGGCACCGGCGCCGGGTTGCCCTGTGTCTTCATCCGGCGAGCGGGCGCGGCAGCAGGCGGTCGCGACCTACGGATGGAGGTCGCCGACTTCGTCGATGGAGCGCGCCGAAATCCCTCTCCAGACTCTAGATGCGGCGGCGCGTCGATGGAGCGTGGGTGGGCGGTGAGCCGGTGAGGGCCGTAGCAGTTGTGCAGGAGTGGGCGAGTGGCGCGTGGGTGGGCGGCGGTTGTGCAGACTGCAGAGCATCGGCGGAGGGCCATGGCTTCGTCTCCTTTTTTTATTTCTTTATTTATTTTCGTACGGTGCACATCATACATCATTGAACAAATCCTGGACGTTGATTTGGGTGTGATGGACGGTCCAGATCCTCCGAATCTGACAGACTCTGTCTTTTAATACGCAAAATCTATTCCGTGCCTGCGCACTCGCTCGGTCTTACACGGTGCCCCAGCGCGATCGTGCGGCGCGGAACGATCTCGTGCGTGTGTCCGCTTCCGGACAAAACACACCGCCCGTTCACGTGCGTTCCCCATCCTCACCTCACGTGCGCGAGGCTCAGCTCCTCTCTCCCGCACCTCACGCTCGCCAATCTCGGCCGTCGCCGGCTATTCCCGGCGCCGCTGGCCATGGAATACCATAGGGGTTCACGCGACGAGCTCCTCCATCTACTGGGGCGGTAGATTTGGTTGTTTGGGAGCAGGGTAGTGGATCCCGCCCACCGTCTTCTTCTCCGCGCCCGCCGCAAAATCGAGTTCCATCGGCGACGATTTCCGCCGGAGCTGACATCTACATACCGAAGGGAGGAGCGCAGCGAGCTTCTTCATCGACTTTTCGCGCTCGTTTTGGTTGTGTGGGAGCAGCGGGGTTTATTCCTTGCCATCTCCTTCTCGGGCTTGCCGCCAAGTCGCGCACTGGCGGATTTCATTCGATCCATCCACATCGACTTGAATCCCCTTAGTTATCGTACAAGTGATTCAAGCTAGAACCTCTCTGGTGTTTTGGCCTTGAGTTTATTTCGTGGATTTTTGCGATTTGACTTCTGGCTTCTAATTCGTAGTGTTGTGCATTTTGTTGCAGATTCTGTGTGCATAAGGACCAGCAAGTTTGGGTGAGATTTTGGAATGGTGAGTACTGATCTACATGTACATCCCCTATCTAAGTAGCTGCAAACCCTCATGGTTTTTAGTCAAGTAGATGTAGGTTTTGCCTACAAAATACATGATTAGTGACTTAGTTACATGTTGTTTTTGTGTTGTACACAAATTGGCGTGTTGTTTATAGTTATGTACTTATCTAGGGCATGATGAATATCAATTATACAGTCTCAGAACTAGTTATGTACTAGAATTTTTTATGACTACTCTGGATGGGTATTACATATAGTTTCCTACAAATATTCAAGGGTACTTCACTATTTGTCTGTTTTTTCTGTCTGTGGTTGTTAGGAGAGTAATAACCACAGATTTTTTCATGCACATTATCACTCTGATTTGTAGCTTGTTAGTTACTGCTCTTATATTCACATGCTACCTTCTCTACGTATATTTAGCTTCCCGCTCATTAACACTGATGTGTTTTAACTTGGCTTGTAGGATGTTATTTTGTTGTCTAAAATACATAGCACTATCAGACAACTTGACGGTTTTCCGAAATTTAGTTCTGTAGTTTCCGGCGTCGTTATATGTTTTAACTTGGCTTGTAGATGTACTTTTGTTGTTTAAAATACATATCACTATCAGACAACTTGAGGGTTTTCTGAATTTTAGTTCCATAGTTCCCGGCGTTGTTAGATGTTTTAACTTGGCGTGTAGATGTATTTTTGTTGTTTAAAATACATAGCACTACCCAGTGTAGATGAATTTTAGTTCTGACATCATTATGAATTTTAGTTTTGTAGTTTCTTCACCCATAATGTATAATTTAGATGAAAACTCCATGGCAGGTTCCATACCTTTTTATATAGATGTAATTTTACTACTGTTATAGCATTTTAGCTTTTGTGACATTTTTATATCAAATTGTAGCCTCACTAACATGCTTTTAGCTTGTCAGTTTCAGCAGGGAATTTTCGAAGACTTACATAATGTTTCCGGACCTAAGAGACGTTCCTGGACACCTAAGAGTGTGCCTAAGCCTGGACAATCCAAGTTCAAAAGATTGAAGCAGAGGCTGCAAATGAAAACTAGAGTCCCTCGGATGAGCATGTTGATCCAAACCTAGAAGATGATATAGAGGATGCTGCATGTTGATCCAAACCTAGAAGATGATATAGAGGATGCTCAGCATGTTGCAACTGAAGCGCCACCTACACATGCAGCTCCTCCTCAACTTGAAGATCAAGCCCCACATGAGGATGAAGTTGGTTAGGGAAATAATAATCAGGTACTGCGTGTCCATGTTCATAAGTTTCTTTTTTGAGGTTCTGACTACATGTAGTAAAGTTTGGTACATGCAAATGGAAACTCATGTCTCTATATGTTTTTACATGCCAGAGCGGTCTTTTCAATAGATCCTCTCCAGTGAAGGAATATAGGAACCTCTTCATCTTCTTCATGCACAACTTGCTGGTTGTCATCATCTGCAGCTGGAATGTTCAAATCAATACCACCAGCTGCAAATTCCATGTCTTTTTCTGCATGAAAAATCATAACTATATCTGGACACCAAGTTCATGTTTTTTGCATGGAATACCTCATGTCTGCATCAAAAAACACAAAATTTGTTTTTCGTTGCTGTTTTTTCTACACAAGTTTTTTGTATGCAAGCTATTTTCAAGTTCCCCTAAAACTAGTATGCAACTAACCTGATCCTTTTTTTCATTTTTGACAGCCAAAACTACATCGAGAAGTCCCAGGTCCAGCCAGCTAAAGGTACTTTCGCAGAGGATTTTTGGTGGACAAATCTACATGTTTATGTGGCGTCAAGTTCTGGTGCTCTGCAACTTCATGTTTTTCAGAACTAGTTCATGCTGCTCTGTAACTTCTACCGCTTCTAGTTCCTGATCTACATGTAGTTTGCATCAACTTTCTAGTACTTAGTTTTCCAGACCCAAGTTACACCTATGCTGCTCCTATGCTACCCAGGACCAAGTTCTTTTTCAACGAATTATGTGTTGACAGTGGAGTTTCTTCTACTTTCTTATCCTTTTTCCTGACTTTTTACATCTGAAAATCATTTTGGAAATACTGCAATGTGCATTACCTGTAGGTTTCCTTTGCACTGACGCCTGTATGTTTTTCTTCTTTGTTTTCTTCCTTGGAAATCTGGAAGTTTTCTCTGCATATGGAATTCTGGGGTGTGGACTGATTTTTCAGCTTGGCCTACGTTTTTTCCTGCAAGCTTTACTGCGCTTCTTTACATCGCTGGGCTGGGACTGCTGGAGGCGGTAGCTAGGAATCTCTCCTGCCGGCGGCTGCATTAGGAAGAAGCAGGCATGTGGTGTGCGGACGCAAAACGACAAAACAACAAAACTACGCGCTGGTCCGCGCGGGAGGTGGTCCTTTCCTTTTTTGGAAAGGCGGGACCGCAATTTCCTTTTCGGGTGGGGCACCGCGAAGGGCAAACAAGTGCCCGGGCACTCTGTAGCTGCGTCCTTTATTTTCCTACATATTTTTGTTCTTATGCGTCCCATTATACTTATTGTTTTTAGCTTTTCCCTCTTTAACACAGATGTATTTTTTGTGTTAAAAAATACAAAGCATTATCAAACAAGCACTATCAAAATAACTTGAAGTTTTTTATGAGTGTTTGTGATGTAGTTTCCTCACCCTAAGTGCATAATTTATTCTGTAGAATGTCAGGTTTTTGTTGGTGTTTTTCTGTACTAATGTAGGTTTTATGTGTGGGCATGATTGTTTTTGTTGAGCAAGATCAATTTTATGTAGTCCTAGAAGTAGTTCCGATCGTCAAATATGATTACTAGTCTGGAGGTGAATTACATTTTATTTTCCTACATATTTTTGTTCTTATGCGTCCCATTATACTTATTGTTTTTAGCTTTTCCCTCTTTTAACACAGATGTATTTTTGTGTTAAAAAATACAAAGCATTATCAAACAAGCACTATCAAAATAACTTGAAGTTTTTTATGAGTGTTTGTGATGTAGTTTCCTCACCCTAAGTGCATAATTTATTCTGTAGAATGTCAGGTTTTACATGTAGTTTTTATCTGTTGCAAGTATCTTTTTAAATTCTTGCACTTCACATTTGGAAAATGTAGTCTCAGTAACATGTTTTTTCTTTTCAGTCTCAGCAGGGATTTATACGGACGTCTATGATGTTTCCAGTCTGTCTTCTTTGTGATGCTCCGGTTCCGCTGCCTTACACGTGGTACTTCCTGCTCGTTAATGTCTTCTGGTTTGCCACTTTTGTTTCACACAAACAGGCACTTGTCCCTCTGCTTGTCCATAGCTGACTGTCTACTGGTACTTGCCTTGATTGAGAAACCAACGTTCTTGGCATATCTGTTGTAGTGTAGTTTTGCTTCTTGCCAACTATCAAACATCATGGCAGGGTATGGTGTCTGGATGTTAGTCTGACTGCTAGGTGTCGACTGAACCTCATCTTCACTTCCCAAATCTTCACTTGACAGTGTCTGCCTTATGCCGGCTCCGGTGTCACCAGAAGGCACAGTGTTATATCCACAGATGCCTGAGGTTGTTGGACATTAGGAACACCTTCACCTCCTTCATTCACAAGTGGTTGGCCACCATCATCCACAACTGCAATGTTCAAATCAATTCCACCCAGCACAAAGTCCATCTCTGCAACAAAAGAGTTCAGCTTTTAGTACAAGTATTTGCTTCTTTCTACGCATGTACTTTTTCTGCACAATTTAGTTGTCGTTTTTATTTCAAATTTTCATGTTTTGGTGTAGTTTTGCTTCTGACATGTTTCTTTCTAAATTACTTTTGCAGACACTCAACTCCAAAATGGGCAAGATCATCATGTCGAGAAGAGCAAGCTTTTTTGCTGCTGCAGATGAACATTCAACTCTAAATGACCAACCCCACAAGCTTCTTGTACACACAAGAATTCAGTAAATGGACTTTCAGGTTCCGACACGGTGCTGCAGTGTTGTTTCTACCTTTTTTGTTGTAATGGGATAAAACTACAGATCATCTTTCATGTGTTGTGTTTTGTGTAGTTTCCATGAACATGCTACAACTTATGAACCTTGTTACTTGACATAAACTCTTTTATTTTGCCCTCTGTTTGCATGAACTAGTAGTTACTTTCTGTGATTTCCTTGATATGTGCGTGTGTTTCAACATGTGCAACTTTGAGTGTATCTTACATCTCAATTCTTGTTCAGTTTTCTATATTTTTATCTCTAACCTGCAGGTGTAGGTCCTGAAGTTTTTTCTTCTTGGGTGTTTAGATCATATAACTACTGTTGGTGTTGTCCACAAGTTCCTAAAGTTTTTACATTGGATGTTGTTTTCCCTGCTAAATTACTGGATGAAAGTTTTCTGTGTGTGCTTATTACCTGGAGGTTTCCTGGGATGTCCACCTGATGGATTTCTTCAACCTGGCCTTTGATTTTTCGAGCTGATGTATTTTTCTGAAGATTTATGGGGCGTAGTTTATGGATCTCTTTTGGTTGTTGGGGTTCTTCCTTGCCGTGGTGTTGTAGCTGTTCAGCAGGATTTTTTTGGTGTATATGCTGAGATCTCCCTCGGTGGCTGATGTATCTCCTGGAGGAACCTTCTCCTTGTCGGCTATGGGGGGAAGAAAAGAAGCAGGCGGGCGGTTGTGGGAGGAAGAAGGAAGCAGAGGTACAAGCTAGCGTTGCCTGGGATCGATCCAGATGTATTTTTGTCCTTACGTGAAGAGCTGGGCATGCAAGGTGTGCGCTGCAACTTGCAATACCAAGTTGTTGTCGTCTTGGACGCTAGTGACGTGCGAAAGGTGACGGGGGACCAGAATTTTCCATTTTGGGCAAACACGTGACCGGACAGTACGTGCCTTTCTATTTTCGGGTGGGGCACTGCGGAAGGCAAAACAGTGCCCGGGCACCATGTAGCAGCGTCCCTTTTAATATTAGTGGAGATTTAAGTTGCGATATCACTGAATATTTTCCCAAACTGCCTCCTCTGAATAAAATCGCGGGAATCGCCGCGCCCCCGCCCAACCGCCCAGACTCCACTGTTCCCTCAATGGAGGCATGGCTGCCGTTGCTCCGCCACCTCCTCGCTTCCCCGGCCCCCAACGCCGCCGCCTTCTCCTCGCCGAACAGCAGCCCCTGCGCTCTTCCTCCGGCCGCGGGCCTCCTCCGCATCCTCCTCTCCCCGGCGCCCACGCTCCCCTCCTCGGAGCCCACCGCCGTCCTCTTTCAGACCCTCCCGCCCTTGCTGCAGTCCCAGGCGCTCTCCTTCCTCTCCTCCTCCGCTCCCCTCCTCGACCCGCTCCAGCTCCGCTCCCTCGCCTCCCACGTCCTCTCTGCTCCGCCCGGCCGGTACCAATTCTGGGTCCGCCAGGGCGTCCGCCACCTGCTCGATGGATTGCCTGACAAAGACGCTCCTGATATCCCCTGGGAGTTCGTTGAGGAGTTCCACGAGCCACCGCCATGGCTTAAGGAAGAGGCGGCTCAGACACGTCCTGTCCTTCCGTGGCTGCCTCTCGATTGCCGGAGCGTGATGTCGAGTCGGGTCCGCACCGATGGGGATAGTTTAGACGGAGTTCGGCTGGAGTCTCTTGAATTGGAGTCAGATGAGTATTCGTCCATGCAGGAGTTTGGGTTGCCCTATCTCCTCCGGCTCCTCCACTTGGTAATTCAGTCGTCCATAGGGCTAAAGCTTTGCAGAATGAGATTGAGACGGCAGAGTCGGTTTTGGGCACTCAGCAGGTGGCGAAAGATTTGCGCGATCTTTGTCTTGAATCCAGGAATGCTGAGGCAGTACTTACCTTAGTACAGCCATGGAAAGCGGACGATGACACCATGAGGACTTTAGCTTCAAATTTGGTACTCGAGGACGATGGGATGCGTGGAAAAGGGCCGGCACTTGTGCTGTGTTCTGTTGTCCTACCGAAGTTACTTGACCTTCAGAGAGCAGCTTCGTCTGTTCTTCTTTCGGTTGCATTGGATATCTGCAAACGTCACCCAGCTGCTGCACTGGAGGCTGTCCTCTTACCACTAGTTCTTAGAAAGGAAGGGCTGAATGCTGCTCAGTGTGATGTGCTCACACGGATTGTCAAGGATTGTATGCATCCTTTGCATGTCACTGCCTTCTGCCATAGGCTGCTTTCAGGGGAGGAGGAAGAGCGGAGACCAGTTTGTATGCCTCAGCATAGGGAGAATATTGGCGTTGATTTAGTCTGGACAGAATCTCTCTTCACACTGTTCTACAGCATTCTCAATCAAGACATTCACCTGACACCGAGCACCATTGAGAAGCTAGTGTCCATGACTGATAGGATGGCAATGAAGTTTCCAAGATCGCTTAAATTTGGCAACTTTTTTCTGTGCTTCGTCTCGAAGTGTTGGCATGAATGTAAGGTTCATAGGCTTTTGCTTGAGAGAGCTGCTGAGACAACCGACACTTTCTTGACTAAAGCTATATTGGTAAAACTGCGGCCTACGAGTTGAAGTGCTTTCTTGAATTGGTTTAAGGTGAACTTCCAGTGAGGCTACATGTACAGTCAAACTAACCAAGTATGTAATCGCATGTAAGGGCTGTTCTGGTTGTGACTTTCGAAATGAACAGGTTTTGTAGTTCCGAAACCATTTAAGAATGCATCATATATAAAGTACTCCCTCCGTTCCACAATATAAGATGTTTTAGGTGGTACACATGTTGTATAGATTCGGACTAAAAAGAGTGCATGTGTACACTAAAATGTGTCTAGATACATATGTATGCATGTGCATGTGGGAAATGGCTAAAACATCTTATATTGTGGAACGGAGGGAGTAGCAATTAATTTACTATGAAATTTTTATTTACACAAAGTATGGCATTTTTGTATACATGTCTGAAACGCAATAAGATTGAATTTTGGGTATCCAGTAAAGGTTCATTACTGTTTGATTTTCATAGTAAATTTCTGTTCGGTAAAGTATAAGATTTCCTGTAACGAATGTTTTGTTTGACTTTTGAAATGGTCAGCTTTTGTAATTTAATAAACAATTATAACAATGATTCATATATGCTAAATAAAAAATAATTTACTATCATTTTTTCTACAGAAAATACTATATTTTTGTTATATATGACTCATATGGAATATGATTGTCATAAAATCCAGCGTTTCTAGTATAAGAGATGAATAGACCTGTTTGAACTTAACTGAATTTTTGGTGTAGCAACTATTGAATGGTTGATTCGACCAGTTTTACCTACCCAAGACCATTGTTTTCAGAATTTCAGTGTGATGTGTGTGCATGTGATGTCTTAATATTACTTTGTTCAATTGGTATGCTCATATTCATTCTTTTTCTATCAGTGCAGAATTTGTTATTAGATCTCTGTTAACCATGATTCTCTGCCATAGGCACACATGTTCCTAATGGCCTGCTTGCTTATTTAAATGCAATTAACTCTTTTTTAAGCAAATGCAATGCAATTAACTCTAGTAACTCTCTTGGACATATTTTGCTTTTCCTAGGCAAGGCAACACAAAGCACAGAGTAGTTTCTGTTCTTAAACTAATCAGTTGGGGATGGGATGTTTTCTAACACACACATACATGCTTCTTGTTACTTTTCTTTGTTGCTACTCTGAGTCATGTTTCACATGGCGTATCATTAGCATAATTAGCTTGACTGCTAGTTAGACAGTAAAATGCAAACAACTTTACTATGTTCCGGGATAAATTTAGTCTTCAGTGACTTTGCCATATTTACATAGCATGACTGCATCGTTTTTCTAACCTGCAGCTATTCTTTGTTGGCTGTTTTGTAATTCTTTTCGGTTACGGAAAAGAAAATATACAGACAAATCAAGAAGTTTATTCCCTGATAAAAATTAAAATTGACAACACAAATACACAATACATAGTTTTGCGAATCCCACTTGACTTTTGCTTACAGACGGTACATTCAGTATTTCAGTGACTTTTGACGCGAGTCACTTGAATACCATCTTGGTACTTTGGAACCTTGATACCTTGTCAGTGAACTTGGTAGTGGAATAGAAATTAAGGTAGTCTTGGAAACGGTATTGGCTAGGATATGTAAGCTTTGGAGCTGGGAAGATTATAGCATCTGCACCTGGGTTGTAGAATGTCGCAATAGATAGGCGACTCCCGTTCTGATTGGGAATTACCTGATGGCAAATGCTCTTATATATTCCGTTGCTTATCACTTCGATCTGATCTCCAAGGTTTACAAAAATTCTATTGCCTTGTGTTGGTGGTATTGAGACCCTCCTACCATCTTTCATGAACTCCAAACCTGGGACAGTGTCATCTTGAAATAGAAGTATGATTCCCCCAGCATCAGTATGCCCACGGAGTCCCATCACTACGTCTGGATGACTACACCTGGGGTATTTTGCCACCTTTATGCCTACAGAAGGCTTGCAGAATGCTTTCTTCAAGTACTCCTTGTCCAGCCCAAGATTTTCACTCATGGCTTCTGCTAGCTGCTCGGCCAACTTGACAACTTCTTCAGCATATTCAGGAACTGTGGTACTGCATAGTTATTATTTTGTATTAGTACACTTCACAAACGTCTAATTTCTATGTTTTCCTAATTTTCTGGGTATGCCAACTTTGAGTTATGGTGATACCAAATTTTACCATAATATAGGTTGCAAACTCACCGAAGCAGCTCTGGAATATCATGAGTGTTTGATTTTGGCTGATGATGATACATGAAGCTGCACTCCCAATCCACATTTGAGGCAAATTTGTCAGGACCGATGGTCTTTGCTATCTCAGAACTGTAGAAGTTCTTCTCCATGTTTTCCTCATAGTGTTTATTCACCAGTTCCTTGATTTTGTCCATGAGGTCATCATTGATTCCATGGTTATCTAGCTGATAAAGTTATTGTACATGAAAAATGACAATAGTGAGAAAGTAGAATGGAAACTTGTTTTATCAATGTAAATGATAATATAGTTTCTTACTTACCCAAAAGAATCCCCACTGTGCACAGGCATCATGGAGAAGTAAAAGTGTCTCTGATCTCTTCTCGCCATATAGCTCATCCATCTTTATCACTGGAATTTCCATTTCCTGAAACACTGGAGTATTGTAGTCTAACCAAATGGGCTACTCTTCTCAAGTTGATCCTCTATAGCTACAGCAACCTAGGTATATATAATGGCCTAGATATGAATGCTGGGAAATATGTGTTTCCAGATTTCAAAACATGATGCGGTTTGAAAATGAAAGAAAGCTTGCTTCCTTATGGTGCATATGTAAAATCATGTCCAGGTACATTTCACTATTGCCATGTGATGTAGTTACTGTAAGCATATATCTTGTATGGTATCCTTCAGAACTAATCATCATGATGGTTGACTTATGAGCTACACATGGTTCCTATTTGTCCATCCTGTTCTTTTATTACTAATTGTCTGTAAGATTCATCTTCTTTGGATCAGCTCCGCCGCCCTGAATCGTGGTGAGGATGTTACCGTGTCACAGATCATGGAGGAGTAAAATCTCAGTTTGGAGATCTTTCAGGTCAGATCAATCATGACAGTTAGTTTGACTTTGTGATTCGATGCATGAAGACATGTATGCAGAGTCAAACACAGAATATCTTAAATTCATCCTCGAACAATTCATTGCATTTCGTAAGTCGATGCAAGCCTAGATTTTCCAAGGGATTTGCTAGATCATGTTTGCAATTTTCTAAACAACACTTGTTAGTTTTCTATGGTTATTTTAGTAGATTAAGTAAACTTTACACTACCATTATGAACTAGACTTGTTATTGTAGGTTTAAACGCATAACTCTAGCCACCTCTGGGAATATGAGTTGGTGTCTAATTCTCAGCTCCCAATGGCAGCATGCCTGGGCTAAACTGAATTCTGACTGGCCTTACAAGTTGCCTCACTCTATAAATTAAATATTAGTTTGGAGATCTTTCAGGTCAGATTAATCATGACAGTTAGTTTGACTTTGTGATTCAATGCATGAAGACCTTTATGCAGACAGCAGACTCAATCACATAATATCTTAAACTCATTCTTGAGCAATTTGTTGCATTTCCGATGCAAGGCCTAGATTTTCTCAGGGATTTGCTAGATCATGTTTGCAATTTATCTAAACAACACTTGTTATCTATATGGATTATTTAGTAGGTTAATTCAACTTTACACTACCATTATGAACTAGAGCTGTTATTGTAGGTTTAGTCGCATAACTTGAGGCACCTCTGGGAATACAAGGTTGTGCCTAATCCTCAGCACCTAATGGCAGTATGCCTTAGCTAAGCTGAATTCTGCCCACTAGAAGCTGTCTCACTCTATACATCACGTAGCCTTTCATTTCTTTTTTTGAATTTTCATTACGTAGCCTTCATTTCTTCGCTTAGGTTATCTTACCCTTTTGTACCTCCTGGAAATCATATGACATGTGTCATTAAGATCCCCAATCAATCACCCTGAAATAAGATGCATCTCATTTATCAGAACACCACTACATTTTTTTTATTCCCATGAGGCTCACGTCTTGACTAAGCCAGTAGATGCTCTTGTTGGTAGAGTGTGTACCATACACTTTCTGAATCGATGTGATTGATTTTCGCTGCTAAGTTTTAGCATAGCGGTTGTCGATTCGCTCGGAAGTAAAACCCTTTCGATATTTTTATTACTACCTCCGGTCCAGAAAAAGTGTCACAAATATAGCTATACATTACTAGGCAAATTCATTTCCCACGACAATTTTTATGTATCGGAGGCAGTATTTTTTAGGGGACGTTTTGCGCTCCTAGTAGGCCACAAAGAATTCAGCTGGACGCGTGTTCGGCCCGCTATTCTACCCATGCCCGATGGCCCAGTTAGACTGTCCAGCCTTCTCAAATAAGGATGTGTCACTGGCTGACTGGGCTGGCCAAATTACTACAAAGCCTCAAGGTCCGAGAAAGAGATTACAGTTCAAGTACTTAAACCCTAACATGCTGAAAACTCAACACAGTCAAAGCCCATATTACGTGTTCTCTGAATAAACCAAGCCCATTATCTGAACCCTGGTAGCTTTGCTCTAACATGGTGCTGTCCTGTGTGATCCCGGTAACTTGATCGTTGTCTCATATGCCAAAAATGTAGCCAATAGATATGCAGGAACAAAGTCTGCAGACCATAAGAAATATATTTCCTATCAAACAAAACATCGTTATGATTTACATAGCCAAATACACCTATTTAATTAAACACCAACAAAAACAAGTGAGCGAAATGCAACCAGAATCTTTACAGGCCAACCCCAAAGGTATGTGAACTAGAACGAGTAGGCCTTAAATTAAACCAATAGAGACGATGGACCAAGTTATGAGTGCAAGGCGGCAATTGAGAAAAAAAATGTTTGATAGTCTTCTAGTGATTACAAAATACACATGATTTGCTTCTGGTTTAGTTTTTTTCATTAGTTTCGCCTAATTATGTTTTATTTATAAAGCGGGGCGAAAGCAGTGTTTCAAGAATTAGTTTCGCCTAAAGAACCATTCAAGCGAGATATGAATTGAATTTTGAATATCTTATGGTATTGTGAACCACGGCAAGAATTATGTAACGGATGTAGTAATTAACTTTATATTTCTTCTTGTTAATGCAATGATACTCAAATCTCCTGCATGTTCGCGAACTTCTCTGAAATACATTTCGATAGTTGAGACCTCGACTTCATAGTTAACCATAATTCTGTGCAAGAGAAAGAGTGATGCCACGATAACAAATGGTGAACCACTAAGCCGGCACGAATTAGGAGTCGCGTTCATGAAGCAGGTAGCCGTGCCGCCCCTGATGCCAACTTCATGCTCTCCACTACGAAGAATACCAAGTACCATCATCAAAAGTCAATCACTAATTCGATTGTTTTCGCTTTGTTTTAAGCCTCCCGCCCGTATGTATTGTGGCACCGGCAGTTCAGTTCGTGCAGCCCATGCACCACCGTACCGGAGTAGTTAGCCCATACGCATACCATCATGCAGTCCGCCGGCGAGGAAGCGCCATTGCCCGTGTCCGCTCCAGCCGTGACCACGGCGGCATCCGGAGAGGCTGCATCAGAGAACGGCGGCAAGAGCCCGGCGTCGCCGTCCATTGACAATGAGCGCCAGATCCCCGTGGACCCCGTCTCTCTGCGGCACCTGGGCATGGTGGCCGACCCGGACTCGCCGCTCTCAGCGCCGTCCGTGTTCACGGAGCTGGTAGCGCACTCATCCCCGCTCCTGCCGCCGCTCCGCCTGCCCACCTTCGTCGGCGCCAGCCTCCCGTGCTCCACGTCCTCCTCGCCCGTCCACAGCGCCGCGGCGAAGCGGCCGGAAGAGCCCAGCCTCGCCACGGTCACCGCCATGCGCTCCCTCGCGCGGCAGCACTCCGCCGCGCTCGCCCACTACGTCACCTCGCCGTCCGCGGCACCCGCCACGCTCTCGAGGAACGCGTCCCGGGCCGAGGGAGGTCCATGGCGCCGCACGACGACGAGTACCCCCACCACGACGAGAGCGACGCGGAGGGCGAGCAGAGCTTCAAGTGCGGCGTGCTGTGCATGTTCATCCCGGGTTTCAACAAGAAGAAGCCCGGCTCGCCCTCCGCGGCGGCCGTCGTGTCGAGCATCCAGAGGCAGCAGTCGGGGGCGCGGCGGCGGAGCAGCGTGTCGCGGATGGCGTCCATGGAGAGGTTCGAGTGCGGGTCGTGGAGCCCGCCGCCACCGCCCGCTTCGGCGTCGGTCGTGGAGCTGCCGCACGTCGACACGGACTTCGCGATGGAGGTGCCCAAGATCAGCTGCGCGGATGACACGGACTTGCCGATCAAGATGGCCTTCGTGTTCGAGGGCGAGGCGAGGGGTGTCCTGAGGAAGTCGGCGTCGGACTCGCGAATGCCAGAGTCGGCGGCGCCGGTCAAGATGGCGTTCGTGTTCGACGGCGAGCCCAAGGGGATCCTGAAAAAGTCGGCGTCAGCATCGCTGCTGCAGGAGTCGACCCCTAGGATGTCGTCCGCGTCGCAGCGGCACGTGAGGTTCTCGACGGCCGGGCCGCCGGCGTCGGGCCCGACTTCGCCGTGCATCACGCCGCGGCTGGCGATCGCCAGGGCGGAGTTCAACGCCTTCTTGGAGGCGCAGAGCGCATAGGTAGTGTTCATCACGTACGCACGGTGCATGTCTGTTTTTTTTTCTTGGATTTCTCCGTGCTGCCGGTACTGGCGCGCGGTTGCTACGCCGGAACAGGTTTTGTTTTCCCGGCGTGTTCCATTATTGGTCGATTGTCCATGTACCAATAGTACATTTTCCCGACGGCTTTGGGTGTTTACTATGGATGGAGGAGGAAGCAGGGGAGGTGTGTTGCATTTCAATCTCGTCTTGTATGTCTGGACTCTGGAGTTGCCATGCTGACTCCAACCATGAAATGCGTTACTTTGGGAAAACATTTGAACAAAGAACCCAGAACAAAAATTACCAGCTGTCACTATATATACAAATCACACATATTTTTCACCTAGAGTGGGGTGTCACGCACTAGCTATATATACAAAATATATATATCAAGTAAAATGATTCGACCGGTGTGATAGTATAACCTGGGTACGCCATTGAACAGAGCCACCACATTCTTTTTTAGACAGCTCAAGCCACACGATATTTATTCAGTATAAGCTATAGCTTCTCTGAATGCACTAACGCAACGATAACATCAAAGTTTATTACATAGTTGGATCGTAGAGCTTCCATAACAATACAATGAGCTGTCTGGTTCGAATTCTGGCTAGCATAAAGAAGCTCAAATCCCTGTAACTGATTAGAGTTCTCATCTCACACAAAATATGGAAACTAAATCAGTCAGTCGTAGCGAGAATGTTTAGACTGAGTAGATGTATTTGTTAGATAAATGAGCAACTATATTTCCAGGGGGACAAAGGCCAGTACTTATACATGTGTGATGAACATTAAACATGAACAGTAACCTATACATCTAACACCCCCCTCAAACTCATGGTGGGTCAACAACACTGAGTTTCGAGAGAAAGAACCCATGCTGCGCTCGAGTCTGTGCCTTCGTGAAGAAGTCCGCCAACTGTAACTCAGAGGGCACATAGTGAAGGGCAAGAAGCTGGTCCTGCACAGCAGCACGCACAAAGGAGGCATCTACACCGATATGCTTGGTGAGTTCATGCTTCACCGGATCACGCGCAATGTTGATGGCGCCGGTACTGTCAGACAATAGAGGAGTCGGTGCAGCAGCAGAAACACCAAAGTCCTCTAGTAACCATCGCAACCAAGTCACCTCAGCCGTCAACATGGCCATCGCTCTCAACTCAGCCTCTGCACTGGAGCGGGAAACGGCAGTCTGTTTCTTCATCTTCCAGGCAATGAGGGATCCTCCAAGAAATACACAATAGGCTGACAGCGAGCGGCGATCAGAAGGATCACTAGCCCACGTAGCATCAGAGTAGGCCTGGAGCTGGAGAGAGCTGGAGCGAGGAAAGAAAGGCGGCGAGAGATCGTGCCACGAAGATATCGTAGAACACGGAGAAGGTGACTATAGTGGACCGAGCTGGGAGCTGAAACAAACTGACTCAGAATGTGGACAGGATATGAAATATCTGGACGAGTGACAGCTAGGTAGACAAGACTCCCAACAAGATGGCGATAGCGAGTGGGGTCTGTGAGGGGATCACCATCAGTAGCACGAAGCTGAATATTGAGCTCCATAGGAGTCTCAGCAGTGCGCTCATCACCAAGAGCAGCGCGAGTAAGAAGATCCTGAATATATTTTTCTTGGGAGATGAAGAAGCCATCAGAAGTCGAAGAAACCTCAATCCCGAGAAAATAGCGAAGTGCACCAAGATCAGACATCAGGAACTGCTCACGAAGGCGGGCCTTGACAAAGGTAATATACTCAGAGTCGTCGCCAGTAATGATCATGTCATCAACATATAGGAGGAGGAGCGTCCGACCACGAGGTGAGGTGTGGACAAACAACGCAGGGTCATGGTCGCTAGGCGAGAAACCAGCGGCAGTCACCACAGAGGCGAAACGCTCAAACCAGGCGTGAGGGGCTTGCTTAAGGCCATAGAGAGAGCGCCGAAGACGGCAGACCATACCATCAGGAACAGAGTACCCCAGTGGTGGCTGCATATAAACCTCATCACGCAACTCTCCATTGAGAAAGGCGTTCTGGACATCAAGCTGAGACACAGACCAGTTACGAACAGAAGCCACAGCGAGAAGAGTGCGGACAGTGGTCATGTGGGCTACGGGAGCGAACGTCTCATCATAATCACGTCCCTGCTCCTGTTGAAAGCCACGAGTCACAAGACGAGCTTTGTAACGCTCAAGAGAACCATCGGAGCGAGTCTTGATCTTATAGACCCACTTGCATGTGATGGGACGAACACCAGGTGGAGGGGAAACCAGATCCCACGTGCCAGTGCGCTCAAGGGCAGCAATCTCCTCAATCATCGCAAGCTACCATTCAGGCTGAGCCATGGCATCACGGTAGGAAGTGGGCTCAGCAACAGCAGAAAGACTGTACTGGGAAGGAGAATAGCGATCAGGAGACCGTAATGAGGTCCAAAAACGAAGGTTATGAACCGGTGTACACGGGGAAGGAGGCGCACCGGAAGTGGAGGGCACGTCAGAAGGATCATCCACAACACGAGGGCGACGAGTGTAGTGGAGAGGAAAAGGAGAGAGGGGACGATGTAGCGGAGAGGAAGGTGGAGAGGTGGATGACGAGGAAGGAGAGGAGGAAGGTGGGGAGGGTGGCGTCGGTGGTGTATCAGGAAGAGTGGGACTCATCGGAGGAGGAGGTGGAGGAGGAGGAACATGAGGCACAGAGGGAGAGGTGTCGGGAAGAATAAGGAAGGAGATATCCTCAACCGAAAAGGTCGAGGCAGTAGGACGCGGATAGTACGAATGAGACTCATCAAAAGTCACATCACGGGAAATACGTAGCCGACGACTAACAGGATCCCAACATCGATAGCCCTTGTGCTCATCACTGTAGCCAAGAAAAACACACTCCACCGACTGAGCGGTCAATTTGGTGCGTTTGCGGGGAGCAAGGAGCACATAGCACATGCACCCAAACATGCGAAGAGCAGAGTAGTCAGGAGAACGACCAGAGAGACGCTCCATAGGAATACCACCCTGCAAAGCAGCCGAAGGCTAGATATTGATGAGATAGGTGGATGCGGAGACAGCCTCAGCCCAAAAGTGGGGTGGAAGAGAGGCGGCGATCATCATCGCACGAGCCGTCTTAGCCCAAAAGTGGGGTGGAAGAGAGGCGGCGATCATCATCGCACGAGCCGTCTCAAGAAGGTGACGATGCTTGCGCTCAGCAACGTCATTCTGAGCGTGAGCACCAGGACAAGAGAACTGGGCGAGAGTACCATGTTCGGCAAGAAAACCACGCAACATCTGGGAGATATACTCACCTGCCGAGTCAGCACGAAAGACACGAATGGGCGTGGAAAACTGGGTGTGTACCATGGCAGCAAATCGCTTGTATATAGGGAGAACCTCGCTGCGAGATTTCATAAAATAGAGCCAAGTGTAGCGAGAGAATTCATCAATAAATAGAACATAGTAGCGATGACCACCTTTCGAATCGAAGGGAGCAGGACCCCATACATCAGAATGAACTAAGTCGAAAGGACGCTGAGAGACTGACTCACTCGTAGGATAAGGTAACTGAGTCTGTTTGCCAAGTCTACAACCATTACAATGTAAAGATACATCGCCAGAGACAGACCCTAAGACACCTTGATGCACTAGCGAGGACAAGCGAGAGCCACATATATGACCAAGTCGATGATGCCACTGTTGGAAGGACGCAGAGGAGGAGGCAGCAAGAGTATGCGAGCTGGCGGGTGTGGTGGCAGCGGAAGGAACACAAAGCCAGTCAACCTCCCAAAGGCCCTGAGCCTCACGGCGCCGAGGGCCCGCTCCAACTAGAACCTGGGTGCGACGATCCTGAACAGAGCAAGAGTCGGTATCCAGAATGACACGACAGCCAGAATCAGTAAGTTGAGCAGCGAAAAAGAGATTCATGGTAAGACGGGGAACATGAGAAACACTAGGAACAGAAAAAGATGGAGTAGAAAGAATGCCACGACTAGCAACAGGAAGAGGTGTGCCATCGGCAGTAAGAACATTGACAGGAGAATCAAGAGGGCGAAGAGAAGACAGAGCGGAAGCATCAGAAGACATGTGAAATGAAGCTCCAGAATCCAGAACCCACGGAGATGTACCTGACGGTGTAGACGGCGGTGGCGGAGTAGCAGTAGTGGAAGCAGTCAGCGAGGCAACGGTGCCCGTCGAAGAAGAGCCAGAGGAAGCCAGCATACGCTTGAGCTGGGCAACATCCTGGGCAGTGAAGGACTGTGCAGACGGAGGCGCACGAACCGCAGGAGAGGAGCGACCCATGTCATGCTGCTTCTTGAAACAATCAGACTCTGGGTGGCCCGGCTTCTTGCAGTAGTCGCAGAACATGTGAGAGCGAGGCCGACCCCCCCCCCCCCCTGCAGAGGGCCGCCCGCCCACCCCCCGTGAAGGAGTGGGTAGCAGCGGTGGAACAGACGACACCGGAGCGCGGGCAGCAAGCACAGTGGGAACCACAAGCAGTCCAGCAGAACGGAGTTGAGTCTCCTCAGCGCGAAGCTCTGCAAGTACCTCTAAGATGGGAACACGTCGACCACGAGCAAGCAAGTGTGCACGCCGAGGCTCAAACTCGGAACGCAGGCGAGACAAGAACTCATGGACACGCTGAAACTCCAAGTCTGACCTCACTGTCTGACAGCATCGACAAGTACCGCAAACAACAGTCCTCAGAGAGTCAAGCTGACGCCAGATGGCAGAGCACTGTGTGTAGAACTCATCAACAGTAGAGTCACCTTGCTGAAGATCATGCTCCTGACGCACCACAGACAGGTAGAGAGCATCACCAGAGGGCTGATAGCGCTGACAAAGATAAGTCCACATCGCAGCAGTAGTGCCCAATCCCATAAACTCAGAAGCAAACTGGGGTAGAACACTAGCAGTGAGGACAGCAGCAGCACGAGCATCATCATTGCACCACTGAGTGTAAAGAGACAGAGCATCCCGATAAATAGAGAGAGACTCCGAGTAATCCGATACCTGCTGGTCATAGGCTTCAACTGCAAGATCATCAGCATCCTTGGCGGCAGCACGATCAGCCTCAGAAGCATCAGCGGCATGAGCGGGTGGCACCGGTGGAGTAGGAGCCACAAGAGCAACGGGGCACGGCGGACAGGAGACCTCGCCAGAGAGAACGCCCCACAACAGGAGGCCGCGCATGTGGATGCGCATAAAGCCCACAAACTCGGCGTAGTTGGTGCCATCAAAGATCACAGAGCACCGAGGAACAGCAACATAGCCCGAAGAGGACATAGCGGGCTCTCTCTTTTTTTTTTGAAGTCAACCGAGGAGAGAGAAAATGGATCTCAGAGAACTGGCTCGATGCAGCGACGGCCGGAGGCGGGGAAGGCGGCGTCCGCGACGGGGCAGGCCGGGGGAGGCGCGGGAGACGGCGGCCGCAACGCGGCAGGTCGCGGGAGGCGCGGGAGGCGGCGGCCGCGACGGGGAAGGCCGATGGAGGCGGCGACCTCGACGGACAGCAGGCCGCGCGAGGCGGCGGCCGCGACGGGCAGGGGGCCGCGCGGGGGCAGAGGCGGCGGCCGGCCTAGGGACGGCAGGTCGGCAGGTGGTCGTCGGCCGGAGAGGGTGGCCGGGCGGCGGCCGGAGATGGCCAGAGTTAGGCGGCAACCGGAGATGGCCAGCAGGCCGAAAATGGCTACCAGCACGGCAGACCGTGGGGATGGCGGCGGCGACACTGCAGGCCGGAGTCGGCGGCGGCAACGCGGCAGGCCGGAGACGACGGCGGCGAGGCGGCAGGCCGGAGACGACGGCGGCGAGGCGGCAGGCCGGAGACGGGAGACGCACGGAGTGCTACGTGCGGGAGAGAGGAGAGCCTAACCTGTGCTCTGATACCATGTTAGACAAATGAGCAACTATATTTCCAGGGAGCCAAAGGCCAGTACTTATACATGTGTGATGAACAGTAAACATGAACAGTAAACCTATACATCTAACAGTATTCAACATTCTACTCTGGAGTGCTCAGAGACATTGTATGCCCAGTGCTGAGAGAGCAGTCAAGTGATCAGAACCCTGCAGTGCTGATGCCCTAGGGACACGCTTTATCGAAGTAATCGATCATGAAGCTACCAAAGAGCAGCTCCAGAACTTTCAACTGCCCTTACTGCCCCCTCTGAAGCGGTAGCTTCGCAATGCAAGCAGCTTCATTTAAAAATTCTTTCATCTTTTTTCAGATCAGATCGAAATCTGTTTATACAAGTGCTTTCTTCATGTTTTTGTTCCACTGATCCAATAGCTGGCCTGGATCCTGGATGTTAATCTGTATAGCAGCAAATTCCACTGATCCTATCTACTGAACGCAAGAATAAGTTTCATGGCTTAGCCTGTCGATCGTTTGAAGCCTGCATGTTCATGGCTTGGTAATTTGTGGCACCGTGCTGCTGTAAAGAGGAACTAGGAAAGTGCGCCGCCGCACCTGTCAGCTTGCTGCGATGCTTCCAAGTTCCAAGGGACACGTAATGTCACTGCTAAGTAGTTTTGGTGAGAAGATATACTCATACACAGTAGTAGGGAATAGCTAGTGGCCTGGCAGTAATATTTATTAGATGCGATTACATAGTTCATGGAATTGTTCGACACATATAGATCACAACAGAAGATATATTTTATTTAGTCTAGTACATAACTCATTTGTGGTGATCAAAGCTCAGTGGAGATAATAAAAGTAGGATGGTATCATCTGTTATTGTACTGTGTGTCTTCACCAAGGCAAAAGGACTTGGCAAAATTTCAATCAGTGGCACTGAGTTTTGACTGTAGGGTAGGCCACTTATCTGAAGCTGAACAGCCTGAGTGTCAGAAACAACCACTTGAATTGTATTCTGCTGTCCCTTGTATCAGTTCTATCTCCACACTATTGATCCACTGTTCAAGCGATAAAGATATAGCATCTTATGCAGAGACATGAATGGGTAATCTTGGTTTCACTCAAACATGGACATGTACATTTTCTTCAAAAAACTCACAGATGCTGAAGTTCTGCAAAATAAGGTCTGAATAACTCTGAATTGCCCCCACATCAAGCATCAAGCAGCTTCACTTGAACACGGACATGGACCACCTTCTTTTGATGCTCCTTCACCTTCTCTTTTAGCTTGCTAATTACCATGTTCACTTTCAATTGCTTCTCCTGGTCACATACTCACATTACACTAAAAAAAAACATAATTCAGTGCTTGCCTTTCTTCATCACCCTCCATCGATGGAATCAACAATCACCTTGACATAGCTCACACGGTGTTCTTTTCGGGAGTAACCCCGGGTCAAATTCCGCATGATATATTGGTTGTAGTCCTTCAATATCCTCGTGATGATGTCCGATGTTGAGATGCCATCGGTTTGCTTCGTTACTTTGAACCTCCCAATGGAGTTCACCTGTACAAACAACATACGTGACAGCCATGCTCAGTTATCTGATCATCAGAGATGCTTAATTATACAAAATTATCAGGGGTTCCAGAGATTCTAACAAATTCATGGACGTCAATGGCAGCTCCACTACTATCTGCATACCTGGAGCAAATCACATGAAGCTAGTTACGCAGACTGATCAAATGGTTTCACACAAACACATAGACTGATGGAAATATATCTTTTCACGAACTCTAGCGTCAGGACACACTTCACATTTGTATTAATACACTGATGGAAATATGAAATGTCGAGTTTTGTTACATGTACAAAAGTACACTCACGGAAACACGTCGTGTGGCATTAGGTATCACGTCGTCGACCCACCTTTAAAATTAAGAATAGAACAGTAAGAAAATTTATGTTGCTAAAAAGTCTAGATTCCTTAGATTCTCTAAATAGAATTGCAATGAACATCACTTGGCATATAATAGCTGGAAGCTAGCCTAAAGAACGGAAAACATTCCCTGAGAAAATACAGGATGAGCATGTACAGATTGAAGAACATTCCAAGCTCAATCTGCTTACGACAGTTAAACTGGTTCAGCTTGCAAGCAAGAAGCATCGTTCAGATTCAGAATCATCTTGGAAGCTTTCAAACTTGAACAATATATGCATAAGCGTTGATGCTCACCTGCGATCGTCCGAGGAAGGTGAAGCATAATCCGCATTTCGCTTATCTAATAACTGAATTGATTGGAGGCAAGACGCTGCAGATGAACTGGAAGAGCAGACGGTTAGGGGAACGAAGGCATTGAAACATGCGAGGATGATATCTCTCCAGAAGGTTAAAGTAGTAATACCTTGTTGGCGCTCAAATTTAGTCAGTGCTGTTCCAATACCCTAGGAAGGAGATGTTCCACGGCTATTTTTAGCTTCTCTTTGGGACTAAAAGAACTGCAATACTCACAGCGAGGATGGTAAAAGGTTACCCAGAAGTAGTAATAAGATGCACTTGCCGAGGGCTGATTTCCCCAAGAAACGAACCAACTAATAATAAGATGCACTTGGTAAACAAACAGTAATGGTTAGATGATCAACGTGAAACAATATGGCAGTTTTATCTACTGGGAGCCGTACACTTCCATCATTTATGTGACATCAGTCTATAGATGAATTTCATGTACGCATTGTACCTAAAAAAGCAGTAGTCAAAACACGATATATGCATGCATATCGGAGCACCCACATGGGAAAATAAAATTGACGCCAACTTATTATTGTTCACTGGTTGTCTTACCTGCAGATTCTCAACGGTGCGCACCTCCATCTAGTAGATCAAACTCACGAACCTCCTGAAACGATGCAGTAATCAGATTAAGGGACCAAGGGGAAAGGGAAAAACGGAAAACAAATCAACCGCTCAAACGGCAAATTAGGGAGATAAGATGTTGTTCGAGGAGATGAGGTAAGTTGGGGAATGACCACTCCCCAGGCGATTAATTGTTTGGCCTTACTGTATATTTCTGTTGTACAAATTTGTTAGCTCCTACTTGAAGATTTAAGAGACCCCCAGATTGGATCATCTTCTACTTTTCCTCACGAGTTACTGTAGTAGCTGTTTGGCTTTTTCCTGATGCTGATGAGTACAGCAAACATATACTGGAAGTTTATCTCAGTCCTCGCATTGGAATAACTTCAGCTAACAGTCACCAATTTAGAAGAAGTTATCAGTAAAGGGCGCAATGTCGGCTACCTCAATGATTCACCCAGGACACATGTATGAGAGCTTATCTTGGCACAGCAGGGTCCAAAATATTACTACTCATGAGTAAAAAATCAAAATTCCTGCACAGAGCTTATTGGACGTCAGACCAAGAAGACAAAAATAATCCAATCTGAAAGATACAAATACTTTCTAGCGTGCCTTCATTTCAGACATGTATAGCTCATATCTATGGTTATGTAGATATTATTCATGGTCAATATATTTTTCATACTTCATTACTCGTAACATCATGCTGGGATCTGAGCATGTGTCTCTACAGTCTGCCATTATTTTGGTTGCAAATGGTGACTGAAGCTACTTCTCATATTTCTAGTGGCTGTGGGCTAACAACAATGCCATTGCTAGAACAGCTTGCTTAAGTATCCGGCAAGCTGAAATCTCACACGGATGCATCATTCAGTGGGAAGATATCAAAGTACATACCTTCTAAACACATAAAGCTGATTTTATCAAATAGGCAAAATAGTAAAATCAATGGAAGCACTGGTGCCATAGTATACTGAGATTTTGTAGGAGCCTTCGTCATATGCAGGAGCGAATCAACTACCTGCAGCTTCATACAAAATCCATGTCTGTAAACTTGCATAAGTGATTCGAACCCTATGTAGGATAAGGTCCTCAAACCTGAAACAATTGAGCTGAAGTGAATCAATAATGCAAATGCAAGTGTAGGGAACTAAGCAGTGTTCTGCAGGAATTGGGGAACAACATCGATGCCATGTAGAACATTGAGATGATTGTATTTGTAACCTAAGAAGGTAATTAAGAAATTGAAGAAGAAAATAGCTAGCTCGTGCACACCTCGACGACTTTGACGCGGAAGTGAGAGAAACGGGAAGCAAGACCGAGGGAGGGAGGCAATGGACGCCGCCGTCACCTCTGTAGTCGTTGCCCAGCGCCCACAACCAAAAAGAGGACAGCCACAACCCTCTGTTAGGACTTAGCACTGCCAGTACACGGGATCCCCACAACATCGAACAGCGGAGCAGCCGCTCATGCCTCATGGAGCACGGCGCCTGTGGACCGTCGCCACCGGGATCCCTCCGTCCGTGCGCCGCTCCGCTCGCAGTCCTGCCGACCTGCTCCTGCTTCGGGCTTCCACCACCGGCCGCTGCCACGGTCCCCTGCGGTCCTCGTTGCCGTCGCATCGACGTTGTCCGGTTGGAGCAGAGCTGCTTCAGGTTAGACCGCAGTCCGCGGCGCTGCTGGCCGCCGAGCAGCCGCACGGCGGACCAGCCACCCGACGGCCAGCGGCCACCGGGGGCGTGCCGCCCTGATGGATGGCTGGGTAAGCGCACAGCGACCAGGGAGGAAGAGGAGGGCACCGGCCCCAGGTGGAGCATGTGGAGGTCAGCGATGGGGGTTTTTCCTTGGACCTGAGCTATGGGGATTTTTCTGGAGCTGACCGATGGGGGATTGGAAGGAGAGAGAAGCCAGCGATTGGGGACTGGGGAGGAAGGAGAAGGACTGCCTCGTGGGGCTCGGCAGCAGCGCGAGTAGTCGCCGGATCCGGCCGGAATCGACCGGCGACGGCGGCGGGCAAAGGGGATCGGGGTCCTCCACGGCTGCTGCATCGAACGCAGGTGGAGGGAGTCGTCCGAGAGTTCCGATCTACCGCCGCTTCCAGATCTCGCACCGCCTCCGCCTTCCGATCCGCCGCCGCCGAGCTCGGGCTCCTTGGCCGCGAGGAGGTGTGGTCGACGGTGGTGGTGCGGCGGAGTGAGAGAGAAGGGGATCGAGAGGAGAGGGTAGTTGGGTGCGTCGGTGCGAGAGGAGGGGATAAGGTGTTTTTTGCGAGAAGGTCCTTGGGTTTTCCGAAATTTGAAATTAAGTCCCTCCGCAGCGGGCAACCGGGTGACCGGGGGAGACTGGTACGGTGACCGGGTGACGTGTCACAACAGGATTGGCTAAAAATCGTGGATGAACAGTTCCGGGCGGGTTTGGGGCGACGTGGCCTCATCCCAGCCATTCGTCGCGGCGATCGGACGGCCAGCGTTCGCGCGCGACGTGGATGGGCTCAAACGATGTGATTCTTCCCAGCCTTTATATATAGTAGTATATAGTATAATATATATATAATATAATATATATTTTTTGGCTTTAATTTGCTTCACCGTGCTAATGTCAAGCTACCACTATGGCCTGGCTTCTATGTGGCCAGTTTATAATTTTTCTTCTGACTTATTGACTTATTGTACGAGCAACTTTTATGGAGAGCAACTTTTATGTTTTGGCCTTTGAGGTCCTGAAAGGCCTTTGAAGTTTGAAGGGAATCAAGGACAAGATATAAGAAAGAGGCTGTGATTGTTCATGTATTTTCTTCCCTAAATTAGCCAGTCGTAGCGAGAATGTTTAGAGTGAGTAGATGGATTGCACATCTAAACTGTAGTAGCATATGATTTATGAGCATGAATTTCGTATCAAAGGAGCTCATATCCTCTTTGCAAAAAAAATCATAACAATTCATGGTATAATGGTATAAAAATCCTGGACAAAATTCATGGACGTAATACAGATAAATCATATGAATCTGCAAAACTCTAACATAAGATATTTCTAGCTACGAATCAGGTCCTCATGTCTCTAGTTCCACCATTCCCCTACTAACAAAATCTTTCTTCCTCTTGTGACAACGCTTTTACCACAACGACGTTGGTCGGAGCAGACTCTCATACTAATACTGATACTGATAATGGAAGGCTTGCTTGGAGCTGCATGTCGCTGGATCCGACCACTGATACTGATAATGGCCGGTGTCGGAGCGCTGGAACTCCTCGGCCTGCCAATGCGCCATGTAGCTGTTGTCCATGCCGGGTAAGCGAAGTTCTCCTCCATGCCCATGGGGTACTCGAGCGGGAGCTGGTCGACGTAGTCTCCACCGGCGAAGTTCTGAGCGGAGTACTGCTCAGCCGCCAGAGCGCCGTCCGTGAAGTCGGGGTAGTACCCAGTTGGCGTGACCGCGTCCCACGACCCGTCGGCGGCGTAGCACATCGTCAGATCGGGCCACCTGCAATCAGCATTGTTTCTGTAACCGCTCGGCGCCTGCGTCTCGTCGAAGGCGCCCACGCCGTAGCTGCCGCCGGCGCCGCCGCACTCGAGGCCGTACTCCGGTTGCATCAGGAATTGCTCGAGTAGGAGGCCCTGGTCGTTGCTCCCACCGTTGCACGGCATCAGCTGAGGCTGGAAGCCCGCGTTCACGTTCTCCAGCCCGAGAAGCTGCGGCGCGAGGACGTCAGAGGCGCTGTCCGAAGAACCATCATCCGGCGGGAGCTCGACCTGCTGGAGCTCGAGCTGGCCGTCGGCGGGCAAACCCATAGCTACCATCCTGTCACCCGCGGCGAGTAGCGCGGCGTCGATGGTCTGGAGCACCTCCCGAGCCTCGTCCAGCTTCATGTCGTCGAACGCCGGGTCCCAGTCAGGCAGCGCGCCGGGCCGCGCCCTGGCGAGCTTCGCCCTCTCCTTGCCCAGCTCGGTCTCGAGGTAGCTCCGGTGCGTGTGCCGCGCGCGTGTCTCCGATGGGACGGCGGCGGCGCGGTACCTGTCGAGGACACCCTCCTTTGACTCCCACACCAGCGGCGGAGCCCCGTCACCGGCGGCGCAGACGAGCGCGACGGGGACGTCGCAGAGCGTGGACAGCTCCGAGGCCTTCTTCTGGAGCCCCTTGCACCTCTTGGCGTACGTCGTGGCGCGCGCCCTCGCGTTCTCGATCAGCCTCATGGCGATCTTGCGGCGCGGCATTGCTGGCTGGCGCGTGCTTCTGAATCTTCCTCTGCTGCTGCTCCTTGGATCAGATCAGATCGCCTTAGCTTGTTGCAGCTCTCGGCAAGGCGGCTGGTACGTATATATGAGATCGCAGGAGAGCTTCTGCGCGCCGGAGCTGGAGGTGGACGCGGACTCGTGCCCGTCTCTCGCGGTGGCTCGCCCTAGCTAGCTGCTAGGCAGTAGGCACTAGGCCTATTAAGCGCCATAATTTCCATAAGTGAAGCTTAGCTAGCTCTAAACAAATGATGACGCTGCTTTCTTAAGAGTACTACACCAGAAAATTTGATTTATATACCACGCCAGGTGCGGATTAAACGAGAGAAAACTCACCGTGATTAACCGAAAAAAGGAAGGTGCTAGCATAGCAAACCGTTTGGAACCCGGCGATGAATCCGACTTCTGACAGGAACAATTAATGCTAGATCTTTGATTTGCTCACGATGCTCGGCCGAGACGCGGTAGCCTGTAGGGACGAAAGGCAGCGGCGCAGTACGGTAGCTTGCGAGGATAGATGGCCATACGTACGGGGGCAGGGGCCAATTTGCAACTGAATTAACTTTAACTCAACTGTACAGGACATATAAATAAATAAAAAAGTTACTAGTAATAAAGAATACGTAAGCTGTTGAGTTATTTCAGTTGCAAAATGACTAAAAGTGGGCTCTATATCCAATTTGCTTCACTTCTGAAGAAGCACCTTTTTGGGAACGGCTGAAATATACTCCTCCGTATCAAAATATAAAACTTTCTACCTACTTTTCACAGACATTTATCTAATTTTAGTGCAAGATTCATATGAACCTTGTACTAAAACATGTCTAAATACATGTGTGTGGAAAGTAGGTACAAAGTATTTGATACGGAGGAAGTACAAGTGAATTTCCTAGCCTTTTTCACCAGACTTTTGGTTGCGTTGACTAGTGTATGAAATTTGACATAGTATCAGCTCTTGGGTTTGAGTCCTGACTTTCGCGGTTTATTCAGAAATTGTTGTTGCCCCCTCTATGTTCACTTGTATAACTTTTGGGTCATACCTTATACCATGTATAATTATTACTGCAAGCTTCAAGGGACAGGGTCCAAAAGATGTGTTACGTCCCTCAGAAATGTCCTACACCATGATTTTTTTTTGGAATTTAGTCAACAGACCGCACAATGGCGTTGATCTGATCACGCGGAGGATTCATATTCGCTGATGTATCTGACAGGCTCGCTGTTTGGGCAGTTAGGCAGCAATCGTTCTTACGTTCTAATCTGATGTCGGTGCAAAAGTTTCAGAATAGGGAAGACAGCTTAGATTCTCCACCAGCACCGTCTTATCGAGGTCGATTGTTGTGTGGGACACCCTCTTCTTGGATTGCGAAGTTTCTAACTCTGGCGGTGGTATGGGACGCCCCTTCCACCGATCTATCTTAGCAGTTGTTACGCACATCTCTTGTGGATGAGTCAAGTCTTGTCTGCCGCCAACAGCTGCTGCTACGCATGGCATCTCATGCAGAGTCGTGAAATCATGCCTATTGCCAGTGGGTGTTACGTATAGTATTTCTTATGGAATCGTCGATCTCTTCCTTCAAGATTGAGATGAATCGATGTCGGTCGATGGTGTGAAAACACTTCCTGATGTCGAATTCCAAAAACCAGCGAGAGGTTCCCCACTCTTCTTTGATCCGTCTGAGGGCCGAGTTATGCCTTGTTGTTGTTGGACCGGTGCGACAGTGACTACAAGCGGGGCGTTTTGGGATGTCTTGGTTTTCAGTATCTCCTCTAGTGGAATTCGGCTAGCGATATCTCGTTAACCGGTCAAGTGACGAGGGTCGAGGCAATATCTACAAGCGTGTGCTTCCTGCCCTTGTTTAAGGTAATGGCTCGAATCTCGGCTTTGGAGATGAAAATTCCAAGATCGATCTACCGTTGGACTCATCATAAAACTGACTCCAAATGAAAAAAGGTTGTAATAATAAGTTATCATTGTTGGTTCTTTGCGGAGACCGGCTCCTGTTTTACTCGAAGTCGGTTTTGATTTCCACCCAACTTGGATAAATATATTTTTGTCGAGTGTGAATAAAAACTCACGCTTGTTTTCCTCATAGCCAGTTTTAATTTCAGACTGATAAATTATTGCAGCCGGTTTAAAAAACTAACTCTCAGCTACTCAAGTGCGTATATACACGATGGCCATGGAAAATACGAGGGATCAGGGGTCTGATATTTCAGCAATAATTTCTTTGCATCCAATTCTACTTGTTTACATTTCTTATTTCACAAATGGACCCCACATGGTTTAATCTCTCGCCCGAGCCCATCAAGGGTGGCAACTCTGGTGGGAGGAGCGGCGGTGCGGACGAAGACCTTGACGGGCTTGATTTCACAAGTTTAATGGTCTAAAAGTAAAAAAAAATGTAAAGCTAACCATGATGGCGTTGTGAAGAACTTGGATCTCGTTTGGACGTCACCACAATTTGTACTTCCTCTGCTTTTTAAAACAAGACTTTTTTTTTGAAAAGTTAAGGATTGTTAATTTGACTAAGTTTGCACAAAAATATAGAGAACTATAACCCTATGTTCATAAATTATGAATATATATTTATTATCTATTTAATAATATTGATTTGACATTGTGAAAGTTAATACTTTCGTCCATAAATTGGTTAACGTTTACATTGTTTGATTTGGACCAAAAAATTATATGCCTTCTATCGAGAAACATAAACAGACGGAGTACTTGCCTGTGGCAAGATGGTTAGGAGGGTGGTTGTACCCTCAGCCCACCAGAGTTCAAACCCCAGGTTTGACACTGGTGTTTCTCATTTAGGCGGAATATTCTTCAGAGGGAGGCGACGTTCCCGTCGACAGCGAGGCGCCCGTGGTGATTTCGTCAATCTCAAGACCTAATCCGCCGGCTCAGTCTCTCGGAGGTGCTCATAGAGGTAGGGTGTGCGTGCGTGCATTCATAGGGGTGAATGTTTGCGCGTGTATATGAGCGTCTGTGTTGTACTGTGTTTCACGAAGAAACAGACGGAGTACCTCGAAGTGACGTCATCCACGGTCACGTCTCCGATCCCTAGTTCTCGAGTCGACGTGTACGTTTCACGTTCACAAGAACCGCAAGATGGTTAGGAGGGTGGTTGTACCCTCAGCCCACCAGAGTTCAAACCCCAGGTTTGACACTGGTGTTTCTCATTTAGGGGGAATATTCTTCAGTGGAAGGCGACGTTCCCGTCGACAGCGAGGCGCCCGTGGTGATTTCGTCAATCTCAAGACCTAATCTGCCGGCTCAGTCTCTCGGAGGTGCTCATAGGGGTAGGATGTGCGTGCGTGCATTCATAGGGGTGAATGTTTGCGCGTGTATATGAGCGTCTGCGTTGTACTATGTTTCACGAAGAAACAGACGGAGTACCTCGAAGTGACGTCATCCACGGTCACGTCTCCGATCCATAGTTCTCGAGTCGACGTGTACGTTTCACGTTCACAAGAACCGCATGCCGGCCAGCCGATCAGGCTACTCCCATGCCCGCAGTGCCGCTGCGCACACCAACCCAAACAGATCAATCGCGGAAGCAGTCGAGAGCAGTCTAATCCAAATCCCCAGCAGGCAGCACCGGAACGCCGGCAGCGAGCAGATGGCGGCGGGAGCCATAGCAGCGCGGGCGTACGAGGCGGCGGCGCGGTCCGCGCTGGCGGCGCTGGAGCACAACCTCCTGCCGGACGCGGTCACCCGGCGGCTGACGCGCCTCCTGCTCGCGCAGCGCCTCCGCCTCGGCTACCTCCCCTCCGCGCCGCTCCAGCTGCAAGACCTCCTCCTCTTCGCCCACTGTATGCACCGAATGCAGTTTCGCTTCGCATGTTACGTTTGCTGCGCAGTTCTAGGATGAGTTCTCGGGGGTGGTTACCGCGCAAGTCGGAATTGTGTGTAGAAGATGGTTGGATTTAGAGTAAATTTTTAGTACTACCTGAAAATGCGGCATAGTGGGTGGTCTTCGGTTTTGGCTGCGAGTGGTTCCATTCCGTGTGTTGTCGTGTTGATGTGTTGTCTCCAGAGTCTAGACTTGCAGTTGCAGAGTACTTCTGATGAATTGTCCAACTAAAACTGAGTACGCATCTTGGGTGTATTGGCATTGCGATTCAATGTAGTTATGCACTTCCATTGTAGATAGGCCACAACTTATTGTAATGCTTCTCTTTAAAAAAATCGAATTCAAATTCTTTTGCCCAGTTATTGTGATGTGTGTGACTTACGTTTTTTTTCTGGAAGGCCGGATCTTTTTCTCTGGACAGATGCGGTGACGTTTAGTTCCACTATTCGTTAATTGTGGGTCTGATTCCTCTGTTTTTACTTGTCATTGCGTTGACTGTGTAGACTATCTTTTGCGATGCAGCTCTTGAAGACATGCCCATTGCAATCGAAACGGACAAAGCTAAGACCCAACACTACGAGTTGCCGACCACATTCTTCAAGCTAGTGCTCGGAAAAAACCTCAAATACAGGTTTGTGCTGCATGATGCATACTAGTATCAGGATTGGGTGGATGACATTTTAAAAGAGGTGCTCGGTGAAAATATAGAATCTTTTAATCTCATACACGAGTAAAACCCATTATGTGTAACCGTTTTTGTTAGTGTAACATGCGCCTTTTGATCCATTCATTGATTTACATACATGCATCACAATTTTCCAGTTCATGTTACTTCCCTGATGATTCAAGCACCCTAGAAGATGCTGAGGTTGCAATGCTGGAGTTGTATTGTGAGAGGGCACAACTGCAAGATGGACAAAGCATTCTTGATGTTGGATGTGGATGGGGATCCCTCTCTGTGTACATAGCAAAGAAATATAGCAACTGCAGTATTACGGGGATATGCAACTCAACAACACAAAAGGCTTTTATAGAAGAGCGGTGTAGGTAAGTGCAGTGTTTTAGTGCTGAGAGGGCTTGATGAATGCATTCTTCTGCCATGTAGTGTCAATTTTTTTGTTTTATGTGATCATGTTTAAATATACATGATAACTTATTGATGACAACTCAATTTGATTTCATTTCATCATGCTTTTTACACTTATTAGTGTCGTAATTATAGTTATGCCCATGAGATGTTGAATAAAACGATCAACTTATGTGATCCTCAATGGCTCCAATGTTTACAATCAGCGGTCAATAGAAATGATCTTTCACATGCATCAACCTTTGCTTTTGCTAGACATGCTGACAGATATATCTATTCCACTTCATTTCTGTCACAGGGAAAATCAGCTCTCCAATGTTGAGATAATTGTAGCAGACATCAGCAAGTTTGATATGGAGCGTTCTTTTGACAGGATCATATCCATAGAGATGTTTGAGGTATAACTCAAGTTGGAACTCTCTGTAGTTTTGACCACTTCTATTATTTCACAAGGTAAAAGAGTGTTTGTAATGGACATGTTGTGCAGCACATGAAAAACTACAAGGCACTTCTTAAAAAGATATCCAGGTGGATGAAAGAGGATGCTTTATTATTTGTTCACTACTTCTGCCACAAGACATTTGCGTATCACTTTGAGGTACTTCAGTAAGCCTGTATTTTTGGAAGTCATTTGGTCTTGGCTTTCATCTGAATATCTTTCCTATTATACGGATCATGGTGCTATCTCTCATATTTGTAGCTCTTTATTTTCGCTGATGTAAGGGATATGTCAAGTTTAGTTCTTAACAATCTCATTCCAACTGATAGCGATAGAAGTTCCTTGGGGTACTAAATCTAGTGTCCTTAGAAATTACTCTTATGCGCTTCCCCAAAAGTGAAATAAGTTTGCCTTGTGTTCTGAAGCAGACTCGTTAAGTATTTTCGAGAACTATAGTACTAAATGTATTTTCTAGTGTAGTTCTCATGTAAATCGGGGCATCACACTTTTAACAGGACAAGAATGATGATGATTGGATCACAAGGTATTTCTTCACTGGAGGAACAATGCCATCAGCAAATCTCCTTCTCTACTTTCAGGTTCTTATCTATTGAATCATTCCTCTTGACATAGGTCATGCAACTGGTCAAATATGTATATTGGTTGGCTGGCCATTGATCAAATATTCATATTCATATTTAATGACTATTCTTGCAGGAAGATGTATCTGTGGTCAATCATTGGCTTGTCAGTGGCACACATTATGCTAGAACTAGGTATGCCTTTCCCAAGTTTCAAAGTATCGTCTCGACATGATTTTGCATGAGCTTAATTGTTTAGATAGGAAGTCCAAAATACTTTTAAGAGTTCGATACTAGAATAAAAATGATACGCAATGAACTGTGTATTAATTGTTGGAGAATTTCTTGGTTTAAATTTTGCTATTGGTACAGAGCTAACGCTTCTGAACAGATAAGAGTTTATACAATGCTAAGACACAGTATATTAATCTTACATGCAATTTCTACCTGCAGTGAGGAGTGGCTGAAACTTATGGATAAGAACATCGCTAACATAAGGCCAATCTTTGAGAAAACTTACGGGAAGGAATCAGCTACTAAATGGATAGCTTATTGGCGGACATTCTTCATCTCAGTGGCTGAACTTTTCTGATATAACAATGGTGATGAATGGATGGTTGCACATCACTTGTTCCGAAAGAAGTAGAAGTTGCTGCTAGACATTTGTGGAGCAAAGTATAATTGTATGTTGAGAAGCAACCATCGCACAGGTTGTAACCTAGTAATGTTTTTTCCTTTGTACCTTGTTAAGTGTTTCACCTCTTGAATTCAGTTGTAACTAGTAAGATGTACCTCGGTGATCTCATATTTAAGCACTTTGACTCGGGTCAAAAAATATTTGCCCATCTAGATGATTTGTGAAGGGTTTACAGTTTCCAAGCACAACAAAGAACACATATATAGATCATTATGGATATCAGCTTGTGCCAACACCAAAATTTCGTCTTGGAGAAGCAAGCCTGAAAGGGCAAGAGTTTCTTTAAGGGATACTTGGATCAGGTGATTCTGAAGGATAACTGAACCTTGTTTGCACCCCTGACACTCAACTAGGGTCTGCAATTCAGCGTGCACCAAGGTATGGTTATACACATAGCATCGTAAGTAGAATTTCCAAAAGAAAAAAATCATGTCACACACTAGCACCTGGGTGGCTGGGTGCATCGGATTCAGTAGTTATTTCAAGTCTCTTTATAGCAGGAAGCCATTTAGGTTGTTGCTGCTCCAAATATAAGTAAGCTGGCAAAATGAATCAGCTGGTGAACTAAGTCTTCCTTCTACTATTCCCTAAAAAAAGTCTTCCTTCTACTATGATATACAGCTATCTCCTCTTTCTTTACAGTGGAACCAAAAAATCATAACTAAAAATATAATTATATACAACAAGAAACACAGCAATCATCTAGATGACTGCTTCCATTGCTGTATGGCCTCATGCAAAGAATTGCTGCGAATTATAGACGAATTCGGAAGCCTGCGCTTCGTAATTGGGGAGGTCTTGTGTTTCTTGATCCAAGCTACGATTGCTCTGTGCTCATAGGTATGCCCATCGGCAGCAACATAAGGATCGTCCATCACCTCCTGCGTTGAAATAGTTTGTTAAGCTAGACTAATAGTTGAACTGATGCCGAGTTACTCGCGAATTTTTACCTGCAATATAGGACAGATGAAGTGGTTTGGCACAACTACATTTGGACTTCTTAACTTCGGAGAAGCGGTAACCCTGCTTAGGATATTTTCGAGCTCCGGAAGCACCTCTGACTCGAGATCAGGCCTGTCCCTACATTTTAACGCCGTACAATGTAGCCCTAGTTTCGCTAGCATCTCTGCCTCAGCTATTGGCCAATCATTTTGAGACTTGTCAAGTATATCAGCAAATGTGCCTTTTTGGATTGCCTCTTCTGCACTAAGTATTAGCCCATGCGGAAGCTTGCCAGTTAGTAGTTGAAGAATAATAATCCCCAGAGCAAAAAGATCTGATTTCGGACGAACTGTCCCAGTTAATTGGTACTCAGGGTCCATGTAATACAGTGTACCAGCGATGACGGTGTCTCTGTATTCTGTCAAACCATCTGGTACAAGATCCGATATGAGCTTCGACAAACCTACATCGCCTATTTTGCTTACATAATTCTTGTCCAGCAAGATATTTCCAGGCTTCAGATCACGATGCACAATGGGTTCTGGTTTAGTTCCATGCAAGAAGACAAGCCCGCGAGCTACCTCAAAAATTATTTGGAAGCGAAGAAACCAATGCAGTGGTTCGCAGCCTTTGTTGTTACTAAGTTGATCTTCTAGACTTCCATTCTCCATGTACTCATATACAAGGCATCCAATTTCAGGACAAAAACCAAGCAACAAAACCAAGTTGGGGTGGTGAAGCTGACTTAGAATCTCAACCTGCATGATAAATAAATAAATAAAAACAAAGCGTTAATAAATTCCTCATCCACGATATGAAATGTAAATTGTATTATGTTTACCCTCTCTTTATGTGTACTGACGACAAAGTATAAATGATCCAACAAAACCTACCACTAGAAACCTCAATAACTAGCCAAGATAAGACACTGTTTAGATCTTATGAGAAAATTAAAAGAAATATAAAAGAAGTACCTCTTTAAAGAACTCATCAATCTTGTCCCTGGAATCTTGCTGGATAACCTTGACAGCTACTTCAGTGTGGTCAAGGGTGCACCTGTATACAACCCCATAGCCTCCCTCACCAATCTTCTTTGCATCAGAGAAGTAATTGGTTGCGAGTTCTATTTCAAGTCTCGAGTAACGCCTGCAACTTTTGCCTGTCGACAGCAGCGCATCCACAGCCTTTGCCTTCTCGGTAGTCATCATGTTTGCTACTATTTCAGCCTCGTGCTTGGAATAAGCCTCATGAATGAATGCCTCTTTCGCCATCTCAGCCTCTCTAATAGCTCCAACATGTTTGCTATTCTCATTTCCAACTGTCTGTTTCAACAAATCCTCTCTCTGTAGTGCATCTTGCACTTTTTTCGAATCTTCACTACGCTCATTAGGAAGTACCTGGAACTGAAACATTATGACGTAATGGATAAAGAACCAAGTAAAACCTTCCGTCACAAGGGGAAACTACTGAATGAAAAGAATAGTGTATGCATAGTAGCAACTAACTTAATAAGGGATCAGTTTGGATAAAAAATGACCTTCCAATGCCTCAAAGGCAGTTTTTTGTACTATATTTTTACGGCACCAAATAGTCAGATATACAACGACCATCTGAAGACTTAACCTTTGCTCAGATGAGAATTCAAAGACGTTATCATAAAGCTCTGACCTTTTTCTTAACATGGACGAGATCTCCACTAGCTTCATGATACAAGGTTTGTGTACTCTGCAACTCCTTCCTCAGTTTTGCTACTTCATCTATAGGTTGAGACTGTAATCCAAGATAGGAACGCAAATTAGCATTCTCAAAATATGCATCACATTACCAGAATCAATGTCAAATCATCTCGAGACCAACATTAGTAAGAAAAATTGGAAAGAGCTCTAACCTTTTCAGTTGAGCTCAAGGACACGTAAGGGAATTCCTTCAGTTGACCAATAGCATCAAATTCTTTATCCCTTGTTCTCCCTGGTGTCTTTCGACCAAGGCTTCCTAAACAGCATCTTCCACGACTTTCTGAACTATTACCAGCATTCGTAGAAGTGCTAAGAGAACTGCACGCTTGAGAGTATAGGTCAGAACTAGTAACTCCAGAAGATTTTGGTGTTTCGTCATCAGGGAGGTCATGTAATGATTGTTTGTCTTGTAGCGAGTTCCTCTGTATTCGCGAAAATGCTCTATGGTTAATTGACTGTATCCTTAGGCAAGTGTATGACTCTGCACAAAAATAAGTGTTTAAGAAAAATGAATTTATTACCATTGTTTTGGTAAAATAAAACAAACAAAAATTAACGAAATCAGAGAAATAGGCCAAAACATACTGCCTGATTGAGCCTGATTTGCAAATTTTATAGCTAATCTGCGCCGGGACACAACAAATACAGTGCAGGAACATGGCATGGCTTTTAGACAGTAGTGGGCACATCTTGGAGCCGTAATATCCTGAAAACAGAACAGTCATAGCGCTTAAAACAGTAGATTTCACACAACTGTTAAGAAATCAATGAGGCAACGAAAATCCGCACATAAATAGGGATGCTCATAAATTTTTGTTATGCATTTGAAGTTGATAAACTGTAAATGTATGGGAGCAGGAAATATTTAACTCTTACTAATATTAATATAGTTATGTCATTGCACGCAGGAATTTTACAGATTCAGGAAACACCAAGCACAGCTTTTAAATTGAGAAGATCAGAGAGCTATAAGCTCATCTATTAGGAGTAGTCACAGCATCAATAGCTAACAGCCAAAGGGAAAATTTGGCTAATAAGTAAAGCACTGATAAAAAGTATATCAGGCTAAGTCCAAACGACCAACAAACAGATATGATAGTTGAGGCACGTATTGATTACATCAAGCTCTACAACATCAACATGAACCAGCTACCGCTCATGGAATTGGCATCTTAACAGCTAATATTCTGTTCTAGAAATATTAAGGTAGACAATGTATATATGTGTCTTTTTTTAGCTACTCCAACATCAAACCTTATAAAAGAAAGATAGTTAAGCATGAGCTTCTCAGTTGAAATTTGAAAACCATAAGCTGCCAACTATGCAAATCCATCAAAAAAAAATCTAATACCCTCTGCGAAGGCCCAACTGTCCCTTGGAAATGCAACAACTGGGAGTTCAGCGTGGCAGGTCACCATCCACAAAAAGGGGTCACCTCTTTCTGATCCCCACTGTCTTACATTTCTGATTCTTCTTTCGGGAAAAAGCGAAGCAGATAACAACAATAATCCAGTTTCAAAAAAGGCAACACCGATGCCAAACAATCACCTCATCCGTATCACATCCTTGTTGGGTTCTCAAAAGTCAAAAGCGAAATTCTAGCCTTTTCTGAACTCGAAAAGTAGATGAACATATATAGTACCTCCGGAACCAGCTCAAGGAGGCGGACCCGAGCACCAGGTTGCGGACGCCGGACTCCGCGCGTACCTCGCCAGCGCCTCCGCGACGCTGTCCCCCTCCAGAACCACCGTCTCCACCTGCACGTACGCTCGAATTCAGACACGAATCGATCGATCAAACCCACGGAGCTAGCAGCAGCACACGGAGAAGATATCGAGGAGGAGAGGACTGACGCTTCTGCGGCCGAAGATGCGGCGGAAAGGGAGGAAGACGTCCTGCGCGCGAGCCCTCTGGTCCTGCGCGTACATCTCCACCACCGCCGCCTCCATCCTCTCCACCGGCACCCTCTCCCCCGCTGCACCACAAGCATAAAAAACTTCATTCAGCTCGCCGTTGATTAATTACCACACACCACGCGCGAAATGAATCGAGGAGGGCGGCGGAACTTACTGGGGGAGGGGACGAAGGAGACGGGCGGATGACGTGGACGAGCGCGACGCGGCCGGGGACGGGGCGAGGTTGGCGGCGGCCCACCTGGCAGCCCGGCGGCTGGCGCGGCCGTCCCCGCGCACGGCCACCGCGACCGCCAGGGGGTCTCCGCCGGCGGACGAGGAGTCCATGGCCATGCCGCGCGCGGCGGCGACACCGAAGCTTCTTCTAGAGCGGTGGCGGAGGTGGAAGACTCGAGCCTGGAGGTGGTGGCGGCGGCGGCTGCGGAGGAGGAGTCAACTGACCAACCACTCGGCAGCGATGGAACCGGCGGGGAAGCGTAACGACCAGGCTTCTTCGAGAGCACGAGGGCTCGCTGAATGGTGCCAAAGAGAAAATTATTTAAAATCAAGTTGTCGCTCAAATTTAATGGCTCGGATTGATTGGATGCGTCGGGGCCGGCGGCGGACGTCCGCCTGGGACCACCGATCTGTCCGCTCCACTAATCCATCTGCTGAAATTAACTAATTCGTTTTTTCTTCCACTCACAAATCCTCTCTAGCGGACTGTCCGCCTTGTCCGTTGGCGCGTCCGTCGACATCCCGGGCCGGTCAGCCGGTGTGCTAGGATGTTTAGACTGCGATGTGACGAATGTTCTATATTTACGTTGTAAGAGCATCTCCAACCGCACCCTCCCCCCAAAATCGGACCACATACTGCGCCCGGACGCATCCGGACGCGTCCGCGGAGGGTGACCGGACAACCCCTAAAAACATGCTCCTACAACCACACTCCTCTTTCTAGTTGACATATTACTACAAAGGCATGCAACACGTCCGCATTTGCTACACTAGAATGGAAACTTGCATTGCATCCGCCTTGCTACGCTAGAATCTCCCTACTCGTCATCGGAGAGGACGATGACCGTTGCCGCTGCGCCGGCGGAGCCGCCCCGTCCCGCACTGCCGGCCGGAGCCGGGCAAGAACCCTGCTCGGAGTCGGAGAAGAACCCGAACGAAGAGGAGGAGGAGGCCCCGGCGTAAGGGCGGCCTTCACGAATCGCCGCCTCCGCCTCGAACTGCTTGTCGAGGAACCCGGAGCGGTTCCTCATCTGCCTCATGAACAGGCGGTCCGCCGCCTCCGCCTTCAGCTGCGCCTCCGCCGCACGGTGCTCCGCCGCATCGTCGTTGCGCAGCGCCTCCTCGCGGATCCGGCCCTCTTCCGCCTCCGCCTGAGCTCTCCACCGCTCCATCGCAGCGCGTACCCGGGCGCGATGCGCTTCGGCCGCCGCCTCCGCCCGGCTGTGAAGCGCTTCGGCCGCGCAGGCCGCCGCCTGCCGTTCGACTGCCGCCTCCGCCGCCGCGCGTCGGGCTTCGTGCTCCGCCTCCGCGCGGACGCGCATCCTCTCATCCTCAGCCTGGATGAACTCCGAGTCGGTGATGTCGACGATCTCGGCGTCGTCGGAGACCATGAAGTATCCGACGGCCGACGACTCCGAATCCGCCTCCGCCGCCGCATCCGCCTCAGCCTGAGCTCGGATTTGGGCCTGCTGCCTCAGCTTTTCCGCCGTCATCCTGGCGAAGATGGTGGGGAGGCGGCGAGGCATGGTGGATGTGAATGAACTAGGGTTTCGGCGGCGGATGTGGATGTGGATTAGGGTTCCGGCGTCGCCGGTAGATATAGTGGTGTCCGGACCGCCATGAATGCGGGTAGTTGGGGGTTGGCCGCTGCCCCTGGCCGCTCCGCCATGAATGTCGGCGCCGGTCAAAGGCTAGATCCTCCCCTCCGGTAGGCTCCGGTAGGCCGGTCAAGGGAGGGTCCCACTGTCAGCGAGTGAGGGCGCGGACGCGTCCGGGCGCCCCCAAACCCGCCCCAGTTTTGTGCTGGGTTTGGGGTGTGCCGGACCGTCCGGTCGTTTGGGGCCGCTATAGGGGCCGTCGTTGGGTTGCGGTTTTTGGGCCAAACCCCGTCCGGGCTGTCCGCCCGGACGTTTGGGGTGGATTTGGGGGCTCCGCTTGGAGATGATCTAATCTAGGTTGTCAGTTCTTCCTTTTGGTACTCTTCGGATCGAATGAGGTATCTTGTATGCCATGTGAGCCGATCTTGTTCCGGAAAGGATTGTTGTATAAGCAGTGCTAATCCGGAAAGTCTATTTGGAGGCCGAACTCTATGGAGCTTGATATTCCAAAAAAAATCGAACATACATTTTTATGTTTCCTACATTTGAAAAATAAAATTTATGTGTAGATAATGTCGAGGTATACCACTGTGAAAATTTCCAATGCAAAATTCGTATTGGTTTGGATTTCTTTTCTTGATTTTCGGAAACTAAAAAGTGACAATTTCGAATTTTTGAAAAAACGAGCTACGTGTAGCTCGGGAACCGTTTGCACTTTTCAAGCGAGCTACTGGCTATATGATCATGCCATGTCATATAAATACAACATAAATAAAATCAGTATAATAGGTTGGCTATTAGATTGGCTCTATAAAATATATTTAAATATTTAATATGTGTATTGTTTTGGTAGTGTGCGACCCTGGTGTGCGAGACTCAAGAGACTTGCAATTGTTGCATATAGCCGGGCATAGTGTTTGATTTGGGATGTTGAGGACGCGCCTGTGGCGCAGTGGCTTGGCTATGGCAGTGGCCTGCCTGCCCACTCAAGTTCGACTCCCGGTGTGAGCGAATATTTGGGTGCCTCACAATAAAAGCTCTCTTCACGTCTGTGAGCCACAGGAGGAACTATCTTATACCGGACGTGCTGGATATTAGTTGTAGGTCCTGCTTAGGCCCATAGCTGGGGGCGTGAGTTGTGGTGTGCGTGTGTGTGGTGTGAGTGCTGTGTGTCTAGAACAGATTCTACAGCTTGTATCCCTAGTTGAGAGTGCAAAAAAGATTTGGGATGCCGGCTATAGCTTTTTGGTTCTTGTGCTGCAGCTAGCCATTCATGAAGCGCCGGCTACCATCTCTCTCCTCCCTTCTCTCCCTTCCAACTAGGATGTTTACTTATGTGCATCTTCATCGTCGCTAAGAATTGACGGGTCCTCACCTCCTCTAAGTGCCGCTCTGGCACTAGGAGGGGTGGGGACCTCGGACCTGCGCAGGGCGCTATACAAAGGTCCTTAATGTTAGAGTTTTGTTTTGGTTGTTGTCTTCTTCGTCAATGGAGATGGCATCGTCTGCAATAAGTGATCTTCCGCGCTTCGTTCGTTGGCGAGATCTCCTTCCCGACGTCAATGGTGGTTTTGGAAGATTAAGTTTCTCTAGGTATGGTTCTTCAGATCTTGCTTCGCCAGATCAATCTTGAATTGTTTCTCATGGTTGCCGCGAGGAGGTTTGTCCTCGCATTATCTATCCCGGCTACTACGTCTTTGGCAATGGTGATTCGTTCTCTCGGCTCCCAACGACGTCGACAAAGCGGCTCGGTTATTTGTCCCTGGAATATCAATGGTGGTGCTCTTGCCGATGTTGCTTGATTAATTTAATGGCTGCGTGCGTGCACAAAGCCTTGGCATTGCGGCTCAAAATTAAAAGGGGAGAACCTTCGTTGATATTCACAGGTCTGTGGTTTGGTGTTTTCGGCGTTGTTCTACGGCTGACTTCAGAAAAGTACAAAATTGTGTCATGGAAGAAGAAAGGGCTTGAAGATCTCACAGATTTGCTCGTCTCTTTTAGTATTGTTTTTGTAATCGATGTAATCGTGTACTCTTTGTTGGTTTAATATATATGGAAAAATTCAAAAAAAAAAGTATGTTTACTTATGTGGATTTGGTTGTAACTCGTACTAGTACTATTGTAATTGAGAGGAGATTTTGGTTCCCAAGCTCCAATGCTCCCTCCAGTTTAAAATTTTTGAAAATCATATTTATGAGTTTAATTTTTTTTTTAAAGTCGAGCGTAGACAATAGTATATCCCCCAAACGTGCAAACTATCAAATTCAAATACTTTATATTATGAGTGACACAAAAATGACAAAAGTGTGGATCTATGTATGCATATTTTCAAATCTCTAAACTTTATCAGATTTTGTTTTTTTTTGACGTACTATAAAGTATTTAAATTAAAAATTTGCAAGTTTCTGGGATACATCAACGGTACATCCGGACTTTTTTCAGAACTTTTTGAAACTGCAAATATGATTTTCGAATCTTTTTTAAAAATGAAAGGAGCACTGGAACTCGGGAGCCAAAAACATCACCATTTGTGCCTGAGTAATTAAATACACCCTTGATCGATCGTCAGCCTTCGTGTCTGAAAGATCGTCAGCATTCTACTCACACGCCATCATCTAAGACGAAGCTGTAACCCTTGAGAGCAGAATGGTTTGGGTAAATTTCATTTCCTCTCCTAGAGGGCATAGTACCGGATGCCTAATCGGCAGTACAATGCAACATTTATAAGACAGCATACGCTGATAGAACCGATACAGTACCAACGAAAGTGATGCAATTGCTAAGACATTGCTAGGATCGTTCCCGGTCTTGGCCGAATTTCGACGACAGGCAAATGAAGCAGAGCTTCAGGATGTTCTTGAGGGTTCACACTCTGCGCCCACGCGGACCACTGAACTGGACGCTCTAGTCAAACCAACCGTTGAACTAAGAGAGAAGATGCTCTCGAGACTTTGACAGGTCGGTCGGTGGCTCGGTGACCTTCCCCTCCACCAGGTCAACGCCTCGCCAGTAATCACACAGTATCATGACACACTATGCCAGACAAGCATGACAGTACTAGAGAAAACGACCAATGCGTTCAGGCACTATGGGCGTGTTTGGTAGGCTGCACCACTTTCTCGTATTCTTGGGGGCATGCCCTAGAGAGCATGGCCACGGGAAAACGGCGTTGAGCCATGTTGTTGTCCTAGTTTGGTAGCCCGCAGCTGGGTTAGTCGTATCGGATGAGAAAACAGAAGCACCTTGTTTGGTTGCATGGAATCTTTGCTTTTCGGCTAAGTTGAAACAAGGGCACAATGTTTGGTTGCGTGCTAGCATCCCGCTATGGTTACCATAGTTCAAACATGGTGAGATTACCATGCTATGATCATACAACCGATCATACTCTAAAACAGAAAGAGTTTCACAATGACCACAACCAAGACGATGATGATGAAGTACTTCATTCTACTACCTGCCACCTGATTACCCACATCGGCTACCACATTAGCCACCACCTGAGTTATCATTTGATGCTCTATCACCTCATCAGACATGACCTCATTGCTGTTCAGGTAGTTCAAGTAGTTCTCTTGAGCCTCTTGCAAAGTTTCGAACCCCTGATAGCTATTGTTGGAGAACCCTGTCACTTGTTCGTGGCAGCTCCGTCAGGAATTGTACACTCCTGGACGCCTTCCTCTGTACACAACGTACCAGTTCATCTGCAAACAGTACAAGTATCAACATAAACAGAATAGCATCATCACAAGTCACACGATCAACATCAGAACAAGGTTCAGAATGAGTCTCTAACATAATACTACTGCAGCATGCATGATACTTACAAAAGTAGGATCACAAGTTCATCCTACACCTATGGTGTTAAACCTACCACCACGTCAAAAAGTGGGTGTCATCCTACCACCACCATCACCAGCAAGTTCACCATCACCTGAGGGGTTAGTATATACCACATCATCAAAATATACAGGCCATACGACAAGTTTGTAAGTCCTAGCTAAGCCAAAATGTACATCATCATCATCACTTCAACTTCATCATGCTTCTGCTGCTACCACCCCTCACCACCACGACAGTGCAAGCTCAATCAGTGTAGTACTTGCCCATGAAGTTCCTGAGCCAGAGGGTCCTGTGCTGCTCTGCCATGCCGACGAAGTTGACACCCTGTGCCTTGTGGTCGACGAGGTGGCCGAGAGCCACCATCAGAGCCTCCTCACTAAACCCAACGAAGTCCATGACAGCATTGTACAGGTCCGGTGCATGTCTGTCGGCTTGCTTTCCCTGATGGCCTGGGCAACCTCCTTGACAGCTTCTGTCATGCTGGCAAAGGCCTGGATCTCTTCCTCAGCGAGGGCACCTCTCTTCCTCTTCAGTTCATGGGCGTGGCTGGGTGCATCTCCCTTCCTGGGCGGAGGACCGTCGAGGATCACGGTGTCAGACTCCCGCGTGTCGGCATCCTCTAGCTGAGGCGTGCCAAGGGGAGTACCTGAGCCCATGGCAAACTTGCCGGTGGCCAAACCAAAGGAGAGGATCGTTTGTATCTGTGGGTAGTTCGCAATAGGCTTGTTAAGAAACTCAGCGTCCTTGGGGTGTGATACGTCCATTTTGCATCACTATTTTATATCATAATTTACTGCTATTCATCGATATATTTCATATTTAGAAGTGTTACTTATGTTATTTTACCTATTTTGCATGTTTGATGAATAATGGAGAATTGGACACCGGAGTCAGGATTCTGCTGGAAAAAGCACCGTCGAGATGCACTATTTCTGAAGATCAATAAATCGAAGGAGACATATGGAAGTCCTTATTTTGCCAGATGACGGAGGAGGCCAAAAGGGGAGGCTGAGAAGGGCCAAGGTGGGCCCTCCTCACCTGCTGGCGCGGCAGGCCCACCAGCCGCGCCGACAGGTGGTTTGGGGGCCCTGGCCCACCTCAGCTGTTCTCCCTTCGCGTACTTGACCCCCTCGAAACCCTAACATACGGGGGACGGCCATCGAAATATTCCGCCGCCTCCACGAGGCGGAAAACACCAGAGAGCGAAAAGCTCCCCTGCAGGAAGAAATCTGCCGGGGGAAATTCCCTCCCGGAGGGGGAAATCGTCGCCATCATCACCGTCATCGAGCTGGACTTCATCGGGATCATCATCATCATCATCTCCACCGCCAACACCATCATCACCGCCGCTGCACCCCGTCTCCGTTGTAACATCTAGGGCTGAATCTTGTCTATTTCATAGGGGAAACTCTCCCGGTGTTGATTACTCTTGTTATTGATGCTATTGGGTGAAACCATTGGACTAAGGTTTATGTTCAGATTGTTATTCATCATCATATCACCTCTGATCATGTTCCGTATGATGTCTTGTGAGTAGTTCGTTTAGTTCTTGAGGACATGGGAGAAGTCTTGATGTTAGTATGAACTATGTTGAGTAATATTTAATGGTTTGATGCTTAAGTTGTGGTGTTATTCTTCTAGTGGTGTCATGTGAACGTCGACTACATGATACTTCACCTTTATGGGCCTAGGGGAATGCATTGTGTATTCGTTTGCCAATTGTGGGGTTGCCGGAGTGACAGAAACCTGAACACCCGTTGGTATATCGATGCATGAGGGATAGCAGGATCTCAAAGTTTAAGGCTGTGGTTAGTTTATCTTAATTACTTTCTTGTATTTGCGGATGCTTGCAAGGGTATAATCACAAGTATGTATTAGTCCTAGGAAGGGCGGTGCATTAGCATAGGTTCACCCACACAACACTTATCAAAACAATGAAGATTAATCAACTATATGAAGCGAAAGCACTTGACAATATTCCGTGTGTCCTCAAGAACGTTTGGTCATTATAAGTACAACAACCGGCTTGTCCTTTGCTGTAGAAAGGATTGGGCCACTCGCTGCAACTATTATTACTGCATTTTATTTACTTGTACTTTATTTATCTGTCATATCAAAAACCCCTAAAAACTTGTTTGAGAGCATTTACAGTGAATCCTTCATCAAAACCGCTTGTCAACACCTTCTGCTCCTCGTTGGGTTCGACACTCTTATTTATCGAAAGTACTACGATACACCCCCTATACTTGTGGGTCATCAGGGTGATCCTACGATTGGAAGATGAGTGTGTTAGAATGGACGAAGAGAACAGATTGTTAGTACACAGACTGCTCACCATGATGTGGCCTGTGCAGTGTGCGTCCTCGAGGATGATGGTGTGGGTCTCCTCGCACCACTAAGCGCCGCTCAAATCTCTGAGCTTGCTCACCTGAACCCACCTCATCCTCCACTTCCTCAGGTGGTTGTACACCTGAGTTGAGGTCACCTCTGCCCCACAGTGTGCAAAGAGAGCCCGGGCGCAAGCTTTGAGATGCACCTCTTTGAAACCCTTGTCTGTCCTAACCCCAGACCTAACGAGAGTAGTCATGTGCTTAATCACGAAGGTTGACATGAATGGAAGCCATTTCATGGTTGCTTTTGCCTGGGCCTTGTTCTTGGCAATCTGTTGGTTCACCGTCGCAGCCAAGGACCCTACAACGTCGTGCACAGCACCGAACGTGGAGTCGTTCATGCCGTAGTCTGACATAGGCTGAGAGTCGTCGACGTATGAAAGGATTTGCGAGTCTCCAATTGGGACAAGTGACATACTAAGATCCTCCCTCTTGAACTCCTACATCGATGACAATAACAGAACGTAGTAAGCTACCAGATCTAGCATTGTTAGTCTTCCTAAGCAAGCACATGTACAAAATGAACATCAGAACTAACATCCTAGCTAATAGATCTACAAAACCTACCACAAGTAGAGAACTAACATCGAGAGACGACTGAAGACGACCGGAATCCGACTCGAGGAGGGTGACGCCGCGCCGTACCCCGCCGCTCTGCTGCTGCCTGCCGGTGAAGAGTAAGCCGCCGCCACCGCTTACCTGGAAGCTCTGACCGGAGAGCTCGAGTGGATGAAAATGGTGGGCTTCATGAAAGCGGTGAGGGTAGAGAGTGTATATAGGGGAGGGTTTTGGGCGGGAGGTGACACAAACTCTCCCGCCGAGATTTTGGCTGCACCACAGGAGCTCCCGCCATCTCCGAATCGCACGAGCCGCCAAGGGCGGATGGAGAATCTGCAAAGAGGAGGAACGGGCATGGCTCCCTGGAAACGGTCGATTCGGCCGTTCCTATGGAGCCTGCCCGAGGGTGCTTTAAAACCCATGCTAGTCAGGCCCAACACCTAAAACGGGCTACCAAACTAGAGCACAGTGCACCTGGCGGGCCTTCTACAGGCTACCAAACGCGCCCTATAGGTTTCTACGATACTGAATCAAGCGAAACGCGTACAGTAAATGCGAGAAATCTTAATTACTCCAGTTTTTCACTCGGAAGTCTGAGCAGCAAATGGATCATGATTCTAATAATCACTTACCACCGACGCAGTCATTTTTACAATCGTCAGTGCAGTCATGCCCTTACGTGCCAGTAAAACGTTCTTCGAGCTTTGGGAATATCAGCTATTTTTAAGTCAGCAAGTAGAGGTGTAGACTAATACCCTAACCAGCTCAGCAAAAAACGAAGTCAAACTGAATGGGCTGTCTTTTTCTCGTGCTCAACTCCAACCTTGCTAGAAACATACCCTGGCACGCAGTTATCCATCAATCGATGCCTTCAGCCTCTGAACCTCCGCTAAGAGGGAAGAATTCAACTCACAGGCATCCTTCAAGATTTCAAATCTCCGTCCGAGTTCATCGCTGTACTGTGAATCACGTGGAATGCCTTGCAGAACGAAACTCTGGAGCATAGCCTGTTGGATGGACGAATTTCCCAAACGCAAAGGATGGGGCATGATTAGAAAACTCTATGTATTCCAGCGTAAGGAGTTCGTGTTGTTGAAAAACCTGAGGGGAAAATTGTTACCTTGTGATGCTGCTTCTGGGCGTAGCACCGAATAAGCGACTTAACCATCTTATTACGCAATTTGACGGAAGCGCTGCGCCGGAAAAGAAAACCGGACAGGTGATGCTTCGCTAGTGTGAAAGACATAGAATCCCTCTGAGCAGCCTTGTCCAGGATACCAGATGTCCATGATTTGGCATAAGCCTCCAAGATTATTTCGTCCTCCTACAAATGCAATGCAAAAAGTATGAAGTGGAGAAGTCATAGTCTTTCAACATGGAGAAGCAACTATCTAGAACTAAATGGGAGCAATAACATAAAACCATGACATGCATTTCAGATATGATGGACATCTAATAATTAGAACCAAAATAGAACGTACTTTCTGCTCTTTGCATGCGCAAGAACTAAACGGGTTTTAAGTAAATATACCAATAGTGAATTTATAATCAACCATGTTACTATCAAAGATGCCATCAGGAAGAGAAGTGTAAACAAAATGAACTAAAGAAACAATACCTCAAGAGGCTCCAAGTATCCTTTGATGCCACCAACGCATTTGTCTAGGGGAGGCAACAGTTCAAGCACATAAGAATTAGATAATGCATTCCAGGCTGCAAGCCGGACCGCAGCCTCAACACTTCTATGCAAATAAATGGCCACTTGCCGACCGAAAATAACATCTCCATATGAGACAGCTGCGAATTGATCTACAACACTCTCGGCAAAAGTAGTGTAGCTCTCATGAATTTTCTCCTTGAATCTGAGAATTTCAAGAGTACTAGTTACTTTCGCTTCTTCAACAGTGGCCACATATCCTACAGCCTCATCATTATTGGCATTGTGAGATATATAATATTTCTGACACAACATGTCGAGATGATGGCCATACAATTCTTGCAAAGCCTCGAAAATATCCCTACTTCTATCTTCTTGAAGCAAGTCCATGTTAGTGCGGACAGAGGCGGAAAGTGCATGCATTTTCCAAACCAAAGGAATATCAAGAGATGGAGCAGCTGAAACGGCTTCCAGACCCAAAAGAAAGATAAGACCAGCCCTTGAAACGTCAACAGCATATTTTGATGGTGATGGCAGGGTGCCTTTTGCATCATCAACACAGCAGATTGAACTTAGAATCCAATGCACAGGAAGAGGCAGTCTCTGGTGTGCCCACTCAGAACTAACGTGCTGCAAGGTGGATTTACAGCTTCTGTTAACTCTGTTTCCTCTTGAATCGTCTCCAATGTCTCTGATACTTTTGGCTTATTGACGCCGCTATTATTTCTTGCATATTTGTCAGGATTCTTCTTCTTGATGGCCAACCATCTGGATCTGAAATGTGAATTTAGCACACTGCTAAAATGCAGATACTCATCTTCAGTTATGTCCCACTCAAAAGTTTTTGATAATTTGATTTGAGAAGTCAGGCGATGTATGGAAGATTTGAGACATTTCAGAACTGAAGGTTCGAAGAGTATATCAAAAGCTCTCTCCAACGTAGAGATCTGGCCGGGCCCTGCGATCAAAGATACACCAAGGACAGGACTGATCCTCTCTGAAGCTTTGGCAAATGGATTAGTCACAGCATCTGAGTTTGCACCTTTATTGACAGCACTTTCTGGAACAGCAGAGACGATTTTAATCAACTCTAGGACCAACTGTGAATCCAGTTGTGCAAGTAGACATTTCAGTGACCAAAATCCACCCCCGCATGTCCCCCAGCCAAACCCAACACCCGGAGCTAGTCCTCCTCTACCAAACATCTCTATGTTCTTTGATATGGACCATTGTGAGGAAATCACTGGCAACAGCGAAGTTAGGAAGTTCAACAAGTCATTATGCCATACACTGGAAATGCCTTCTCCTAATATCTTGCCAGCTAGCCCTGTTTTATATTCTTTGAGATGCTCAGGACTATTTGTTGTCGCTCTCTGGATTACTCTGTCAACAGAACAGCATAGCTGCACTAATCTTTGAAGGCAACTTATGGAAGATAACGATGTATCCACATTACTCTGAGATCTCATATGACAAAGTCCGTGCACTAACGACACACTACTGGAAGGCAGTTGCTCCTCATGTCCAACAACTTCAGTACACGAGAAGCTGAAAAACCCATTAGTAATTATGCCCAGGCCAATTTTGGGGACAAAGTCCGGTATCCAAGGCAAGCAGTGACTTTTACTATCAGAAGTGCCATCTGGTGATATTCTTTCTAATGTCGAATTAAGCATACCTAGTACAGAAGAAATCAACAAAACCAAGCAGCTTTCCTCTTGTATATGAGTTGTATTCTCACTCTGCCCATTGATGAGTGAAATCATGTAGGGAATATCATTAAGATGCAACCAAGACAGTGCCAAATCTACCATTGGTACTACCTGATTCCAAGACCATATCTCAGCATAACTATCAAGAACTCCCACATTTTGCTTGGCCAACTGCTCCACTGAATGAAGAAGCGGCAGCCTTCGTGCCAGAGCTCCTAATACAAGATACGACTCTCTTGCAATCGAGCAAAACTCAGAAAGAACATTGCTTTTACTTAGATTCTGAAACGCTGGAGGGCTGAGCCACAGGCAAAGAATAGGAAAGAAATCTGTGAAGTTTGATATGCAAAACCCATAAGATATACAAGTTCTCCATAACCGCAGCTGCTCGACCATCATTGCTGAACTCAGCTTGCATTGTTCCTTTCCAGATTTTATCCAATCCTTGCGGGTATAAGCTGGTACGTACCAGTGCCACATTGCCTTCATAAAAACTCCATTGTTCACAAAATTCAAGCATGTTTGTCTGTTGTATTTGGACAAAACCTAGCAAAAGAAACAATGAACAAAAAGACATTATGTTCGACAAATATAAGCTATATTTATATAAGTGATTGTCGCCTTGTAGTATGAGTAGTCTCAACCTAGAATAGCTTTTAATATGTGCTCATGGTGTTTATCATCTCGTCGTAACAATGGGACAACTGTAATCATAAGCAACTAAAAAAAAACATAAAAAATCCACCAAATAGTTTCTGTGCAAGTACATGCATTCTGGAAAGGGGTTTGATTGGTTCAGTAAGTTGCAAGGACGGTATTGATATAATTCCTATGTATTCAGATCTCAGAAGCTACAAACAAAGAGGAAACCTCGAGAAAGATTGTTGGTTGCTAGTTGCCGCTAAAAGGTAACTAATTTGAATCAGTTATGACAAGTGACAACTAATAAGATGCCAATAGTTTTGATATCAATGATGCAAGGTGTTAACAGACTTATATCCAACAGGACACCACTTGGAGTTCAACTAACAATAGAAAATTGAGCAACAAAATCAGAATAGATTACTGTGACAAGTAATACTACATCAAGCTATAGACTAATGCTAAGTAAATGATCAACAAACAAACACTACATTACCAACAAATTGGAGCTTCAGGTGCTAACCAACATCAACATAAACAACAATATGTCAATCTAAGATGACAGATATCTATCATGTTACCCAAAAACATGAGATTGCCTTAGCAGCAAAGATACCTTCAACAAAGTAACCACTCTGATCTGTGACAAGTGAATTTCCATTGATCCTTGCTTATCCAACAACTTAACAACACTTTGAACAAGCTTTGTACAATTCAAGATGGCATCAGCAGATTGCGGAGAGTGTCTGGCTAATGCCACAAGAATTGAAACAAGATAATCTTTTAAAACTGGAGGCGGGTCCATCTGAATCAACAAAGAAGTACAACTTGAATTTAAGATCCTTAATCATGCCCACTGGTTTTCCGCAATAAAACTAAGAGATTGAAAATAAACAAAATAATATGTGTCAACTACCTGAAAAACAAAGCTTAGTAATAATAGAGTGATAAAATGCTATCAGTACGGAACAAACAGGCCAGGCAACACAAGTGTGTGTGAAATATTGTTCCAAAAAGTAGATGCTATTGGATAACATATAACAAATGATTTTCAAACGATGACTTAGTACTACGGTACACCTAGAACTGCCATATGGCATACAATTCCCAGAAATCCAAAGGATATTGTTAATTATTCAAAGGGTAAACATGATTAGTCATAATGTACTTGCAATATCAATGATAGTGATGTTGACAATAGTAAAATAAAAAAACAATACTAGTGGAACAGGAGATGCTTGATGAACCGGTACCGACTAATTTCATAGTTATTTTAACAGAACATAGATGCCAAGTATTATCCAAGACTGACCAAACTAATACGAATCACGCCTGTGACTAAGACAACACAGTGCACATGCATGAAATAAAAAGAAAGCACAAAGCTCGATGTCTGGACCAGTCTGTAGGGTTGTAAAAGAAACATGGCAGACAAGACAAATGTAAAAATTGACCTCCAAAAGGGAGCAGATACGTGGCAGGATTCCCATTCTTATAAGACCAGCAGCAACATCTTGCCCAGACACTATGACATCATCTTGAATAGTGTGTTGCTCATCAGTTTCTTCCTCGTCATTTTCACCATAATGTGGAAGTATATTGGATGGTTTTGTGTTATATTTCCAAAATCCCCCTTCAAGAAAGCCTCCATCCAGGTCAGGCTTGCTACGAAAAACAGGGGCTGTGCAGACATCTTCCCCCTGATTTCCTACTTTCTGCAGGTGGGAGTATCAACCATATAAGACTCGAAATTTTAATGGAAGAAAATAGACAGATAAGAACGTTACCTCTGAATAATCAAAATATGTCTCATTCATGTCATAGCTCAGCATAACATTAATAACTTTAGCGCAATTCAAAACTACAGACTCATGGTTATCATCCAATGACATCCTGCAAATGCCTCAGTTAGCAACAAAGTGGTAAAATCAATTATAGAAAAAATACGTAATGACAAGATCTCGAATTGATGCCTTTGACTTACAGAAATACCTGGAAAAGATCTAGGTGTACATTTGCTAACTAATGTTTGTGCTAATTTTCTTCTATGATTTCCAGGATTTAGGTTATGAGATTTAAGATGACTGCAGTAGCCAGTAGTTAGCAACCCCATAAAAATAATATACCAATAAAACCCCTAAGAGGAAACAGAAAATAAGAGAGGGGAGGGGGGAGGAGTATAAGAGTATCTGCATCCCAACGCCTATAAATTAGACACTAAAGTGGACATTTACAAGCGTTGTTAACTACTAACATGACGAACTAAAATGGGCATCGTTGAAGCATATGCATTTTCAAGCGTAGGTGTATCTATTAAAAGTTCAAATTGAAGGAACTATATCTCTGTGATTCTTGTTAGGTATGTTTGACTATATTTGATAGGATTCTGTAGTACATGTATGTTCAGTGGCTCCCTTCATTATGATGAACTAAGAAACTACTGTACAGAAAAAGTAAGAAAATCTAAATCGAACTTATCAGTTCACAAATGAGCTACCTTAGAGAGAGAACCAACTCCGGTTCGGGCCCAAGGGCATAGGCCCAAACTGCTTGCCAATCATCAGCCTTGGCAGCACAATTAGCTCCTTCCGCATTATCAGCAGATCCATCTTATGCAGATTGTGCAATGCCCTATTCAGAACGGAAGCAAGAAGCTGCAGTGCTAGTACACGCTGGCCAGGAACCTGTAGTTTGAACAGTAAAGCTGAATTACATGGCATTTTTATCTGTTTACAGGTCACACTTCAATAACCGAGGAAAAAATTAAGAAACAATTCTTGTAAACTGAGGTTTATTAATTCAATGAAGCAGGGGAACACTAATTACCCTCCCTGCAGACCCACCCTGGTCTTAAGTAATCTGAATCTGAGTTCAGTGACAACTCCTATCATTTACTTGGTATGTTCCATGTACCGATAATAATAATTACCAGTTTAGTAGCTAATGATTCTGGAGAAACAAAACTATGGAATAGCCTCAAATATCAGTCTGGCACATTCAGTCTGCCATGTTGTGAGTGACAAATGCATGCAATATATGCATAAAAGTACTATCCAACTGGATGTCATCACGCAGATCATGCAATTGCAAAATTAGTAAGAACTACCATGCTTGAAAAAAACTTTGATAGAATATTGTATCACACAATTAATTGTGCACAACGTGAACCCCGTAAAATTCAGGAAGAAATCATATATGTATCAACGCTCATGTTGCTCAAATATGAAAATGGAGATATCCAAATGCTAAGTATCTTTTGCCCATTCACCATCTGGTAAAGTTTATAAAACGAACCATGCTCCTGGTAAGTGCCAGAGCCTCATTAATGGTGTAACCAACAGCTGCAGGATCTCCCTCTGTTCGTAGGAAGTCACGCTCAGCTACGCTTTCTCCATGTGTCTTCTTGCCTATAATCAAAAAAGGCAGGATGTAATGTCGCCACAAAAAGCTAAAGTATCTCAAATCCATGCCCTCAAGGGGGCAAAGAAGAAATAACTTACCATCTTGTTGCTCCTGGCAAGATTGAAATCCCACAATATCTCCATCAAATGCAAATCTGCACGACCTGATCCGCTCCACTCTCTCACTCCATGCCTTCCAAGAGTATGCGCTCTGCTCAACAGCCGTCAAAGGATCACCTCGAATAGCCCTTGCAGTCTTCGCTGGCCCTGAAGTTTGCCTAATCTCATCCTTCCCCACATTTTTCTTGCCACCAGATTTCTCCCTCCCCCGACGCTTCAATATCTCCACCAGAGCTGGATCCATCCTATTCAAAATATCAGCCTGCGCCTCCGCTATCTCCTCTGCCGACATCCCCGCCAGCCTAGCTGTGTTCTCTGCATTGATCTCCGCCTCGATCGATGGCTTCCCATCATCCAATTGCATATCCTCTCCTCGCAATTCAGCAACCCCAGCCCCACCTTCCATCATCGATGCATCCCCTGCATTCATCGGCTTCTTTGGCAACACATCAGAAACCAAACTCGTTGCACCCAATACTTCTCTACCATGTCCACCATCCAGCTCCATGCCATCTTCCCCCAATCCTCTCACCCCCACCTGACCACCTACAGCTTTAGCCGCAACCGCAGAATCGATTTTCTGTGCGTTGTCTTTCTTCCCCTGCCTCCGCTTGGGGGGCATGTCGTCTGCGATGAACTCTCTCCACCTGCTGAAATCCATGCCCTTCTTCTCCTTCCTCCTCACCGGGCCGGCAACTGCCGCCACTGGCTGGTAGTCCATCTCGTCCACGTCCATCCCGTAGTCCTCCTCCTGCCCCTTCTCCTTGCCAGCGTCCTTACTCACCGGGTTCCAGTGCTGCAGAAGAGAAGCTCCGTCAGTCGGGGAGTACAAGGAAAGCAGTAACAGAAGCGGAGGGGGGTAGTTTGGTTAGGGATGCTAGGGTTTGCGGAGAGGCGGCGGCGGCGGCGGCTTACGGGCCCGTGGGAGCGGTGGCGGGCGACCGGGAAGGGGAGGACGGTGGGGCGCGGGGCGGAGGAGGGCGCCGCGGCGGAGAAGCCCTTCTCGACGATGGCGCCGACGAGGTGGGCCGGCGACGCCACCGTCGCCGCCGCGGGTGGCGCGGGAGTGGGGCGGAGGGAGGCGGCGCGGGGTCGAAGGGCCCCTCCACGACCTTGCGGCGCGCCGGGTGGTGCCTCCGATTCGCCCCGTCCTCCATTGGCGGCCTGCTGTGCGGAGCGCTGCTTTGGTGGGAGGAGTAGTCGGCGAGGAGGGTTTAAGGCAAAGTAGCCAAGGAGGGAATGAAGAGGGGATTCGTTGTTGGTGGGTTTTCTTTCTGTCTACACTAGGTAATCTGCCCGTGCGTTGCAACGGGCCATAAATATTCTAGTGATCCAACACTATTTTTTTTTTTTTGACAGGATCCGATTCATACAAAGGAAGCTCAGCACAAATTACAAGCAGGTCCAGCAGGAACCAGGAATTACAAAGAGAACCTCAGCAACTTGCACTAAACACACCCGAGCAACCTAAAAGAGCACAACCGGATCCACCCCATCCCCAAAACCTAATCCTCACCGGAGACGCCGTACCACCATTGCCGGGAAAGCGAGCACCTCCACAAGTTGTAGTCGACTGCAAATCCGGCCGCCGCTCCGCGACGGACACCCAGCTCGATGAACGCATACAGCCATAGCGCTTGCTTGCCCAAACCACCCATCTTCCCACCATCTCCGCGACGATCAGGCCAGCCACCCAGAACGCCCACTCCCCAGTGATCCACCTCCCTCGCCGCCACGGCCGGCCGAAGCAAAAACACCGGAGAAACCCAGCACCTCCAGCACCAAACACGGGACGCCAACAAAAGGCAACGCTCAGTACCTGACGCCGCAGATCTCCACCATGGAGCTCGAAGAAGCAGCAGGACCTCGCACTCCGACGACGCGTCCACCTCGTCATCAGGAAAGCCGCCACGCTCCCACAACGAAGCAGCCCTCTCCTTCTCCCCCTCGCCACCGAGGCCGGCCAGGAACCGAAGAGGAAGCCGCAGATCTAGGAGCCAGAAGTACTTATTGAAGAGGATAGCCGCGAACTCGCCTCCGCGCATCTTCCACCTTGGAAGCTTGACGGAGATCAGATCCACAGCGAGCTCGACGCCGTACTCGAGCGCCGAAGCTGCACACCTCCAGAAGAAAGAAGACGGGACATCCGCCACGAGACGCCACACAGCAGAAACAAGAGAACCTACTCTACTCCCTAGACTACGCTGTACAGCCCGCGCTCCACTCTCTCCACCACGCCGGACGGCAGCGCCGCCGGTGAGGCGAGCCGAGCGAGCCGGGGAGCCCGAGGCGACTCTCAAGGAGGAGACGGAGAAGACGAGAGGATAAGGGAGGGGAGGGGAAAGTGAGAGGATGTTCAATCCAACACTAATTATGTCATATAATTTTAGAATTCTCGTCCAGGTATATAATGCCCGTGTGTTTCCATGGTCCAGGTATATAGGAAAGATGGCAACTAATATTTTCATTTCACATGACTCAGACATCATATGCATAGAAAACAATGACCTAGCAAATAATCTCTTATTAACTAATTTGATATTGAATTCAACATAAGTACAATATCAGAATACATTATATTCAGGTATGACTAATACAATATGAAAATCTATGCTCGATTTATAATAATGACAACTTAGGTTTACGAAGCAAATCAAATACTAAGACTGAAGATGTTACATCGCCAAGTTCTCATCTATTTCCACTTATGCACCCAAGACATGCAACTCGAACAATCTTTTGTATTAACCTTGTTCTATCTCTGTCCCATTTGCACCATGTAATAACAGGAGCTTAATAACACAATCTCCCCAGTCAATACCATTACATACGTCTACTTTCCTCCTCTGCGCCTACTTTCCTCCACTTCTTCCTATAATCCGGAGCATTTGAAATCTTTGTCAGATGGTCTCGGTACATGATATGATTCCTGCCATCTCGTGTCTTTCACCCTTGCGTTTTTTTTGAAGCGCGACTGTAGGGCAAACGCCCCACATCATTTTCCATTTTCTTTTAACCAAGTCTCAAAATTGTACAAACAAGAAAGAACAAAAAACGAGCTACTAAATATAAACAAACTAAAAAAGGATATACCTAAAAAAACAAGTCAACAAAAATGTACAACCGTAGCCAAACACTGCCAGCATTTCGGCCTGACCCTGAGCCTCAGGAAGGTCTTATCATGAATGAAGCTGCCCTTCCATCTGTCTGATTGGTCTTCGATCCTGGGAACTGCTCCAATCCTCCTGCCTATCAAGGCTTAGTGAAGGCTAGAAATCCAAGACAACAAGCTGTCGTGATGTTTTCTCTTAATTCTGTACTGCAAGAGCTTCATATCATGAATGAAGTTACATTTCCACTTTGCAAAAGTTGGAATTTCATGCTGGAATATCTTCCCGTTCCTAAGTTTCCAGATGTGCCAGCAAGCCGTTATCAATACTTCCATGAAGAAGGGTTTACCAAATTCTTTTTTAGCTGCCGAAATAGTTGCTTGCATCTCATCACTTGCAGACCAATCAATCTGTAAGTAGTTCCAAATCCTACAGCTGAAAGTGCAAGAGAAAAATAGATGAAATCTGTCCTCATAAGCTCTTGTGACGCACAGCACACAATGGGTGTCATCTGTCACATTCCAATGTCTTCGCTTCAGCATATCTCTAGTGTTTAATCTGTCAGAAACAAGCAACCATGCAAACATTTTTGTGTTTCCTAATATCCTTTTGTGGTGGACACACATCTTCCTATCCAAGAGCAGACATGATTGCACTTGCCGGATATTACAAACACATATATGGCTCTCTTTGGAAAAATAAGATCGAGTAACTTACCTAAATTAATCTTGCTCAAATCCACATTATTTTAGGTGAAATAAGAGGGAACATTAGTCATCCAACACGAAGACCGCAACAGGACTGAATATTTATCGAAGAAGCAACCAGCTGAAAATTTACAGACGTAAAAAAATAGCTGTACTAAACAAACTGTACTACGCTGTAAAAAAAGCATGGCCATAAACTACAACATGAAGACTGACCTTCCGAAAGTATGGACTGATCCAAGGTATTTACATAGTGAAGAGGCATCATACAGATTTTGAAGAGGTTTGAGAAGATTAAGTAGGACGAGTCTATATGTGCAACTTAGTTGCCTGTATGTTTAAACTGGCATCAAAGAGTGAAATCAATTACCACAGTAAGGACCATAGGCCCTCTAGGACCAGCCGAAAGAATGAATCACCATGCACAATAATAAACTTATCGCTGCCGTTCACCACTGCAAATGGATCCACCGTACACAACAAGGTCAGCAACTCTGAATTCTGCTCACTGAGCCTCTTGATCTCTTCACACGTTAGCTCTGCTTCTTGGTCTGCTTGGGTCTTTTTTGCTTCTAATTCAGCCTGAGATACCTTCTGACCATGTTCTTCTGGGTATTTTTCTTCAGGTCACAACCACACTATATCATGGCTCTACAGCATACTGAAAAGAAGTACATCAGAACAGAGGCATACCAGTTTGGTAAAATAAATTGTTTAGCACAATATTCAGCCCATGGTAATCACAACAACCTCAATTGGAGAGTGCAAGGGAGGGAGGGAGACGACCTGAAAGCATGTTGCCCAGACATGGTGAATTAGTGATGGCCTAGCGAGGTTGTGGCTGTCGAACTACCATGCCTTCAGTCCTTGTCCTTCTGCACTATCTCATCTCCTTACCTGCAGCATTCATAAAATCTGAGAGTAACACAAACGTGCGGTCGTTGCCTCGGTGCTTCCCGTCGGTGTCCGGTGCGTCTTCTATTGGCCACGCGTGGCCTAGAGCTGTTGCGCGTGGGGCGAGCTCCCCTCTTCCGCTAGCGGCTCTCCCTTCCTCCAAGGGTACGGCCCCGGCGAGCAGGGCGCCGGATCCAACGCACGGCCGGCGACGAGAAGTGGCGTGGAGAGGACAGGGTGGTTACTTCGTGGATTCCCGTCGTCGGTCGTTGTGCCTGCGCCCCCCGTCGGTCGCAACGAACAGCAGGGCCGGGGCTTGGGGTCCAGGATTCGGCGGCTAGGTGCTCCATGCCCCCTCTTTCCCCTTAGATACACGCATCTAGGGTCAGCGGCGGCCCTCAGGAAGCTTGGATACGCCGCAGATGCTGTGTTGCGGTGGTGCCGGAGCACGGGACGGCGTTGTGGCACGCTAGAGGATGAGGGCATCAAGCGAGGGAGGAGGGCACATCAATGGCGACCTCAAGGCGGAGGCCGCGGGCGAGGAGCGCATAGGAGAGCTTCAATGGCTACCTCAAGGAGGAGGCCGTTCTCTGCTCCGGAACCCTAGCCTCTTGCGGAGCTTCGGTTTGGGGACTGTTGCCAGGCGGCGGCGGCAGCGTTCCGGTGGCGGCGGTGTTCCGGCGATGGCGGCGTTCCGTGTGGAGGCATGGGGAGCGGGCTATGTTTTGGATCGATGCGTTGACTCGGGAACGAACACAGCGTCCTTTCACCTATGGAGCGCGGGTTGATTTTCAGATTGCTTGGGGGTGTTTATGCAAAATAGCCACGGACGGACGAAACCGAGACAGGACACTGCATATTTTTGTTGTAGAGAAATCCATCGCCCGACGAGGGCTCTTTTCATTGGCACCGACAGAAAAAAAAACATAGGGCGCGTTTGGTAGGCTGCAGATAGGCCGGCCAGGCCCGCCAGCTGCAACGGCCCGTTGATTGGTTGCCTGTGCGAGCTCCTGGGCCAGGCCAGCACGGTGCTCAAAGCAGCCTCGGGCCAGGCCCGAGAGGCACGCTCAGATCGACCGTGCCCCGGAGCCAGGCTCGTTCTCTCCCCCTCCGCTGCAATTTCGCTCCCCCGCCTGCAGCTGCTCGTGCGAGCATGGAGATGGCGGGAGCCCGCGCCCTGCAGCGAAAAAGGGGGCGGGAGAAATTCGGTCACCGCCCGCCAAACTCCTCCCTATTTACACGCATTCCGGTGACCGCCCAAAATCGAGCCACCATTTCCCCCCTCCGACCGAGCTCTCAACCACCGGTCGGCGAGCAGGTAAGCGACGGCCTCTTCCCCGGCAGGCGGCGGCGGCGGTGTCTAGGGTGTCTACGGCGGTGGGAGACGGTCTTCTTCCTCGAGGTGTCCTCCTTCGTCCTCGACTTCACCCATGGCTGTAAGTACAAAACCCTAAGTGCTCACCTAGATCTGCGCTTGATTAGTTCTTGTAGATCTTTGAGCATGTGTAGTTCTTGTAGATCTTGAGCTAGTGTAGTTGTTGTAGATCTTGAGCATGTGTAGTTAATGTACTTCTTGAGCTTGTGTAGTTCTTGTAGATTTTTAGCTTGTGTAGTTGTTGTAGATCTTGAGCATGTGTAGTTCTTCAAGTTCTTGAGCTTGTGTAGATGTTGTAGTTCCGTGAGCATGTGTAGTTCTTCAAGTTCTTGAGCTTGTGTAGATGTTGTAGTTCCGTGAGCATGTGTAGGAGCTATGATAATGTTGTTCTAGCCACTGATTCGTAACCGATGTAGGAATGCGACGACCTTAGTCAGGCCCTGATCCCCATTGGGGACTCTCAGATCCCTTCATGGGTTGAGAACTCACAGGTGGAGATGCCAGTTCTTCCAGTCGATCCTGCTTGCTCTACTGTGGTGCAAGAGTACTTAGCCTCCATCGATGCGGCCGCCAAAGCCAAGGTGGCCAAGGCTAAGGCTGGGGTGAAGGGGACCATGAAATGGCTTCCTTTCATGTCCACATTTGTGCTTAACCAGATGTGTGCTCTCATCAAGACTGGTGTTAGGACCGACAAGGGCTTTAAAGAATGCCACCTCAAGACCGTCGCCAAAGCTTTGTTTGTTCACTGTGGAGCTGAGGTCACTTCTACTCAGGTGTACAATCACCTGAGGAAGTGGAGGCAAAGGTGGCTCATGGTGACCAAACTGCGTGACTTGAGTGGGGCTCAATGGTGTGAGGAATCCTACACGATCCTCCTTGAGAATGACCACTACGAGGGGCATGTCACGGTTAGCACATCTTCCAAACCTAGTTCCGAACCTGTGTTCCAAACCTTTGATGTAAACCCTTGTTCCTAACCTGTAGGATCACCCCAAGGACGCCGAGTTCCTAAACAAGCCCATCGCGAACTACACGCAGATGCAGATGATCTTCTCTTATGGGTTGGCAACCGGCAAGTTTGCCAGGGGGTCAGGGGATCCTCTAGGTGGCCAGCCGGACTTCAGCGAGACCCAGGAGTCCGAGACCATCGTGCTTGACGGTCCGGACAAGCCTGCTGATGCCAATGGAGATCCGAGAGCTGACGCAGCAGCTGCTGCTGCTGCTGCTGGAGGGAAGAGGAAGAGGGGAGCTCTCGGCGACGACGAGATCAAGGCGTTCGCCAGCATGACCGAAGCAGTGAAGGATGTCGCACAGGCCATTCGTGAGAGCAAGCCAACTGACATGCACCCTGACCTGTACATGGTTGTCATGGATGCCGTCGGGTTCACGGAGGAAGCCCTCATGGTTGCTCTCGGCCACCTTGTGGACAACAAGGCCCATGGGGTTGCATTTGTGGGCATGCATTTGCAGCACAGGACCCTCTGTCTTAGGACCTTCCTCGCCAAGTACTACACCGAGTAGGTGTGTCTTGTTGTGGTCGTGCGGGCAGCAGCATGAAGAAGAAGATGATGATGATGATGATGATGATGATGATGATGTACATTTTGGCTTAGCTAGGGCTTACAAACTACTCTTATGGCATGTATATTTTGATGAGGTGGTATATGCTAACCCCACTACTGACGTGGTGCTGGTGGTAGGACAACACCCGCTTTTTGATGTGGTGGTAGTTTAACACCATAGTGGTAGGATGAACTTGTGATCCTGCTTTTGTAATGATCATGCATGCTGCTCTACTTCTATGAAATGATGTCTACTTATGATGTTCTTCTGTGTCTTCTCTAACCTTTCATGTTGCTCCTGTCATCGTAGATGAACTGGTACGTCGTGTACAGGGGAAGGCGGCCTGGAGTGTACAACTCCTGGAGAACCTGCCAGGAGCAGGTCGCCGGCTACTCAAACAACAACTATGAAGGCTTCGAAACTTTGGTTGAAGCACAATTCAGCTACAAAAGCTTCCTGCAGCAGGAGGGCATAGAAGATGTTGCCGGAGAAGCCAACATGACGGTGGCCGAGCAGATGCTTGCTAATGAGGTGATAGCCCAGATGGACAACGATCACAAGCCTAGCAGGATCAAGGACTTCGTCATCGTAGTTCTTGTTGTGGTGATCGTTAAGCTGGTGCTTTTCTAGATGGTGATGCATTATGTTATGATGTAATGCGGTGCGGACTGGTAAGCTCACCATATTTGAATTTAGGTAACACTAGTAAGAACGCTGCATGTAACCAAACAAGGTGTCTTCGCTTCTACCAAGCCAAGCACAAGAGATTGCATGCAACCAAACGTTGTGAGTTGGTTTCTTCAGCCGATGCAGCCAGACGTCGTGCAGTCAACCAAACGACATGAACAACCAGGCTAAGAGGGTGGCTCTGCCAGACCTGGCCATGGCCAACCTGCCCCCAGGGAGATGAGAAATAGATGCAGCCTACCAAACGCGCCCATACTTCCTCTCGGTCCGGTAAATGATATCACGGAAAATAATGTATCTAGCACTAAAATATGTAGGTACATTCACTTTTGTGACATCTTTTTCTTTACGGAGTAGAATGGTACTCCTAATCCTTACTCCTTTGAGTCTCAATCGACTGAGCCGACGGTTAGGTATTGAGGTTTACAAAGTCACCACGCACACCTTGCTATTGACGAGAGCATCACCTTTCAGACTCTCACTTAAAGAAAATGTCGCCTTCATTCAACACTCTTGTCAATGTAAGCATAGAGTTTAAACTATGGGGTTGGAGTACAACCACCCTTCTAGTATCCACCCACATGCTGGAGCCAAGGAGAGAACAAAGGGATTTCTTGTAGGTGGTTTCATTTCTTGTCTGCAAATGGATTGCCGGAGGGCTCTTCACGACTCCTTTTAGTGGCACATTTTCAGAACACACAAATAGAGTAAAACATAGAATGGTATGTTGTTGTTTGAAACACGGTACAAATGTTGATTCGCATCATATCCTTCATGCGACACTCAGTATCAAACCTGAAGTTTCAAATATAGGGTTGGGTATAACCAACCTCGTAGCATCTAACACATGTTAATTCGCATCATGTTCTTTTTAATCCTACAGATGCGAGCACTATAAGAAAACCAACGCCAACATACAGTGCAAAGATGTCAGTACTTCTGTGAATCAAACGATATTTGTAGGAAAAAATGCTAAAGATCCAAATCATACACAATTCTGGTAAACCAAAGGATCCCTTGATCATTGTGACATTTTTTCTTCTTTCAAAACGCCTTTTCTAATATGTTTTCAAAAGGCTATCGTTGGAACTGTGACTTGTCTCTATAAGGTCAGATGATATTTCACCTTATTTGAAGAAAAGATGGAAATAAGACATTCATTTGAGTGGCAACTTGCAAGCACGATGATGAACTTGCAGAAGATCACAAAACCGGTTGTGGAGCCATCATCGACCATTCGACCTCTAAGATGCATAAGAGCCCCCCCCCCCCCTCCCCCCCCCCCCCCCCCCCCCCATAAGCCTCTCATCAGACAAATGGGGATTCATACATCAAGAAGCCCCATGACGCCCCCTTGGTCCAGACGACCCAAAAAATTGTCCGGTGACTCGTAGCCCATCCAAACCTCCGAAGGTGTCAGACAAGCCCGCCATGTAGGACTACAACAAGGCCACTCGCCGTTGTTTAATGTCATTGATCCACCTTCTAGTTCGATCCCGGTGCGGTTGTGGTGTGGATTCCCACGTGACGTCGGCATTAAACCGACGCAACCGCCCCCTTTATCTACGCCTCCGGCGAGCTGCCTCAAGCATTCTGCTTGCACCCCTCCACGTCTCTCCTTCGTGTCGGTCGTAGTGTGCATGAGAATAAAGCACGGATGCCATCTCTGCAACTTCATTCAGACTAATGTGCATGGGAATAAAAGCATGATTTCTGGACTTAATAGCAATTCCAGTATCGCCAAACCATCATCGATTGAAAAAGGGGCAGAGAGGGGGGATCGTGGCGAAGCTACCATTACTTCTAGAATTTTCACCCAAAATGGCATTAAATCGGTATATTGCGAAACTACATTCCAAAGTCCGTCTTATAAAGTTTAACTTATAACAAATCTAGAAATATACATGTACATGTGGTTTCCTAGAAGTTCACTATCAGTCGGACTAAGATAGGCTGGTAGTTTCAAAGAAGGAACATATTTGAGTTTTTCTAAAACGCCCGGCTTTCTATCTAACAACACTAGGACGTAAGAAATATGAATTGTTGAAATCGAATAACAAAATACACAGACATTAATCACCATGAACTTCGTCAAAAACAAATATGAAACTTCTTGCCCCACATGTTTGTTATTAGTTGTCGGGCAGCGAGCGGTATAGTTGTTTTACATCGGTAGATAAGCAACATTTGAGATTGTCTTACATTTCGACAACAACCCAAACTACAAATATTTACACACAAGCATTCGAGTGTGATCAACTGAAACTAAATGCTTGCAAGTAGGATCTTGATAAATGAGCCCATATCTTGTATATGCCACTTAAATGGTCACCAACAGCCACCTTGAGTGAGGTTAATAATTGTTTTAATTCGTTTTTGACAACTTTTATCGTGTTTGGTTCCAACTAGGAGCCATTTTCCCCGCATGATGCTTCCCAAGCCATGTCACATCGATAAGATCGGCCAAGCATTAACGATCATCCCTCTAAACATATACTAAATCTAGACTCACCGCTTTTCTTTATGAGCGAGACCCATAAAAGGCAATAAATGATAAACTTTTTTTTGCTAGGCTTTCGTAAATTATATATCGAGAGAGTATATGGTGGACATAAACGATCGAAACACCACACTAATAGCATCACATACACCCATATGGTACACTAGACTCACCCGACATAATTTTGATCTAAATTACCTATGTTTCCAAATAAGTGTACTTATAATTTTATCACGAGTCAAACCTTTTTATATTTGACCAGATTTTTAAAAACACTAATAATATTCATGACATTAAATTGGTACATTGTGAACTACATTCCAAGGTTGGTCAAACTTAAAAATGTTTAACTTATAAAAAAAATCTAAAAATACACTTGGGAATGGAGTGAGTACCCTTTGCAAAAGAGTTGAAATGAAAAACATATGCATGTGGTTCCTAGAAGTTAACTATCAGCCCGACAAAGAGCAACTCTAACAACTGCCCTAAATTAGGAGGCTGTTTTTGGGTTTAGGGCACCTGTTTTAGCGTTTTAGGGCACCAAATAAAATTATGCTTTACCAGTTGCCCTATAATAGGACACCTCCTCTCCAACAGCTGCCCTATTTTAGGGGAGCGCGGCCACGGCCCTTCTTCCATCTTTTTAACCATTTGCACATACATATCAAACAAATAATATGATAGATGAGCTAAAATAAATTCAAACAAATAAAACTTAAATAGTACTTACTTATTACAACACAATACAAATAGTTTATCAAATGGTTTATCAAATAGTTCATCAAGCAACACAAAAATGTTCATACAACAACACCGAATCAAGAACATGGTATTGATCTTTGCCTTCCATTCCATGTCCATCACTCCTCAATGAGCCGGAGCGGAGCGGCAGCAGTCGGTCCAGGCCGCGGCGTCGATGGCTGAGTGGAGGCGCGGCGCGGCGGAGAGGCCGCGGTGGTCGACGACGCAACCGAGCTTGGCGGCAACCGAAACAGCGTGGACAGGTCGCATGCGGCGGCGGGGAGGAGGCTCCAGATCTGTCCAACCTGACCCGCGGCGACGACGAAGGAGGCCGAATCGAGGCCGGCGGCGGCGGAGCTTTGGTGAAGAATCACGGCGGCGCCGACGCGTCTGAGACCATCCCGACGGATTTGGCGACGGGGAAAGGGTGCTGCGGGCGCGACGGCGAGTTTCCGCGGTAGGGGACGGCCGGCGGTGGTCGAATCGAGGCCGGCGGCGACCAAATCGCGGCGGGGCAGAAGCGGCGCGGGGGTGGGAGGGGGTTTCAGCGTGGCGGTTGGCTCGCGCGCGACTAAAATGAAGCGAAATGCCACGGGACGCGCGGCCTCTCGTGCCCCAGATATGGGGCAGAGAGGACCAAATTTTAGGGCAGCCCTATAATAGGGCACGTGATAGGGCAGGTGTTGGAGCATGGTGTTTGCCCTCCGGTGCCCTAAAAAACGGTTTATTGGGCACCATGCCTAATATAGGGCAGCTGTTAGAGTTGCTCTAAGATAGTCTAGTAGTGTTAAGGAAGGAACATATTTGAGTTTTTTAAAACGTTAGGCTTTCTATCTAACAACACAAGGTCGTAAGAAATATGAATTGTTGAAACCGAATAACAAAATACACGAACATTAATCATCATGAACTTCGTCAGAAACAAACATGAAACTTCTTGCCCCACATGTTTGTAATAAGTTGCCGGGCAGCGGTATACCTGGTGTTAGCACCCGTTTTTGGCAGATTGCCAGTTTGCAGGTTGAAGGAAGACTTGGCAGCTTGAAGAAGGCAGCAAAGAAGGCTAAAATGATGATCTGGGAAATTTCCAGGAAAAGATGGCCAGAAGAAGGCAGCCAATAATCCATCAAGTGGAACAAGGCAGAAGCTGGATTCAGGAGTGCAAAGTTGCCAAAAAGAACCTAACAAGCTAAGTCAAAGGAAGGCAATAAAGGTGGCAGAAAAGAAGGCGGCAAAAGTCAACCTTGTCAAGACGAGGCAGAAAAGTCAACTTTGTCAAGACAAGGCGGGAAGTCAACTTTGTCAAGGAAAGGCGGAAAAGAAGTCAACTTTGTCAAAACAAGCCGGCTCAGGAGAAACCAACTTTGTCAATACGAGCCGGCAAGTTGGAAGACAATTTTCCAAGATCAAGGCTGGAAAATGAAAGACAACTTTCTAAAAAGCCGGACAAATGTTGAAGTCCGGGTTTAAAAGGAAGCCGGTCAAGATATCACATCTCTGAGGAAGGAGGCAAGTTTGAAGCCAATATGAAAGACAAAAGGCAACTTTCCAAAGTAGGCAACAAGTCTGAAGCCGACACGGAAGGGCAAAATGCAACTTTCCAGCAAGTTTGAAGCCAACGTTGTCGGCAAAAAGTTGCCTATTTTAGAGATGGATTCGACTTAGACTATGATTTGTAAGCCTTGTAGAAGTCCAATACTTGTACGGGAAGTCCAGCCGCCTCATATATATGTGAGAGGTGATGGCCGATTGAAATTAAGCAAACTATCGACAACCTATCAATACAACCTACTTTTTACCCTCAAACCCTTGTTCATGCTTCCGTTGTTCGGCGACTTCGCTTAGATTTCACCGGATATCGAAAACCGAGCTAAGAGCGGCCAAGTCCGGCTTAGTTCAGCCAATCGTCGCCGGCTTCCTCTGACGGGGCTTGTCCCGAGGGGCTGGGGCGTCTGGTCTAAAAAGCTCCGGCTTGCTGTCTTGCGTATCGCGCTGGAAGCCGGCCTCCCGCGGGGCGAGTTGCGGAGTATCTCCCCCGGCACCGCGGGTACACGAGGACGTGTTCGTGTGACGCGTTTCGAGCGCAACACACTTTTTGGCGACTCCGCTGGGGACAATTCGATATAAAAATTGGACAACAATGACCAATTCCAAGACCGACGCCGCCAGCATCAGCACCGACAACATCATCAAGCCAACTCTCGAGAAGTTATCGGAAGAACAACGCCAAGGTCTGGAGGCGTGGAAGAAGAAAAGAGACGAGGAGTTTGAGGCGCTGCGAGCTAAGCGGGATCAAGAAGATGAAGACCTGTACTTGTCTAGCTTCAAGGTAGATCGGCAAGGTGTAATCTCGCCGATCAAGGAGCTGGAGTTTGTACCGCTGGACATCAACGTTGACAAACCCGCTGTAAGTAGTAGAATTTTTTCCTCTGAACAGATAGCCGAGATTCAATTTCATGTTTCGCAAGGCACTGCCAATGTTTACGATCTTATGCTACAACATGAAAAGGCTAGGAAAAATACGCTCCATGATCAGCCATCGGACAAACAGCCGATGGGTCAAAGCAGGGAAAACCAACTTGTGCCTACGCCGCCATGTCCAACTCTTATCCAGAGTGTGCCTAATCCGGCAAGCCAGCCGGATCAAACAAGGCGGATTTTGGGTCATGAGTCAATGCCGAATCAAAATTTGGCTACTTGGGTGCAAGCTGGCCCTGCCGCCAATCCTTCTTCCGTGCCGGCTCAATCGGCTGTTATGGACGATTCTTGGCCGAATTTAGGAGAAGGTTAGACCAAATAGCTTTTGACAAACTCGGGTGATGCCAAAACATAGAACTTACACTAAGCCTTACCCCGATTACTTTGATCTGCAACCTTATCCACCTGGTTATAGAGTCCCTGAATTTGCCAAATTTAATGGGGTGGATAGTAAGACAACATGAGAACATATTAGTCAGTACTTGGCTCAATTAGGCGAAGCTAATCATGATCATATTAAAGTTCGCTTGTTCTCATTATCTTTGACTGGCATTGCGTTTTCTTGGTTTTCGGCTTTAGCTCCTAATTCTATACATACATGGTTTCATTTAGAGCAAAAGTTTCATGAACACTTCTTTGCCGGAGAAATAGAACTCAAGTTGTCCCACCTTACATCGGTTAAGCAAAAGCATGATGAATCGGTGTCCGATTATGTCAAAAGATTTAGAAACACTAGAAACCGATGTTATAGTTTGGTGATAACTGAAAGAGACATGGCTAACTTGGTTTTTAATGGGCTAAGGTCCTACCTAAAAGAAAGGTTAGAGGGACATGAATTCTTGTCTGTTGGCCAAGTCCAGGAAAGAGCTTTGGCTCAAGAAAGCCGGGTCAATGAGTCAAAACACTCGCATCGGATGAACAGGAGTCGGCTAAATATTGTCGAAAATGATGCCGACTCTAGTGATGAAGCCAATGTTTATTCTGCCGAGTTTGTTTGGCCCAGCAAGGCAAACCTTACATGTGTGATGATCTGAAGCCGATTCGCAAGAATCGGGATGATGAGTTAAAATGCAGCTTTGACATAGGCAAGTGTGATAGAATATTTGATGCCTTGTTGAAGGATAAAGTGATAAGAATCAATCATGTTATACCATCGCCTGATGAATTAAGGCGGCAGGCTTATTGCAAGTATCACAATTCTTTCTCTCATGCTACTAATGATTGTAATGTTTTTCGTCGGCAGATCCAATCGGCCCTCAATGACGGACGATTGATCTTTGCTGGCATGGCAATTGACACACAGCCGTTCCCAATGAACGCGCTAGACCTGGAGGGAAAGAAGGTTTTACTTCGGCCAGAGGCGGCCGAAGCCGCTAATAAATCTAATGTTGTTATTGGTGAACTCAGGAAAGTAGCCGGCAACAAGGCGGCAGGAAGACAAGTTACGGTGAGCCGGCAACCCGATGGAAGCGAAGTCATCAAGATTACCATCAATAACCCTGCGCTCGGGGCGCAAGGACCACGTGCAGACAAGTTGCCGCCTAGATTTATCAAGCCCAAGAGCCCAGAAGTTGGCAGATGGAAGACAAACAAGGTTGAACATAGACCAAGGAAGACAAAGCCAACTTTTGACATGCTGCTGAACAAGTACGTACGTCAAACTGGGTCAAGGTCACGCCAACAATGGCAACATGGCAAAAGGCCCAGGTCACCATCTGCTGAGGAAAGTAGTCGGCATCAGAGGCCGGCTGACGAAGTCAAACGCAGAGCAATCCGGCAATCTGTGCAAAGCCGGCTTGTGTATCCCGGAGACGCGTCATATTGGCGGATCAAGGAACAATGTTCTAAAAAAGCTGAGCCCGAAGGCGGATTGGTTTCAGACAACTTGTTGCTTGTCGGAACTCATGTAATCAAGTTGAAAGATCCAGTCACAGAACCAGCAGGCGGCAAACCGATACTTGTTATCGGTCCAAGGAAAACAACCAATGATCATGAAGCCAGCTCTAGTCAAACAACAACAGTGCAAACCCGGGATCCAAAATATACTCAACCAAAGTGGTGTCCGCCGGGTATAACGAAGACACAAAAGCGGAAACTGCAAAGAGCAAGGAACCAGGAGAAGGCTGAAGAAGGAGCTGAGAGATCCAGGGACGCCAAGTTCAACGCTGAACGACCAATGTTGCCAGCTCAAATGTGGATCCCAGGCCAGTCCTTATTGCAGGTCCGACAACAGTCACAACAGCTCTGGCTGCAAGCGATGACACCATGTTGGCGGATACGCCAACAATTACTTACTCGTCATGGGCAGACGAGGTAGAGGCAGCAGATTTGGCAATGGAAAATCCAGCAAATAAGGACTTGGTGGCAGAGGAGTCGGCAACTCAAGAGGAAAATCTGGCAAACTTGGCGGAGGAGCCGGCAATTCAAGACCTTGCAATAGAGGAGCAGTTGGGAGAAGACCTCACAATGGCAACATCAGCCGTGAGCGAATCGGGCGATATGACCGATGACGAAGATCTGCTGGATTATGAAGAATCGCCTACTCGGACGGCTGTGGATATCAACATGGTTTATTACTTGTCGGCTGAGTTCCGCGCTGTGGAAGAAGAAGGCGAAGTCGCACAAATCAACTTTGGACCCAAAAATGTTGTCTTCGAAAAACCTGACAAACCGGTGAAACACCTCAAACTTTTGTACGTCAGAGGACATATTGATGGCAAACCGGTAACCAGGATGATGGTTGATGGCGGCGCTGTGGTAAACCTGATGCCGTATTCTGTCTTCAAGAAGCTACAACTAGATGATGGCGACCTGATGAAGACAAACATGGTGCTGAATGGGTTCGAAGGAGGAGAAGGAGTGGAAGCCAAAGGAGTTATTAGCTTGGAGCTCACAGTAGGAAGCAAGACTTTGGCTACCGCCTTCTTTGTTGCTGAGGTGCAGGGAAACTACAATGTGTTGCTGGGACGAGATTGGCTTCATGCAAACCAATGTGTTCCGTCAACTATGCACCAGCAACTTGTACAATGGGTTGATGACGAAATTGAAGTCATCCATGCTGACGATTCGGCGTGCATTGCATTAGCCGAATCGATTGTTGATTGGCAACATTCCAATGTTACATGCCTTTCTGGGCGTGATCTATCCGGATTCGACTTCCTGAGTGCTACCAGGGATGGATTCGTGCCAGTATCTTTAAAGCCGGTTGGTGGCAATCGGCTGCCGCTCAAGTAAATGGATCAAAACGATGAGTGGCTGCGGAAGCGTCTGGAAAAGTATCGGGCCGAAAGGAACGATATGTGCGAAGAAATTGAAAAACCAGACGATATGGACAAGTTGGGACAAGGCTTTACGTCGGCCGACTTACTTGAAGAGGTAGACATTGGGGATGGCACTATCCCTAGGCCAACGTTTGTCAAGCAAAAGTTGGCGGCCAATTACAAGTCTAAGTTAATCGCGCTAGTCAAGGAATATGTGGATTGCTTTGCATGGGAATACCACGAGATGCCTGGGTTAGGCCGAGAGTTGGTGGAACATCGGTTGCCTATTAAAGCCGGCTTCAGGCCACACAAGCAGTCGGCTCGCAAATTTAATCCACAGATCTATGACCGGATAAAGGCAGAAATAGGCCGTCTTTTGAAAGCCAACTTCATTTGGCCCTGCAAATATGCCGAATGGTTATCCAACATTGTGCCGGTCGAGAAGAAGGGATCCGACAAGATCAGGGCGTGTATAGATTTCAGAGATTTGAATCGAGCCACGCCAAAGGATGAATACCCTATGCCAATAGCCGACATGCTTGTCAACGAAGCCTCGGGTCACAAAGTTATCAGCTTTTTGGATGGCAATGCAGGTTACAACCAAATATTTATGGCCGAAGAAGATTCGGCTAAGACAGTGTTTCGCTGCCCAGGCTTTGTTGGCTTATTTGAATGGACTGTGATGACCTTTGGGTTGAAAAATGCTGGAGCCACTTATCAAAGAGCAATGAACTTGATATTTCATGATCTTCTGGGAGTCGTACTGGAGGTATATATTGATGACGCGGTGGTTAAGTCGGACAACGAGTCAAATCACTTGGCCGACTTGCGGCTGGCATTTGAAAGAATGAGGAAGTATGGGCTCAAGATGAATCCTTTGAAGTGTGCCTTTGGTGTGTCGGCTGGGATGTTCCTTGGTTTTATCATACATGAACATGGCATAGAAGTTGATCCGGCAAAGATTGAGGCTATCCAGAAAGTACAAGCGCCGGGTTGCAAAAAGGAGATGCAGAAGTTTTTGGGCAAGGTAAACTATTTAAGAAGATTCAGTGCTAACTTGTCTGGAAAAGTTGATGCGTTTACGTAGATCCTTCGGCTCAAGAACGACGATGACTTCACCTGGGGGGCAAGGCAGCAAGAGGCATTTGACAAGATAAAAAGTTGCCTATACACTCCTCCAGTCCTCAGGAAGCCAGCTCGTGGTCAGCCTTTCCGGCTTTACATTGCTGCTGAGGATAAAGTGATCGAAGCTGCCTTAACTCAAGAAGCCGAAGGACAGGAATATGTCATCACATATCTGAGTGGACGTTTGCTGGATGCCGAGTCAAGGTACAGCTTTGTGAAGAGGTTGTGTTTGTCTCTTTACTTTGCCTGCACCAAGTTGCGCCATTATCTGCTGTCCAGTGAATGCAAAGTCTTTGGTCAGATCGATGTTCTCAAACACATGATACAAAGGCCGATTCTCAGTGGACGAATCGGCAAATGGGCGTACGGGTTGATTGAATATGATTTGGCTTATGAACCACTAAAATCTATGAAAGGCCAAATTGTAGCTGACTTTATTGTTGAACATCGGATTAACCTGGAACACGAAGCCGACTTAAACATTGTGTCGGCTGTACCGTGTGATACGTCTCCAACGTATCTATAATTTCTGATGTTCCATGCTTATATTATACCAATTGCTACATGTTTTATATACACTTTATATCATTTTTATGCATTTTCCGGGACTAACCTATTAACAAGATGCCGAAGTGCCAATTCCTGTTTTCTGCTGTTTTTGGTTCCAGAAAATCACTTCTGCAAATATTCTCGGAATTGCACGAAACAAAAGGCCAAGTCCCTATTTTTGCAGCACCGTCACGGAGTCCGAAGGAGAGACGAAGTGGTGCCACGAGGTGGCCACACCATATGGCGGCGCGGTGGGCCCCCTGGCCGCGCCACCAGGTGAGGTGGGCCCCTCGGGCCTCCACCGACGCTGCCCCTTCGCCTATAAGTTCCCCCCGACGCGAAAACCCTAAAAAAATCCTATCATACTCCACGAAGAGTTCCGCAGCGCCGCCGCCATCGACGACAAGTTTCGGGGGACAGAATCTCTGTTCCGGCACGCCGTCGGGACGGGGAAGTGCCCCCGGAGCCATCTCCATCGACTCCATCGCCATCTCCAGCGCCGCCGCCGCGCCGTGGCTGCAACGGGCCGCCGTCTCCTCTCCGGGCTACACCTCTTCATCAACCTCTCCATCAAGTGTGCTCACCATGACCATGTGTGAGTAGTCTCCCCCGAGGCTGAGGGCTCTACCGGTAGCTATGTGGCTTATCTCTCTCTCCCATGGTGTGATCTTTATGTGATCATGAGTATTGCTAGTATCGCTGAATTCATATGTAATGTTTATGCTACTCAAGTGATTGTATCTAGTTTCCGGAGTCATTGTGACAACACGGTATCAAGGTGACAGTGTGGGTACTTGTGTGTGACTCTATGAATAATTTAGATATTTATCATGGCTTGTTCTTGGGAATTGTGGTGTTTGTTTACTCAGACTTTGAGGAGTGCTTTTGCAGCCCTACACATAGTACTCTTGTGTTATCAAGAAGGAGAATAATCCCGAGTATCATTTACTTGCATTCAGTTGTGCTAACATGTTGAGAGGTACCACTAGTGAAAGTATGATCCCTAGGCCTTGTTTCTAAGCATTGAAACACCGTTTACAACAAGTTCTGCTACATGTTTGCTTGCTGCCATTTTATTCCAGATTGCAATTACCACTTATAATCATCCATATTACTTGTATTTCACTATCTCTTCGCCGAACTAGTGCACCTATACATCTGACAAGTGTATTGGGTGTGTTGGGGACACAAGAGACTTCTTGTATCTTAATTGCAGGGTTGCTTGAGAGGGATATCTTTGACCTCTACCTCCCTGAGTTCGATAAACCTTGGGTGATTCACTTAAGGGAAACTTGCTGCTGTTCTACAAACCTCTGCTCTTGGAGGCCCAACACTGTCTACAAGAATAGAAGCGTGCGTAGACATCAAGCTATTTTCTGGCGCCGTTGCCGGGGAGGTAAGGTAAAAGGTATTCACATCCTCTGGCTACTAAGCTATTTTCTAGTTGTTGCTAGTGTGTGAGTGCTCGAAGTTCCTTTAGATTCTGCAATTATTTCTTTTTGTTTCTTGTTTTTATTTTCACTAGTTAGGCTTAATGGAAAACAACAAAAAATTAGAGATCTTTATGAACTTTATATTGAATTAGGACATGATGCTTTTGAAGAGAAAATTAAAAAACCTATGGAGGCTTGTTTGCATGATGGTAGCAATGGTATTACTATAAATTCTTTGAACACCATTATTGCTAATGCTATGGAAAAGTCTAAGCTTGGGGAAGCTGGTTGTGATGAATATGATATTTTTAGTCCCCCAAGCTTTAAGGAGGAAATTTGCTTTGATGATACTTTGCCTCCAATATATGATGATTATAATCATTGTGATATTTTCAGTCCACCTACTATTGAGGATATAGTTTATGTTGATTATGATATGCCTCCTATATATGATGTTTACAATGATGAATATGATATTCTCAGTCCATCTACTATTGAGGATAAAATCATTTTGATTATTCTATGCCTCCTATTTATGATGATTACAATGATGGATGTGATACTTTTACTCCACTATTATTAATGATTATGCTTATGTGGAGAGTAATGATACTTTTATGCATGTGGATCATGATAAGAATGCTCTATGTGATAGCTATATTGTTGAGTTTATTCATGATGCCGCTGAAAATTATTTTGAGAGAGGAAAGTATGGTTATAGAAATCTTCATGTTAAAAACTCTCTTTATGATGAAGTTTTGAGCTTTCTCTTGATTTGCTTTTATTTGCTGGGTACTTTAAGACCTACTGGTCCTTATGAGAGAGGGAGACAGGATTCATATATCACAATAATATTAAGTCTCCTCTCTTTTGTTGAAATTTTTGAAGTTGCACTTGTTTTCTTTCTATGCTAGTCTTCATGCTTCATATTTGTTTTCTTACAAGATTCCTTTGCATAGGAAGTGGGTTAGACTTAAATGTGTTTATATTTGCTTTTGATGCTCTCTTATATTTCAACTCTTATACATATGAGAGCATCATAAAATCACTATGCCTAGCTAAAAGGCTTTAAAGAAAAGCGCTTATGGGAGACAACCCATTTTTTTTATTTTCTGTTATTTTGCTTTTTTTTTGTTTTGAGTCAAGGTGCTTGTTACTTCTGTAGCAACTCCTTTGTATCTTTATTTTATTGCATTGTTGTGCCAAGTAAAGTCTTTTATTGAAAGTTGATGCAAGATTTGGATTTCTGCGCAGAACAGATTTTTAGCTGTCACGAATTTGAGCTTTTCTCCTGAGAAAATCAAAAATTCTGTAAAAAATCACGCATCTTCCTCAGATATGTACGCAACTTTCATTAAATGGACCAGTTCCATCTGAGCAACTTAAGTGCCTCGAAAAAATTCGTCTTCACAGACTGTTCTGTTTTTGACAGATTCTGCCTTTTGTTTTGCATTCGCTCTTTTACGATGTTTGTGGATTTCTTTGCTCCACAAAGCATTGGTGGCTGTAGCTAATGTCCAGAAGCTTTGGGAATGATTGTGTCATCACAGAATATGAGAATTTTTGATTATGCACTAACCCTCTAATGAGAACTATTTCGAGTTTGGTGTGAAGGAAGTTTTCAAGGATCAAGAGAAGGATGATATTATATGATCAAGAAGAGTGAAAAGCCTAAGCTTGGGGATGCCCCCGTGGTTCATCCCTGCATATTCAAGAAGACTCAAGCGTCTAAGCTTGGGGATGCCCAAGGCATCCCCTTCTTCATCAACAACTTATCAGGTCATCTCTAGTGAAACTATATTTTAATTCTTTCACATCTTATGCGCTTTACTTGGAGCGTCTGTGTGCTTTTATTTTTGTTTTGTTTGAATAAATTCGGATCCTAGCAATCCTTGTGTGGGAGAGAGACACGCTCCGCTTTTTCATGTGAATACTCATGTTCTTCACTTATATTTGTTGAGTATTCTTAACTAGCTACTGCAGTGCTTTTAGCTCCTGTTTTTCATGCATCTCTTCGAGCTGTTAGCACTTGTTTATAAATACTCTCTTGCTGCATTATATTATCATTTGGAGAGTTTATGTTTAAATAAATTGATTGGTGTTTGTTTGGAAGAAAGAAAATGCTACATGTGGTAGTTGGTATTGGAAAAGACATATGCTATAGTACATGTACTAGTTGATCTGTTTTGTCTTGTTTCGTTTGACACTTTGCAATTGTTTTGAGCTCTCAAGTAGATCATGTTTAAGCTCTTGCATCATGTAGTTAAAGCCTAGTAGTGGAGAACTACCGTAGAGCTTGTTGAGACTTGGGTTGCATATTTGTTTTCTCTAAGGTCTAGATATTTTCTGGTAAAATGTTTGAGCAACAAGGAAGACAGTGTAGAGTCTTATAATACTTGCAATATGTTTTTATTTGTCTTGCTGTACCGGTTTATACTTGTGTTTGCTTCAAACAACCTTGCTAGCCTAAACTCTGTACTGAGAGGGAATGCTTCTCGTGCATCCAAACCTTGAGCCAAAACCCATGCCATTTGTGTCCACCATACCTACCTACTATGTGGTATTTCCTGCCATTCCAAGTAAATACTTCATGTGCTACCTTTAAACTATTCAAAACTTTATTACTCCTTATTTGTGTCAATGTTTTATAGCTCATGAGGAAGTATGTGGTGTTTTATCTTTCAATCTTGTCATTTACTTCTGACAGACTTTCACCAATGGACTAGTGGCATATACATCCGCTTATCCAATAATTTGCAAAAAGAGCTGGCAACGGGGTGCCCAGCCCCAATTAATTACAACTTTCATTAATAATTCTCTTCACATGTTTTGCCCTGATTTATCAGTAAGCAACTTAATTTGCAAATAGACACTCCTCCATGGTATGTGAATGTTGGAAGGCACCCGAGGATTCGGTTAGCCATGGCTTGTGTAAGCAAAAGGTTGGGAGGAGTGTCATCTATAAAGAAACTAAAATACATGTGTAAACAAAAGAGAAGAGGGATGATCTACCTTGCTGGTAGAGATAACGTCCTTCATGGGAGCCGCTCTTGAAAGTCTGGTTGACAAGGGGGTTAGAGTGCCCACTACCATTCGTTGACAACAACAAACACCTCTCAAATACTTATTTTGTGCTCTCTATATGCTTTCGAAAACTTAAAAAGCTCTAGCACATGATTTAATCCCTGCTTCCCTCTGCGAAGGGCCTATCTTTTACTTTATGTTGAGTCAGTTTACCTACTCCTTTCTATCTTAGAAGCAAACACTTGTGTCAACTTTGTGTGCATTGATTCTTACATGTTTACTTATTGCACTTGTTATATTGCTTTATGTTGACAACTATCCATGAGATATACATGTTACAAGTTGAAAGCAATTGCTGAAACTTAATCATCCTTTGTGTTGCTTCAATGCCTTTTACTTTGAATCTATTGCTTTATGAGTTACCTCTTATGCAAAACTTTTTGATGCTTGTCTTGAAAGTACTATTCATGAAAAGTTTTTGCTTATATGATTCATTGTTTACTCTTTATCTATTGTTAGCAAACTATAGACCATTGCTTTGAGTCACTTCATTCATGACATGAGCCTTGCAATATATTGATCAAGATTGTGTGAAAGCATGTCTCCTCAGAAATTATTTGTTGTTATCGTTTTACCTACTCGAGGACGAGTAGAACTAAGCTTGGGGATGCTTGATACGTCTCCAACGTATCTATAATTTCTGATGTTCCATGCTTATATTATACCAATTGCTACATGTTTTATATACACTTTATATCATTTTTATGCATTTTCGGGACTAACCTATTAACAAGATGCCGAAGTGCCAGTTCCTGTTTTCTGCTGTTTTTGGTTCCAGAAAATACTTCTGCAAATATTCTCGGAATTGCACGAAACAAAAGGCCAAGTCCCTATTTTTCCAGCACCGTCACGGAGTCCGAAGGAGAGACGAAGTGGTGCCACGAGGTGGCCACACCATATGGCGGCGCGGTGGGCCCCCTGGCCGCGCCACCAGGTGAGGTGGGCCCCTCGGGCCTCCACCGACGCTGCCCCTTCGCCTATAAGTTCCCCCGACGCGAAAACCCTAAAAAATCCTATCATACTCCACGAAGAGTTCCGCAGCGCCGCCGCCATCGACGACAAGTTTCGGGGGACAAAATCTCTGTTCCGGCACGCCGTCGGGACGGGGAAGTGCCCCCGGAGCCATCTCCATCGACTCCATCGCCATCTCCAGCGCCGCCGCCGCGCCGTGGCTGCAGCGGGCCGCCGTCTCCTCTCCGGGCTGCACCTCTTCATCAACCTCTCCATCAAGTGTGCTCACCATGACCATGTGTGAGTAGTCTCCCCCGAGGCTGAGGGCTCTACCGGTAGCTATGTGTTTTATCTCTCTCTCCCATGGTGTGATCTTTATGTGATCATGAGTATTGCTAGTATCGCTGAATTCATATGTAATGTTTATGCTACTCAAGTGATTGTATCTAGTTCCCGGAGTCATTGTGACAACACGGTATCAAGGTGACAGTGTGGGTACTTGTGTGTGACTCTATGAATAATTTAGATATTTATCATGGCTTGTTCTTGGGAATTGTGGTATTTGTTTACTCAGACTTTGAGGAGTGCTTTTGCAGCCCTACACATAGTACTCTTGTGTTATCAAGAAGGAGAATAATCCCGAGTATCATTTACTTGCATTCAGTTGTGCTAACATGTTGAGAGGTACCACTAGTGAAAGTATGATCCCTAGGCCTTGTTTCTAAGCATTGAAACACCGTTTACAACAAGTTCTGCTACATGTTTGCTTGCTGCCATTTTTATTCCAGATTGCAATCACCACTTATAATCATCCATATTACTTGTATTTCACTATCTCTTCGCCGAACTAGTGCACCTATACACCTGACAAGTGTATTGGGTGTGTTGGGGACACAAGAGACTTCTTGTATCTTAATTGCAGGGTTGCTTGAGAGGGATATCTTTGACCTCTACCTCCCTGAGTTCGATAAACCTTGGGTGATTCACTTAAGGGAAACTTGCTGCTGTTCTACAAACCTCTGCACTTGGAGGCCCAACACTGTCTACAAGAATAGAAGCGTGCGTAGACATCACCGTGGAAGCTTTATTTTTATGGCTCAGTCTGCAGCAGCGGACAAGGAGTTGGCATTGTGTACATTTCACCACACGGTACTGTTTTTGAAGCCTCTTGTCGTCTTGACTATTTATGCACTAACAATGAAGCCGAATACGAAGCACTTCTATTCGGACTAGAAATATTGGTGGATGCAGGGGTAACTCATGTCGAGGCATTTGGAGATTCGTTACTTATTGTCCGGCAAGTGGCCAAGATTTGTCAATGCAACAGCGGATCACTCAACATGTACCTTGACAGATGCCTGGATGTGATTTCAACGTTGGATTATTTCCATATATCCCATGTTCCTAGGCAAGACAATTGGCTTGCCAATGAGTTGGCGCAACAGGCATCCGGCTATCACGTCAGTCGTGGGATGTTCTTCATCAGGGAACAACTGGCAAGTAATGTTGCCAACTTGGAGGAAGCCAAACAAAAAGCCGGCTTGTTGGAGCCGGCTACAAAAGAGTCAAAAGTTGTCAACTTGGAGGAAGCCAAACAAGAGGCCGGCTTATTGGATCCGGCTAAGAAGGCGGCAAATGACAACTTGACAAACGACTGGAGACAACCTTATATTGACTATTTACAAGATCCAAGTCAAAAATCAGACAGAGCAGTTCGGCGCTTATCCCTCAAGTATACGTTGGTGGATGCCGCCTTATATCGCCGAACAGCTGATGGTCTTCTTCTAAAGTGCTTGAATGAAGACGAAGCTAGAGTTGCCATGGGAGAGGTACATGATGGTTTATGTGGTACACATCAGTCGGCCCACAAGATGAAGTGGATGCTTAGGCGAGCAGGATTTTATTGGCCGACAATGATCAATGACTGCTTCAGATACTACAAGGATGCGAAGCCTGCCAGAAGTTTGGAGACATTCAGTTGGTGCCGGCTTCAAATCTTAATCCAATCATAAAACCGTGGCCTTTTCGGGGTTGGGCGCTTGACTTTGTTGGCATGATCCATCCGCCTTCATCCAATGGGCATCGGTTCGTGTTGGTTGCCACTGATTACTTCACCAAGTGGTCTGAAGCAATACCTCTCAGGAACATGACCCACAAGGAGGTGATTCAGTTTATTACAGAGCATATTGTCCATCGATTCGGCATTCGCAGACTCTTACCACAGATCAAGGTACTTCCTTCATGGCTAAGGAGGTGAAGCAATTTGCCGAATCACTTGGAATCAAGATGCTGAATTCATCTCCCTACTATGCGCAAGCCAACGGACAAGCCGAGTCAAGCAATAAAATATTGATCAAGCTGATCAAGAAGAAGGTGCAGGACCATCCAAGAAGGTGGCATGAAGTGCTGTCCGAAGCATTGTGGGCTCATAGAATCTCAAGGCATGGAGCAACTAAGACAACTCCTTTCGAGTTGGTGTATGGACAAGAAGCCGTTTTGCCAATAGAGGTGAATCTGGCTGCCTTGAGGTTTGCTAAGCAAGATGACTTGTCGGCTGAAGACTACTGCAGCTTGATGATGGATAATGTTGATGAAGTAGCCGACAAGCGTGTTATTGCTCTGAGAGAGATTGAGAAGGAGAAGTTGCGGGTGGCAAAAACTTACAATAAGAAGGTCCGGCTTAAAGACTTTCAAATTGGCGACTTGGTTTGGAAGGTTATATTGCCAGTTGGCTCCAGAAGCCGGAAATTTGGCAAATGGTCCCCAAACTGGGAAGGACCACTGATGTCTACGTGTGCTTCTATTCTTGTAGACAGTGTTGGGCCTCCAAGAGCAGAGGTTTGTAGAACAGCAGCAAGTTTCCCTTAAGTGAATCACCCAAGATTTATCGAACTCAGGGAGGTAGAGGTCAAAGATATTCCTCTCAAGCAACCCTGCAATTAAGATACAAGAAGTCTCTTGTGTCCCAACACACCCAATACACTTGTCAGATGTATATGTGCACTAGTTCGGCGAAGAGATAGTGAAATACAAGTGATAGGGATGATTATAAGTAGTAACTGCAATCTGAAATAAAGATGGCAGCAAGCAAACATGTAGCAGAACTTGTTGTAAACGGTGTTTCAATGCTTAGAAACAAGGCCTAGGGATCATACTTTCACTAGTGGACACTCTCAACAATGATCTCATAACTGAATAAGTAAAAGCTACTCTTAAACACTCTCTTGCTGGATAACAAACACCATTCATTGTGTAGGGCTACAAAAGCACACCTCAAGCCGGAGTAAACAAGCGCCACAACGTCATAAAGGAGTCACACACGGTGCACACACTGTCACCTTTACACCGTGGAGAGTACCGGAGTTCATATTAAAGTAACATATAGAGTGCATAATAGATAAAGAGTAACATCTACATATTCAACTAGATTAGCACAACTGAACACAAGTAAATACTGCTCGGGATTATTCTCCTTCTTGATAACACAAGAGTACTACGTGTAGGGCTGCAAAAGCACTCCTCAAAGTCTGAGTAAACAAACACCACAGTTCCAAGAACAAGCCATGATAAATATCTAAATTATTCATAGAGTCACACAAGTACCCACACTGTCACCTTGATACCGTGTTGTCACAACGACTCCAGAAACTAGACAAAATCACTTGAGTAGCATAAACATTATTTTGTCTTTTCCAATACCAACTACTACATGTAGCATTTTCTTTCTTCCAAACAAACACCAATAAATTTATTTAAACATAAACTCTCCAAATGATAATATAATGCAGCAAGAGAGTATTTATAAACAAGTGCTAACAGCTCGAAGAGATGCATGAAAAACAGGAGCTAAAAGCACTGCAGTAGCTAGTTAAGAATACTCAACAAATATAAGTGAAGAACATGAGTATTCACATGAAAAAGCGGAGCGTGTCTCTCTCCCACACAAGGATTGCTAGGATCCAAATTTATTCAAACAAAAACAAAAATAAAAACACACAGACGCTCCAAGTAAAGCGCATAAGATGTGAAAGAATTAAAATATAGTTTCACTAGAGATGACCTGAAAAGTTTGCTGATGAAGAAGGGGATGCCTTGGGCATCCCAAGCTTAGACGCTTGAGTCTCTCTGAATATGGTTGGGATGAACCACGGGGGCATCCCCAAGCTTAGGCTTTTCACTCTTCTTGATCACATAATATCACCCTTCTCGCTTGATCTTGAAAACTTCCTTCACACCAAACTCAAGACAGTTCTCATTAGAGGGTTAGTGCATAATCAAAAATTCTCATATTCTGTAATGATACAATCAATCCCAAAGCTTCTGGACATTAGCTACAGCCACCAATGCTTTGTGGAGCAAAGAAATCCACACAAATACAGCAAAAGAGCGAATGCAAAACAAAAGGCAGAATCTGTCAAAAACAGAACAGTCTGGAATGACAAATTTTTTCGAGGCACTTAAATTGCTCAGATGGATCTGACCCAAAATAATGAAAGTTGCGTACATATCTCAGGAATATGCGTGATTTTTTTCAGAATTTTTTGAATTTTCTACAGGGAGATAAGCTCAAATCCGTGACAGCCAAAAATCTGTCACTGCGCAGAAATCCAAATCTTGCATCAACTTTCAATATAGAACTTTACTTGGCACAACATTGCGATAAAATAAAGATACAAAGGAGTTGCTACAGAAGTAACAAAACTTCTTGACTCAAAGAAAACAAAAATAACAGCAAATAAAAACGATGGGTTGTCTCCCATAAGCGCTTTTCTTTAAAGCCTTTTAGCTAGGCATAGTGATTTTGATAATGCTCACATAAAGATGAGAGTTGAAACATAAAAGAGAGCATCAAGAAGCATATATAAAAACATGTTTAAATCTAACACTCTTTCTATGCATAGGAGTCTTGTAAGAAAATAAGTCAATGAAGAACAAAGTGACTAGCATAGAAATGCAAAACAAGTGTAACTTCAAAAATTTCAACATAAAGAGAGAAGACTTAACATTATTGTGATATATGAAATTGTGTCTCCCTCTCTCATAAGGACCAGTAGATCTTAAAGTACCCAGCAAATAAAAGAAAATCAAGAGAAAGCTCAAAACATTCATCATAAAGAGAAGAAATTTAGTAACATGAAGATTTCTATAACCATACTTTCCTCTCTCAAAATAATTTTCAGCGGCATCATGAATAAACTCAACAATATAGCTATCACATAGAGCATTCTTATCATGATCCATATGCATAATAGTATCATCACTCTCCACATAAGCATGAACATTATCATTAGTAATAGTGAGAGTAAAAGTATCACATCCATCATTGCAATCATCAAAAATTGGAGGCATAGAATAATCATAATGAATTTTATCCTCAATAGTAGGTGGACTGAAAATATCATATTCATCATTGTAAACATCATATATAGGAGGCTTATCATAATCAACATAAACTATATCCTCAATAGTAGGTGGACTGAAAATATCACAATGATTATCATCATATATTGGAGGCAAAGTATCATGAAAGCAAATTTCCTCCTTAAAGCTTGGGGGACTAAAAATATCATATTCATCACAACTAGCTTCCCAAGCTTAGACTTTTCCATAGCATTAGCAATAATGGTGTTCAAAGAATTTATAGTAATACCATTGCTACCATCATGCAAACAAGCCTCCATAGGTTTTTTAATTTTCTCTTCAAAAGCATCATGTCCTAATTCAATATAAAGTTCATAAAAATCTCTATTTTTTTTGTTGTTTTCCATTAAGCCTAACTAGTGAAAATAAAAACAAGAACAAAAAGATATAATTGCAGAATCTAAAGGAAATACCTTCGAGCACTCACACACTAGCAACAATACTAGAAAATAGCTTTGTAGCCAGAGGATGTGAATACCTTTTACCTTACCTCCCCGGCAACGGCGCCAGAAAATAGCTTGATGTCTACGTGTGCTTCTATTCTTGTAGACAGTGTTGGGCCTCCCAGAGCAGAGGTTTGTAGAACAGCAGCAAGTTTCCCTTAAGTGAATCACCCAAGGTTTATCGAACTCAGGGAGGTAGAGGTCAAAGATATTCCTCTCAAGCAACCCTACAATTAAGATACAAGAAGTCTCTTGTGTCCCAACACACCCAATACACTTGTCAGATGTATAGGTGCACTAGTTCGGCGAAGAGATAGTGAAATACAAGTGATAGGGATGATTATAAGTAGTAACTGCAATCTGAAATAAAGATGGCAGCAAGCAAACATGTAGCAGAACTTGTTGTAAACGGTGTTTGTCGTGGTGGGATCACGGCAGATGCCATAGGTATGGCTAAGATGGGGCCGAATGGTCGTTGGGGGAATCCGGGGAGGGTTTATGCACTCAAGAAGTGCACACGCAAGAACACGAACAAAGAACCAAGAAAGCAAGAACACAAAACACACCACGATGTACCCTGCTTCGGGGCCCTCTTGCGGAGGTAACACCCCTACTGCAGCACTATCCTAGTCAGTGTATAGCTCAGTGACAAGTACAAGCTGCTCCTCGAGCTGTATGATCTTACAAGGTGAGAACTCGAGGTGGAAGATGATGCTACAAAGAGAGGAAAAGGCACTCCGAGCCTGAACCGAGGTCTCTCCGAGGTGTTCCGAGCTTCCTCTCTCTCTCTCTCTCTTGATCTTCGATCCTCGATCCTCGATCCTGGATCCGATCCTGGATCCCGATCCTCTCTAGCAGGAGGGGGTGAAGCCCACTATATAGGCCAGCCGGGTTACCATTGTGCCCCTCGCAGAACACTGTTGCCATGCCTCTGCAACGGTCACCACCGTACCACCGTACCTCGGTCGGGGACAAGACGTGGCTTGCCCATCTCCTGTAGCCTAACGGCAGAGCTAGCATGTCCCCTCTGACCGAGACAGGACGTGGCCTGGCAGAGCTACCTCGTAGCCTTTACCCAGACCTCGCGTGGTCAGCGGTCGGAGACGTGCAGGCCCGCCGAACCCGGAGCACGCCTCTGCCATGCTCCTTGACAGACGCTCCCGTGTCAGGCGCTCTAGTACCCGGCTGGAAGTGACAGGAGCATTGACTCCTGCCCGACCTACAGCCCACCACCTCGGTTAGCTCGGCACGGATGTGACGGGCTCCGTACCTCGGGTCTTGCGCTTAATATCTTTTACTAGCTCGGATCTTACTTCCTTCCCACAGCTTCTCCTGCACCCACAACACAAACCACCGCACTGAGGTAGTTAGGTCGGCAGAACATAGCTCGGACTGTGAACCTCGGCCCTGGCCAACAGTATACCTCGGACCCCTCTGGGCCAAAATAGGTCGGCCTGTATTCTCCAGGTCAAGATGAAGCTCGGACCTTCCCAGGCCCAAACAGGTCGGCCCTTTCCGTACCTCGGCACAACTTGGAACACCACCTTATGCCAAGCCTTGACCCTACCCGGGGATACTCCCCCGACATTAGTCCCCGAAGCTGGTGCGGTCCTACGACCTCGGAAGGAGGGCCGTAGCAGGTTCAAAACAAGCCTTACACCACCTCCTAAACCGACCTCCAACATAGTCATGCCGAGGTACCTCCCATACACCACCATCCAATCCGAGGTAGATATGCGAACTGAACTCTCCGAGCTATCTGACTCAGCACCAACTTGCCTCAAGATTTTCCGAGGTACGTGGCGAAGAATCTCTGCCCGGGCTTCGGAATCCGGACCTCTGCCAAGCAGATTCTGACCACACGCCGCCCTCGTCAGCCGGACCCACCGAACAGCGCACCTGCGCACTCAAGTACTTGACCGCCCACGACCCCTCGATTCTTGTGCTGACCAGCGCAGGAAATCCGGGGTGGGCGGTTGCCACTCTGCGGCCCACGATGTGGCCGATCGTGCGGCCGCAGACCGCGTAACCGTGCGCCCACTCGCACACGATCCCGCGCCTCCCGATAACCGCGCGGTAGTGGCGCAGTTAATGCGGGCAGTTACCGCGCGCGGCTATAAGTAGGGCCCCACGGGTAACTTCGCCATCTTCTTCCTCCTTCACTCGCCCTCTCGCCTCCATCGCCACCAGTGCCGCCGCTTCCGGTTGAGAAGAAACGTTCCCGCCGCCGCCGACGAGCAGCTCCTTCGTCGCCGCTGCGACCGCGTCACCGGCGCCGCCCTTCAGCACCTCGTTTTCACGGTATGTACTCCCTTTCTTGATACCCTAGGCATTGCCCTAGGTTTCTTCCTCTTTGCGCTTGGTTCTTCATATGTTCTTGAATAAAACTCTATTTACCTCCTCCGGTAGATCTTACTTGCATACTTTTTTGGGTAGTACGAGTTTCATACCTCGGATGATGCTCGCCTAGCATAGATATGCCTCTATGTATATTAGATAGCCGTCCAACTCCTCCTGAGTTAGCCAGATATAGCCTTAGATTCCAGATTCACTTTTCTTTTGCTAAACTTCTGTGCACTCTTCTGCAGATTGATTCTGCCGAGATGTCTCCTCCTGAGACTTCGGAACAAACCGAGGTTCCAGACCTCGAACTGGAGGTCGGAGAACGAGCCGGCTGGGAAGGTTCGGATGTAACTCCGGACGAAATCCAGTGGCTCAGGGCGACTCGGCGGATTCCCGCCGGGGTAGAGTGTCGCCTGCCAGAGGGCGAACTCGAGCCTCAAGTCAAGGAAGGGGAACGGGTGGTCTTCGTCGCGCACTTCCAGCGCGGCTTCGGACTGCCCGTTAGTGATTTCTTCCGGAGCTTCCTCGACAAGTTCGACTCCAGGTTCATCACCTCCCCGCCAACGCCATCACCACTCTCTCCTGCATCGTTTCCTTCTCTGAGGGATACCTCGGCCTCAAAGCCACGGTAGACCTCTTTTCTCGCTACTTCCAACTTAAGCGGCAAGTGATCCCGGATCCGAAAAACAAGGATCTGCCCAAGCTACTAACCGCCTGCGGAGCAGCCATCATAGCTCCTCGCCGAAACTCCATCTTCCCACGTATCGCTACTCCGGACACCGTTCGCAAGTGGCTCCGGACGTGGTTTTACGTGAAGAACTCCGGCGAAGAGGACTTCCTCAATCTGCCGGCGTTTAACCTCAGCCCTCCTACAGAACCGCTCAACTGGGACTACACTCCCCTCTCACCAGCGAAATCAAGTCCATCCATGGGTATGTTGCGAAATGGCAGGACCCGGAGGACCCTGCGAACGACGGGAAAGTCCTGACGGCTGACGATCTGGCCTGCACATTCGTGAAGCGCAGGGTCTCCCCTCTCCAGGCGAGGACTCACAAGATCTGCCACATGAGCGGTCTTTATGATCCAACCCGCCATACGCACGTTGCACTGGACAACGCCGCGGTAGCTCGGCGAGTCCGAGCTATCACCAAGTCCAAGATCTCTGACGCTTGGACATGGGGAAGGGAACCCCACTACAGGACCAAGCCACCAAAACAGGTACGCTGTTCCGACGTTTTCTTCGGTACTCCTTTACCACCGAGGTCTTGCTACCGACGTTCATCTTGACAATTTCTTCCTAACTCCTTTTCATATGTCTGCCATATAGCTGTTCTCCCGCCAGACCGCCGAGGATGGAGTCCATCCTGCGGACCACTTCGGCAAGGATCTTCCTGTCGAGGACCCACCATCCAACGAGGACCCTGACAACGAGGATTACATGCCCATTGCCTCGGCCCGCGTCACCACCGCGGGTAAGCCTCAAGCACAAGCTTCAGTTCAAGAGATTTCGGATGACGAGGAGGGATTTCTCGTCATGGAACCAATAAACGCGGTACCTATCTCCTGCCTTCCTCACCTTCCGAACTTTACTCCAGCAACCAGCCGGAAACGCGCTGGTGCCGCAACTTCGGCCGCCGAACCATCCGCCACTGGAGCCTCCGGACCCACTGCGGCTCCGGTCAAGAGACGTCGGCTGAAGAAGTCCGGAAATCCTCCTCATGCCCGAGGGGGCAAGAAGTTTCCTACTTCGGATGGGTAATGCTTTGCTTCTATAGCCAACAAGTTTGTTGCTTAAACTTATCACCTCGGTACTAACACTTGACCATCTTTCCTTCGTTGCAGTGACCCCATAGAGTGGATCAGGAGGTATCCTCCATGACTGCACCCGTTGGTGCCTCTGAAGCCACGACCACCCCGACGAACTCTCGCCCCGTATCTCCTCCACCGAGGTCTGGCCCGGCCTTGGAGAAATCTGCCCCCACCCGAGGCCAGAGTTCTCCGCGTCCTCAAACGGATGCGGGGACCAATCGCGCCAGAACTCCGGCTACCGCCTTGCCGGAGCCTCGACTCTCCCCCCGCAGCCAGACTGCCCGCAACCAACAGCAGCAACAGCAGAAGCAACAGCAGAAGCAACAGCCCAAGCAACAGCCCAAGCAACAGCCCCAAAAAACAGTTCGCCAGACTACCTTGCCGTTGGAGAAAGGCAAGGAGAAAGAGAAAGAGACGGTGAAGTCTAAGGTCACCCCCAAACCAACATCTGGGTCTGGCACCCTGACTATCTCTTCTCCTTCAAGGATGCACCGAGGTCTCCTCCCCGGTGACACGCCGAATTCCTCCATTCGCCGCACCCGTTGATGAGACTGCTCCTCCGGCCGACGAATATGCTCGGAGGACATCTCTTATACTGGATAACCGGCCTGCTTCAAGCTCCGAGGCTGCTCAAGCCTTGGAGGCCTCGGTTAGGGGCATCGAGCAGGGCGGACCGTGGGGATATCCTCCTCTGCGCACTGACAGTGACCAGAGCCTCGGCTCCTTGGAACACTACAATGCAGACTGGAATTCTGCAGACGAGGTCTCCTCGGCCTCCCTAGCTGCTCCGGTAGGTGAGCACCCTGCGGGAAACAGCGCCTGCGGCCGAAGCGTTCACGACCTACAAGTCGCTGCCCTGCGTGCTGCTCAAAACATCGACGTAAGTCCTATTCTCTTTACTTTCATGCAGTATCTCATCTAATATCCACCATTCCCAGTCCCCGAGATTCGAGGTAAACTATTGACGCTCCGCCGGAGTTAAAATTGTTTGGCTTGAATCTCAAACCATTTTACCTTACTTTATCATGCACCTCGGGTACGAGTCCCCGAGACTCCTGTCGAGGTATAGCCTTTCTAACCGAGCTATGTTTTTCTTCCTTGCAGAATACTATGAACGTCCGCACGGACATCTTTCACACCCTTGTTTGACCACAAGAAACTCCACGACGAGCACAAGGCCGTCCTTGCAGAAAAGAACTCTTTGGACGAAAAGCTCCAACAAGAGAAAGCCGAAGTAGCTCGTCTGGTAAAGGAACTGAAGCGCATCACTGAGCTGCGGACGTCGGAAAAAGAGCAGCTGCAGGCGGAAAAGGCCAGTGTTGTTGAAACAGAGAAGAAACTTCGGGAGGATGCCGCCAAGGAACATGAGAATGCGCTCCAGTTAGCCGAGGCCCGCGCCACCTCGGCCACCGAGGCTTATGAAGCCCTTCAAGCTTCGGTTAACCAGCTCCTCCCGACGCTGGAACGCATCAACAAAGAAATGGACGGTAAGCTTCTTGCCCCCCTTATCCTTGCTTTGTCCTCAACAGTACTGGCTCTTTGCCGAACTGTTTCTTTCATTATTAACAGGCTATCCTTCTGCAGAGCACTTCACCTACACCCAAGTTTCGGCTCGCAATATCACTGATCAGCACAGGAAGAGGCGTACGAGACGAACCCCGCCTGGACCATTGAGGACCACATCGTGGCCATCAAAGCTCGGATCCATCCCTTGAAAACCATTGGGTCCGAACTCCTCGATGCAGGTGTGTCTGCTTTCCGAGCCTTGTGGCCTCTTGCCGATGCTCCCAATACTACGCCTGAGCTCGCCGCCAAGCTTCGTGAAGCCGAACAAAGACTTCGAGAGTGGCGCTCATCCTCGGCTCGCGCTGGAGCTGATGCCGCTCTCAAATTCATCATGACTTGGTGCGAGAAGCTCGACCTCGAAAAGATGGACACTCTTCGCCGAAACTCGCCCTGGTCCACGGACCCAATTCTCATCCAGCGGCGCGAAAAGATGGCTGCCTTCTTCGCTGGATATGCCAACACCAAGAACTTGAGCGAGGGAGACACCTACTCCGACGCCGAAGATGACGAGCCAGAAGAGGATGAATACGAAACAGAATCCGACGTCGAAGCCGAGCAAGGTGACGATGGTGACACCCGCGAAGCAGAAACCGAGGCTTCTCCACAACTGGTGCCGAGGTTACTGCCGACGTTGCCAGCACCTCCCAGGCTACCTCGGCTGCTGCCGACGTAATTCCTGATGCCTCGACCTGAACTTATGCTTGGCCAAAAAACTTCATTAAATCCCCGGTATGCCGGGACGCAGATGTAATCAAACTTAAGTAGTTCCTTTTGCTACCTCTGTTACTATCATGCTTATCCGAACCATGCTTTTCTAAGCTTTACGTCGAATCCTTTTGAATGATTGCTCGAGTTTACTTTCGTGTTTACTATGTTTGGCATTCTTTGCTCTTGACTACCTTTTAGGCAGATGCCAGTCGAGTCACAAGATTGTTGTTCATAGCATACAGTACTTGGTAAATTCCGAGGTATGTTTCAAAGTCATCCGACATAAACGAAAGGTAAAGACAGGGGTTAGTAAACGACACATGCCGAACTATAATTTTGGACCGAGTCCCCGAGTTCATTTTCATGTCTCCCACGTTTTTTCCTCTTTGCTCTTGACTACCTTTTAGGCAGATGCCAGTCGAGTCACAAGATTAGTTTCATAGCACACATTACTTGAAGTTTGAGACGAGGTTCAAAATAGTTCGGCATATGAACAAAACTGACAAACAGAGATAAAACATAAGCACAAGAGCGAGGCAGTCCCCGAGCTTTAACCTCGGAGTGCCGACATTTTTATTAAGGATTAACCGAGGTACATACATTGCGCCTTTCATGAGTAGAAAGGTCGGAGTAGAGCTACGTTCCATGGTCGCCTGACCTCTGACTCGGGGTTGTCCAGCCCATCTTCCCTTGGTTCCTGCGCATCTATAAGATAGTAGGAATCATTGAGCAGAGCTCGGCTCACAACGAACGGTCCCTCCCATGGAGGTGACAACTTGTGCCGGCCTTTCTTGCGCTGCACCAACCTCAGCACCAAATCTCCCTCGTGAAACACACGAGGGTTGATACTCCGGCTATGATAACGTCGGAGACCTTGCTGGTAAATTGCTGACCGAGATGAGGCCAATTCTCTCGCTTCCTCAAGCAGATCTACTGCATCCTCCCGAGCCTCTTTTGCCTCGGCTTCAGTGTACATTGCCACTCTGGGCGCATCATTCGATGTCAGTGGGTAGCATAGCTTCTGCCCCATAGACCATAAAAAATGGCGTATAGCCAGTCGATCGATTTGGCGTGGTCCTTAGACCCCACAGTACTGCTGGTATCTCATCTATCCAACACCCCGGCGTTTTCAGCAGTGGTTCAATGAGCCGAGCCTTGATGCCGGCCAACACTAGAGCATTTGATCTTTCCACTGTCCATTAGACTCCGGGTGTGCCACCGAGGCTATGTCCAGCCGGATTCCCTTGTTCATGCAAAACCGAGCGAACTCTCCAACAGCAAAGTTAGTGCCGTTGTCCGAGATAATGCTATGGGGGTAGCCATATCGCAGAATAATCTCCTTCAAGAAAGTCACTGCTGAATGACCATCCAACTTCCGGATTGGTTTCACCTCGATCCACTTGGTGAATTTGTCCACCATCACCAATATGTGTGTCATGTTACCTCGGGCTGGTTTGAACTCTCCCACCATATCCAAACACCATACCGCAAACGGCCAAGTGATAGGAATTGTTTTGAGCGCCGAAGCTGGCATATGCGTTTGCTTGGCAAACCTTTGGCATCCTTCACATCTCCGGACTATGGCCTCTGCATCAGCAAGAGCAGTGGGCCAATAGAACCCATGCCTAAACACCTTGGCCACCAGAGCTCTTGTGCTGCAATGATGACCACACTCTCCTTGGTGGATCTCCAAAAGCATCTCCTTGCCTTCAGCTGGCTCAACACACCGTTGCAACACCTCGGTTACGCTTCTTTTATAGAGCTCCTTGTTGATGATGGTGTACGCCTTGGCCCTCCTTTGAATCCTCCTAGCCTCGGTTGTGTCACTTGGCGTGCTTCCCTCCGTTATGAACTTCATAATTTGCTCCGCCCACTCCGGCACCGGGTGCAAAGGAAAAAGTTCCTCATCCACCTCCATTGGCTCGGCCACCATAATCTCCTCCATTATTTCCTCCACCATCCTGCGACCAGTCCCCGAGTCTGGATGAGCAGTCCCCGAGGTTTGGTGTGCAGTCCCCGAGCTCTGCCACGCAGTCCCCGGGTCCGACCAAACGCATCCGACGTCTACCTCCATTGGAACAGGTCCGGGCTCTTGCTCCGCCGGGATGAAAATAGATTCGGATTCAGGAGAAGGTTTGATTGAAGGAGTTCTCAAGTGATTCAGGGCTACCCCTGGTGGTACTGCCTCTTTTGATGAACCGAGCTTTGACAACACGTCGGCAGCATCATTTTCTGCCCGAGGTATATGCCTGTACTCACACCCTTCAAAGAACCCGGATATCTTTTGCACATGGAACCGATATAACGCCATGTTGGCATCCAGAGCATCCCAAGTTCCAGAAGATTGTTGCACCACCAGGTCGGAATCGCCGAAGCACTCTACACGCCGGATACCGATCTCCTTTGCCACCTTGAGGCCATGGATTAAGGCCTCATACTCCGCCACATTGTTTGATGCTGAGAAATGAATCTGCAGCACGTACTTCAGCTGATCTTGCTTTGGCGAGGTGAGGACTATTCCAGCCCCCAGCCCGATCTTTGTTTTGGACCCATCAAAATGCATTTTCCAATAATTATAGTCCGGCCTGGGTGGCTCATACTGCATCTCGGCCCAATCACAAAAGAAGTCCGGCAACGCCTGGGATTTAATTGCGTCTCTTCTCTCATAATGTGGTGCATATGGAGACACCTCAATCGCCCATTTGGCAACTCGGCCAGTTGCATCTTTGCACCCGATGATCTCCGAGATTGGAGCTTCGCACACCACCGTCATGGGATGCTCCTGGAAATAATGCTTCAACTTCTTGACCGCCAGGTAAACACCATACGTCATCTTCTGGTAGTGAGGATAGTTCTGCTTCGAGGTAGAGATCACCTCGCTCAAGTAATACACCGGTCTCTGCACCGACCTGCCACCTTCTTCGCGCTCCACCACCACTGCCACACTTACAACTCGGTTTGTGGCCGCAATGTAAAGTAACATCGGCTCATTGTGCAATGGTGACGCTAACACCGGGGCAGTGGACAACATCTTTTTCAGCTCACCAAACGCCACGTCGGCCTGCGGGGTCCATGTAAACCCGGTACTTTTCTTCATGAGCTGGTACAAAGGTAAGGCTTTTTCTCCTAGCCGAGCTACAAATCGGCTCAACGAGGCTAGGCACCCTGTGAACTTCTGCACATCTTTCAAACACTTCGGTAACTTCATGCTCTCAATAGCTCGGATTTTGGCCGGGTTAACCTCGATACCTCGGCTAGACACCAGGAATCCGAGCAACTTTCCAGCCGGGACACCAAAGGTGCACTTGTCCGGGTTAAGCTTCAACCGATACTTTCTCAAATTCACAAATGTCTCCTCGAGATCCTCGAGGAGAGTATTTTTCCTTAGTTTTGATGACATATCATCGACATACACTTGCACATTTTTGCCCATCTGAGAGTGCAGGCATTTCTGCATACACCTCTGATAAGTTGCCCCGGCATTTCTCAGACCAAAACACATGACACGATAGCAATACGCCCCATACGGGGTAATAAAAGCGTCTTTATTTGATCCTTTGGGTTCAGTGGTATCTGGTGAAAACCAGAGTACGCATCGATGAAAGATAACAGTTCACAACCAGCAGTGGAATCGATCACTGATCAATCCGAGGTAATGGAAATGGATCTTTTGGGCACGCCTTGTTGAGGTTAGTGAAGTCAATGCACATGCGCCACACCTTGACCACGGCTGGCTCGTCTTTCTTCTTTTCCACCAGACCGGATTGGATATCCAGTCCGGATGCAGTACCTCCATTATGAACCCGGCTGCAAGCAACTTAGCCAGCTCGTCCAGCACCACTTGTCTCCGGTCGTCTGAGAGACGACGGGTCGGTTGCCTCACCGGTTTCACCTCTGGCCTAACAAATAAAGAGTGCTCTGCCAACTCCCTCGGAACACCTGGCAGGTCCTTAGCCGACCATGCAAAGATATCCCGATTCTCACGGAGGAAGTGACAGAGCTCGCCTTCCTATTTCTCGCCTAGCCCGGTCCCAATGATGGCCACATGCTCTGGGTGCTCCGGGTCAATGGGGATCTTCTTGGTCTCCTTGGGTACCTCGAACGCCGCAGTTGAGTCCGGGCTCATCAGTCCGGACAGGCCGAGCTGTGTTGACTGCGCCATTGCCACCACTTGATGCAGCTTCTTCTTCTCGGCTGCGATCACCAAAGACTCGGCTAGGTTAGATCCCGCCGAGGCACACTGAATTGCTCGCTTGTAGTCACCCGAGATGGATATGATCCCATTAGGCCCTGGCATTTTCATCTTCAGGTATGCAACATGGGTGGAAATCATGAACTTGGCCAAAGCCGGCCTTCCAAGCAGTGCATGGTATGCACTCTCCAAGTCCACCACCTCGAACTCGATACTCTCAACTCGGCAATTTTCCTTGGTTCCAAATGCTACATCCACCCATATCTTGCCCATGGGTGCACAGGAAACGCCGGGCACAATCCCATGAAAAGTACAACTGCTTGGCATCAACTGATTAGGCGAGATGCCCAATTTCACCATTGTGTCTCGGTACATGATGTTGATGGCACTGCCATTGTCCACCAGAACTCGGGTGAACCTCACATTGTTGGTAGGCCCACACAACGTTGGATCTACCACCAGGGCATACTTTCCAGGGCTCGGCATGATCCGAGGTGTGTCCTTTCTGCTCCAAGTGATCTCCTGCTCAGACCAGTTCATATAGGTCGGCACCACCGGCATTACTGCATTCACCTCCATGGCACGCCTCTGCACGCTCTTCTTGTCAGTTGGCTCGGTCACAAAGACCACATAGCTCGCATGAACCTCTCTATAGTCATTTCCGGGGTATTCATACTGCTGACTTGGTCCGGCACCATTGTTGTTGTTATTACCTCGGACATTCACACATTCACGGGTCTTGCTGCTGCAGGCCTCGGAAGAGGTGCAGTGGTTACCGGGGTAACATTTGCTCCGGACAGATTAGGGTGGGACCTCGGCTGAAATCTCTGAGGTGGTGGTCCTGTTCTGATTCCTCCGGCCCTTGCCCCCTCTTCTCTGATTCTGCGGTTCCAGCTGCACTGCCGGGTTGAATGGTTGGCTGGCTTGCGCGGGTCAGTCGTATGGTAACAGCACGGACCATCTATCATTGATTCATAGGTCATGGGTGGCTCCTGGTTCGGACTAAATGCCGGACCATTGATTTTTGGCCTCTGGACACCTCCAGCTCCGGGCTGATCCGGGTTCACCGCTGCAACTTGGTTGGAGGGTATGGATAGTCCGGCTCCCTCCTCTTCTGTCCGAACTCCTGACGGTCATTACACCTTGGTCCGAGCCGGTTGTTTATTGGCTCCCTCCTTCTGTTACGTGCTCCTGCCTCTGCTGCTGGCTGCATCGGATCACCCAGGGCATAAGAATCTGCAACCCGGATTGTTTCTGCTAGGGATCTCGGCATATCTCTCTGGAGCCTCTGCCACAGCATGCTGCCATGTCGACAGCCATCTGCAAACCAGGAAATGGCCTGGCCTCTACCACTCCTTCACAGGAATTCCGAACATTGCTCCACCGAGTTAAGAATTCTCGGTCAGTTTCATGATCATCTTGCTTACATGCCGCCAGGAGCTGAGGTCGGTTTGGCCTCTTGTATGTACTAGCAAAGTTGCTGTTAAACGCCAGCTCCAAGTCTATCCAGGAGTTGATACTATACTCCGGCAAATTATTCAGCCAGATCCGAGCTGGACCTTCCAACATGTGCGGGAGATACCGGACCGCCCATCGGCGATTGCCCCCCGCAATGTGCACCGAGGATACATAATCTGTCAGCCAATCTTGTGGCTTGGTGCTCCCATTGTATGGCTTGGTGTTCCGACCTAACTGGAACTGAGATACTGGTGGTGGTGGCTCCTTCATGATCCGAGGTCCAAAACACGCCGGACCAGGAGGGCCTTCCTCCTCCAGTTGCTCAGACAAGTAGAGTCTATCCAGCTTGTTACGGACATCGCCTGGAGCTAACATCCGACCTCCTATCCGAGGTCCCAACGCCCCATCCACTCTGTGGTATCCAGCTCGTGCCATGGCCGAGTCTCCATCATCATATCGGTCATCGCCTTGACCGACGTTCTGAGGTTGCTGAACATACTCCGGCTCTCGCTGATATTGCCCCTGCTGCCGAGGTTGTTGCTGATACCTCGGGGGCGGAGGTGGTTTACCTCGGCCAGCCGATGCTGCTTGACCGCCGTTCTGATTTCCCTGACCGGAGTTACCCTTAGCCCGGCTCGCATTGCCTGGGCCGGGGTTTCCCTTAGCTCGGCTAGCATTGCCCTGGCCCACCTTCTGCTTTGCTGCTAGGACTGGATCATACATCTGCAGCTGCTGGTTCTGACCCGAGGTGACACTCCGGGCTCGATCGGCTCCTCCGACGAGTGGAGACGAGGCTTGCCCCTTGGACACCTGACTGACTGGCCTAGCTGAATAAACCATCTCTGAATCACCAGCCCCGGCATTTGCTCTGCGGAGAGCCTCATTCTGCTGGTTAGCCACATATACTAACTCATTGACTCGCTTCTGCTGCGCACGCCATGCATCTCCAGATAATCCGGATAGCTCGGCCCTGCCTGCCTCGGCAGCTCTGAGGTTCTTAGCAGGGGAACTATACACCGGCCTTCCAGTTGACACGCGACTCCCACTCCTAGCCGAGGTGGTAGGTCGAGCCTCCCTGTTTATCTCATCGTTGAGCCCCTTGCCTCTCTGCCGCACCTCGGCTCCCCTATGTGTATCAACCGCTACCGGGGTGAAGCCATTCGCTGCATTGTACTCGCGCAGATCTCTATTGAACTCATCTCTAGCTGTTATCATTGCTACAGCCTCCTTCTGCAACAGGACACGCTTTGCCTCTAGGTCGGCCACAGTCACTACTATGTCCACTCCTGGATTTACTGGGTCTGCCAGTGTATCCACTATCTCTACCAGGGTCGCACCTCGGCCCCGCAGCTCTGGGGTGCCAGGCAAGTCCTTCTCTAGCCTGGGCTTTGCAGATCTCACCTTAGCAACCTCGGCTGCCTTGGACTGGCTGGCATCTACTTTGCCAGCGGCGTCAACCGGACCTGTCACCATCACCTCTACGCAGCTCTCGGGGCGAGTGATACGCCGACCTAAAGCCGCGAGGAGAGGAGTTTCGTCGTCCACGAGCACCTGCTCCGGGTACCCGCGAACAACCTCGACAGCAACGTACGTGACGAAGCTGCCGAGCATCATGGTGAAGCCGTCTCGGGGAAGGGCTTGCCGGCGAAACACCCCGCGTTGTCGCTGATGAAGGTGAACTCTCCGATCTTGGCGACAAGCCCGGAAAGAACACGCTCGCCTGAGCCCGTCCGGATGAAAACTCCCTCCAACGCCTCAATCTGCCCCACGGTGGGCGCCAACTGTCGTGGTGGGATCACGGCAGATGCCATAGGTATGGCTAAGATGGGGCCGAATGGTCGTTGGGGGAATCCGGGGAGGGTTTATGCACTCAAGAAGTGCACACGCAAGAACACGCAAGAACACGAACAAAGAACCAAGAAAGCAAGAACACAAAACACACCACGATGTACCCTGCTTCGGGGCCCTCTTGCGGAGGTAACACCCCTACTGCAGCACTATCCTAGTCAGTGTATAGCTCAGTGACAAGTACAAGCTGCTCCTCGAGCTGTATGATGATACAATGGTGAGAACTGAGGTGGAAGATGATGCTACAAAGAGAGGAAAAGGCACTCCGAGCCTGAACCGAGGTCTCTCCGAGGTGTTCCGAGCTTCCTCTCTCTCTCTCTCTCTTTCTCTCGATCTCTCATCGTCCGTCCGTCCTCTCTAGCAGGAGGGGGTGAAGCCCACTATATAGGCCAGCCGGGTTACCATTGTGCCCCTCGCAGAACACTGTTGCCATGCCTCTGCAACGGTCACCACCGTACCACCGTACCTCGGTCGGGACAAGACGTGGCTTGCCCATCTCCTGTAGCCTAACGGCAGAGCTAGCATGTCCCCTCTGACCGAGACAGGACGTGGCCTGGCAGAGCTACCTCGTAGCCTTTACCCAGACCTCGCGTGGTCAGCGGTCGGAGACGTGCAGGCCCGCCGAACCCGGAGCACGCCTCTGCCATGCTCCTTGACAGACGCTCCCGTGTCAGGCGCTCTAGTACCCGGCTGGAAGTGACAGGAGCATTGACTCCTGCCCGACCTACAGCCCACCACCTCGGTTAGCTCACACGGATGTGACGGGCTCCGTACCTGGGTCTTGCGCTTAATATCTTTTACTAGGTCGGATCTTACTTCCTTCCCACAGCTTCTCCTGCACCCACAACACAAACCACCGCACTGAGGTAGTTAGGTCGGCAGAACATAGCTCGGACTGTGAACCTCGGCCCTGGCCAACAGTATACCTCGGACCCCTCTGGGCCAAAATAGGTCGGCCTGTATTCTCCAGGTCAAGATGAAGCTCGGACCTTCCCAGGCCCAAACAGGTCGGCCCTTTCCGTACCTCGGCACAACTTGGAACACCACCTTATGCCAAGCCTTGACCCTACCCGGGGATACTCCCCCGACATTAGTCCCCGAAGCTGGTGCGGTCCTACGACCTCGGAAGGAGGGCCGTAGCAGGTTCAAAACAAGCCTTACACCACCTCCTAAACCGACCTCCAACATAGTCATGCCGAGGTACCTCCCATACACCACCATCCAATCCGAGGTAGATATGCGAACTGAACTCTCCGAGCTATCTGACATAGCACCAACTTGCCTCAAGATTTTCCGAGGTACGTGGCGAAGAATCTCTGCCCGGCTTCGGAATCCGGACCTCTGCCCAGCAGATTCTGACCACACGCCGCCCTCGTCAGCCGGACCCACCGAACAGCGCACCTGCGCACTCAAGTACTTGACCGCCCACGACCCCTCGATTCTTGTGCTGACCAGCGCAGGAAATCCGGGGTGGGCGGTTGCTACTCTGCGGCCCACGATGTGGCCGATCGTGCGGCCGCAGACCGCGTAACCGTGCGCCCACTCGTACACGATCCCGCGCCTCCCGATAACCGCGCGGCAGTGGCGCAGTTAATGCGGGCAGTTACCGCGCGCGGCTATAAGTAGGGCCCCATGGGTAACTTCGCCATCTTCTTCCTCCTTCACTCGCCCTCTCGCCTCCATCGCCACCAGTGCCGCCGCTTCCGGTTGAGAAGAAATACGTTCCCGCCGCTGCCGACGAGCAGCTCCTTCGTCGCCGCTGCGACCGCGTCACCGGCTATTGTAGAAGTCCAATACTTGTACGGAAGTCCAGCCGCCTCATATATATGTGAGAGGTGATGGCCGATTGAAATTAAGCAAACAATCGCAACCTATCAATACAACCTACTTTTTTACCCTCAAACCCTTGTTCATGCTTCCGTTGTTCGGCGACTTCGCTTAGATTTCACCGGATATCGAAAACCGAGCTAAGAGCGGCCAAGTCCGGCTTAGTTCAACCAATCGTCGCCGGCTTCCTCTGACGGAGCTTGTCCCGAGGGGCTGGGGCGTCTGGTCTAAAAAGCGTCGGCTTGCTGTCTTGCGTATCGCGCTGGAAGCCAGCCTCCCGCGGGGCGAGTTGCGGAGTATCTCCCCCGGCACCGCGGTACACGAGGACATGTTCGTGTGACGCGTTTCGAGCGCAACACCTGGTTAGAATCACAAAACCTCTCATATATGGTAATCCTGAAAATATTAATGTTAGAAGGTCAATTCTTTGACCACCATACCCTGTTGTCTCCTCTCCCCATTAGTTCCCCCTAGAAATGGTCTTGTTTTTCTTGGTCAAATCATGGCGGCTATCTGAAGATCGGCGAGCACAATCAGAGTCGCTATCCATTTTTGTCTAGGAGACCGACAAAAAACAGCGGTACGTAAAAAAATTCCACACATCGAGTGAACACTTTCATTGAGAACCGTTTATAAGAAAAACTCTTTCATTGAGAAATCAAATTGGGGGCTCGTTGAGCTCCTCCTCATAATTCAAAAAAAGAAAAGTGAACACAGTTATATTCACCATTGCACGTGGAAAAAACATGCCGTGCGACCGGACTTTAAGCATCCGACCAGGCTAACTGAAAGCAGATCAATAATGAACTTGTTCCATAGCCCTGTTTGCTATCTCTTGTCGCAACCGAAGCCCCAGACCCAAATGCGGTACAGATAGGCACACATTTTCTCCACGAAACATCCTGTCATAGTGTCATCCATTCTCTAATTAATCCCTCTACACCTGGAAAGTACTCCCATAATAAACACACCAAATAAAAATGGACCGAAGCCAAACCCGAAACAAACACCGCGAGACACCGAGGAGACGGAAAAAAAATCCATCCCACACACCCATCCATCCCTTGCTAATACAACGCGCGAGCGCACGAGAGAGGAGAAGAAATGGAGGCATGAGCGCCGCGTCCTCCGTCGCCGCCCCCGTCTCCGTCTCCTCCCCCGATCCCGCCGACCGCCGCGCGGCCCCGGCCCCCTCCTCCTCCACCTCGCCGGCGGGACGACCCTGAGCGAGCGACGGGCGGAGCGACGATGCCGTCGCACTCGGATCTGGACCGGCAGATCTCGCAGCTGCGGGACTGCAAGTACCTCCCCGACGCGGAGGTCAAGGCGCTCTGCGAGCAGGCCAAGGCGATCCTCATGGAGGAGTGGAACGTGCAGCCCGTGCGCTGCCCCGTCACCGTCTGCGGCGACATCCACGGCCAGTTCTACGACCTCATCGAGCTGTTTCGCATCGGAGGCGACACGCCGGACACCAACTACCTCTTCATGGGGGACTACGTCGGTACGCTCCCCCCCCCCCCCCCCCCCCCCCCCCCGCGATGCCTTGTGATCCCCTTGTTATTGTTTCGCTAAGAGGATTCGCCGAGAGGTCGCTCGATCTGATTGAGGTTTGAGGCTGCGGGCGTGAATTCGGTAGATCCTGCTGGTGTGTCCCGTCTGGGAGATTTTTTAGGCTGGCCGATAGATTATGTTTGTTCATCATGTACGTTTTCTTCATTAGGGTTGTCCATGTATTGCTCGAATGTTTCATGATGATGTTAGGTTTTCTTCTGCTCCTTGATTAAAATGAGTAGATGCTGTTTTGGATTGGATTTCTTAACCCGAGTCAGAATTTATTGTAAGTGTATCACATCCCTTTTTTTTCCTCATAGGCATCCTTGAAGCCTCGGGGTGTTCTTTTCCTTGTAGTAGGCTAGTAGAGCGCGGTTAGAGAATGGTTGTGATGGTATTGGTTGCCTAGTTTAACAAGTTCGAAGGCTGCCCGGGAAAATGAAACTTCGAAATTTAGATGCGTCATAGCTTGTTCTCTACCCGTGAACCGACAAATACGGACATTTTGTTTTGTCGGTATGCTTGATTTTGCTGCCATTACTGTTCAATGCGTGTAAAGCATTCACATAACTTGTCTCAGCATCCTTGTGCATCTACCATGGTTCTCATAGCGGCTGTATGCATCACTTCGCCACCTAGTAATGGTGGGCTGGTCGCATAGAGAATTTTCTGCCGTTGTCACTGCTCTCGGGTGTTATGAACTACGACCCCGTCGCCTCTCTGCATTCCCAGGTGAGCATCCCGCGGTGTCCCTGCTCTGGTCAGGGAGACGGGAGAGATTATAAGAGAGAAGGTAGGGTTGTATGATGACTGCTATCGTTTTGTGTGGTAGGAGAGAATGTGTGGTGGCTGTCGTGAGGGAGGCTGGAGTGGTTGTGGGAATTAGGTCACAGGAGTAGAGGGCCTATTAAATGGGCTTTTGTCAATGGGGAGTTAGGTAACGTACAAATAGCTGCCCATTTCCTCCCCCCCCCCCCCCCCCCCCTTCTCTTGTAATTGCTCGCTGATTGCTCTGTTCCCAGGATTTGTAAGGCGTCGCCTTGCCTCTCTTTAGTGCTTCGTTCTAAGCGATTATAATAGTTTGAGCAGGGGTTGGGCAACTTGCCACCTTAAGAATCATGGCGTCTGCGCTCTGCAGCACAGGCTTCTCACATATTAAGTTTTTATGTACCGCAACACAACCATGCCATGAGTCAACTAATAAGACGCCGCTCAGCGGCCCCTTTTATTAGGATTTGTTGCTTGCTTTCAATTAAGTTTATGAGTGAGCTGCGCTTTTCTTTCTATAAATAATTCGATCAATTTATATTTCTTTGCATCGTCTTTGTAAGTCTATTGATTTTATCGCCTTTTTCTGCAGACCGTGGCTACTATTCAGTGGAGACTGTTTCATTATTAGTGGCTCTCAAAGTTCGTTATAGAGACAGAATCACAATATTGAGAGGAAATCACGAGAGCAGACAAATCACTCAAGTGTGAGTTTCTATTCCTTGAGTCTGAAAAGTCTTTAAAGCAGTTGCCAATTCCTTGTTTCAGCATGGTTACTTCTATATTGCGCAATTACTGCAAGGCATGTGGGCACTATACATTTATACCTGTTCAAAAGACTGAAAATGAATTGCCTCCAGACATGAGCCACTTTCGTGGTGCAAAAGGCACTAACAGGTTTCCTCTGTTAGAAGATTAGTCCATCTGCTGTTTTTGTATCTCCTGGCTGTGACTTTACTTTTTGTCAGTACCCAGCCAAGTAAAACATGTTGGCCTTCTTTGCTTTTAAGTTGCCTGGCTACCTCTTATTCAAGATTCCTGTCTAAATCTGTATCTGTTACTTTTGTCCTTAAGAACAAACATGATACTTGAATATTATTGACAAGCCTTTGACCAACGATTATGCTATTATGTAATATTCATGATACAAAATCATTACCACATTAAGTACTTTCTGGTATGAATCTTGTGACATCAATTTTATATCATACAGGACATATACTTATAGATTAATTGTTGGTCAAAGGCTTGACAAAAAAATGTGTTACCCATTTTGGAATGGAGGGACTATATCTTCTATTCCATCTATGTACTTAAATTTGAATAAAATAAGTTGCATAAGTGTGCATTTGAACCTTTTTGGTGTTTTTTTTTCTTGTTATCTTCCATTTTGGCTTGTTACATGAGATTTAGATGGACAAAATGTGCATGTTTAGGTGCATCTGAGGCCAAATGTCCAAGGCAAGTTTGTGAATAAGACCTAAAAGATGATTTATTGGCTGCTTGCTCCCTCTCAGATATTCAATGGTAAATGGTCCATTTGCAAGTTTAGATGTGGCAATGAATATCTATTTTCTCTTGGCTCTCTCCCTAGACAACACTGACTTATACAACATAATTCCTATTTTATGCTGATTTGGTCCCTTGAAGTGATGACCTTGGCATGAAAATGAGTTTTCCAAGAATAGAACCAGCTTCTAACAGTTTTATAATGGTTTGAGCTCTAGTCCCGGTGTTATGCTGCATTGGGCTATTTTCTGAAATTCAAGAACACCGGTAGAGTCAGGAAGTTCTTGACACTGAGTTTTTGGCTGCAGGTATGGCTTCTACGATGAATGCCTACGGAAGTATGGAAATGCAAATGTTTGGAAGTACTTCACGGATTTGTTTGATTATTTGCCTCTCACAGCTCTTATAGAAAACCAGGTTTATTCTTATTTACAAAATGGTTTGTTTGCTCTATTAATCTGGACATAGAATTTTTTCCATGTACGCTTGGTCAAAGAGGAAATTCTGTTTTGTAGGTATTTTGCCTCCACGGTGGTCTCTCTCCATCATTGGATACATTGGACAATATTCGTTCTCTTGATCGTATACAAGAGGTACCCAACATTTTCTCTGAACTTTGAGCTGGTACCTAATTGTGTATCATTTTATACACGCAGTCTGTTGATTTAGAACTACTCCATAGACAATGCTTGCTTTTCCTAGAAGTTATGATAGCCCTTGAACAGAACCAGCTGTCATAGATTTTTGAAGCAATATATGTAGGGATCATAGTCGATCATCAGGATTGAACAAGGGAGACCGTTTGCAGCTTCCCTTTTCTGCCATCAAATGTGAATTCACAATTTATCTTGCATATGGGCACGACACATGTGTCATCCAGAAATGTGAATTCAATAATGGTTGGTCTAAGAAGGGTTTAGGGTTGGTCTAAGAAGAGACAGTGCAGTGCTCTTTTGTGATGTATAATTAGACATTTCACCAGGACGCAGTGTGTGTACTGTGGGAAATCGACTAAGAAATTAAGCAAACCAGAAAGTTCTGGATTTAAGAATGACTTCTGTAAGTTCTCAACCAGATGCAGTTATGTGGTCTTAGGCTAAACCGATTTTCATAATGTTTTCCAGTCCTTCATGAATATTGCTTGCGAGTTCAGTTTTAGCGGGAAAGTGCCTTGGAACCTGCAACATGTTTGCAGGTTGCTAGACAATTTCCTTGTATCGATTGTTGATCATACATGCATGAAGTCGACCTTATTATACCTTTGGGTTTAAGAGTTAATAAATCATTGTCCAATGCAGAGCATGTGTGCTGTATTCTGCAATTTGGTTCACTCTTAATTAATGTTTCGCTCTAAAATGGCTGCAGGTCCCGCATGAAGGACCCATGTGTGATCTTTTGTGGTCAGACCCGGATGACCGATGTGGATGGGGGATTTCGCCAAGAGGAGCAGGGTACACATTTGGACAAGATATTGCACAACAATTCAACCATACAAATGGACTAAGCCTTATTTCAAGGGCCCATCAACTTGTGATGGAAGGGTTCAATTGGGCTCAGGTTGGTGTCGATTGTATTTGATTTCAGTTCATCTAATCATTTTTGGGCCATGGCTTGTTTACCAAGTTTATGTTGGCATTTTAAAATGAGGACAGTCGCCTTTTGTTTCAAAAATCTTTGGTGCTCTTAATAATCATCCAACAAGAACTCATTCCCTAGTATATAAAAGTTGGAAGGATTCAAGGCCTGTCACGCTGTCCACGTCACCCGGAAAACCCGAGCCGTACGATCCACGCGACAAACGGCTCAGATCCCTCTAAAACCCGCGAAACACTGTTCCTCCAAGATCGCAGGCCGGAACGGCTCGAGGCCGCCGGAATCGACGCCGCCAAGATCCGGCACCGCCGCCGCCTCCGCGCGTCGCCGGCGCGCTCCGGCGACCAATAAGCGGCGGCGCCGCCACGTGCAGGTGCGCCGTGTCGAGCCGCACCCGGAGAGCACACGCGCGCGTCCCGGAGCGCACGGGCGCGCCGCCGGCGTCGCCACCGCGGCGGCTCCGCCCCATGGTGACGTCATCGTGACGTCGCCGCGGGCCAGGGCTGGGCCTCTACGTGGGCCGTTTCAATTGTTTTGCACGTGCTGTTTCTTTTTTTCCCCTGTTTCTTTTTCTGTTTTTCTTTTTTCCCTTTTCTTTTTATTCTACTTTTTTTCCTTTAAAAACTTTACATCTTTCCAAATATAGCTCCAATAATTTCTAAATCTGCATAATTTCAAAATGTACACATTTTAGAATTCCAATTTTGGGCCTCTACGTGGGCCGTTTCAATTGTTTTGCACGTGCTGTTTCTTTTTTTCCCCTGTTTTTCTTTTTCTGTTTTTCTTTTTTCCCTTTTCTTTTTATTCTACTTTTTTTCCTTTAAAAACTTTACATCTTTCCAAATATAGCTCCAATAATTTCTAAATCTGCATAATTTCAAAATGTACACATTTTAGAATTCCAATTTCACCAAACAAAAAACGTTACACAAATTTAAATATTTTAAAATTTCGGATGCGTTTCAAATCTAAATATTTCACCAACTTTCGTAGATCAAACAATTCATAAATATAAACATTCTCTGTATTTCGATACATTCAAATCCATACACAGTTTGAACATGGACATTTCCAAATTATTTTTTCCTGCATAAAGATGTCTACAAATGTGACAAAAATATGAACATGCACACCCCAACAAACGCTGGCTATCCACATCGTACGATCCAAATTCAAATTTAAATGTTCTAAGATTTTGAATGAATTTCAATTCAAATTTCACCACACGGGCCGCGGCATCTGCCGCGCCAAGATCCCTAGTATTGTTATAAAGCTATAACTAAGTAGTAAACACTTGGTTTATTAGTGTATTGGATGATGCATGGGCTTGAGAGAAAAATAAAAAACTGAAGTTGCATTGCTAAACTTAATGAGTGGTAGCTAACAAGTGTTTATCTAGAGATTTAGTGGCATGCAAAGCATCTGGTTCATATGGATTAAAATGGTATACTAATTGGTCATGTAGTCACATAGACACAATTATTTAGAGATACTTATTTGGATGTCTGGTACCTGATTTCTTCTTGATCTCAGAATCATTACATAGCCTTCAGTTCTTACATTTTTTCCTGAACACATGAATATTATAATACTTCACTTACCATCTCTGGCATTTGAGCCTCAGTTCTTACATTATCCTGAACACATGAATATTACAATACTTCACTTACCATATCTGGCATTTGAGCCTCAGTTTGGATAACTTTCTTGCAGGAACATGAGTAGTTAATTTTCCTTATGTTGAATATTATGCAGGAGAAGAACGTTGTCACGGTTTTCAGCGCGCCAAACTACTGTTACCGTTGTGGTAACATGGCCGCGATTCTTGAAATTGGTGAGAACATGGATCAAAACTTCCTCCAATTCGATCCAGCACCGCGGCAAATTGAGCCGGACACAACGCGCAAGACCCCCGACTACTTTTTGTAATCGTGGTGTTGACTCTTTTTAACCCACTGCCATCGGTGTTCCTCTCATCCGCTGCAGTGCCTGGATCTGTAGATCTATGTCCTTAGAAAATGGGTTTCCTTGAGCCGAGTTGTGTACCCCTCTCATTCTTTTGTTTGGAGATTTTGGTTGCCGCTTCTCAGGACCTCATAGGGCATGTTAAAAGTATATTGCATTGGTATTTTTTTGTATCTCCATTTTGTATTATTTCCGAGACAGAGAAGGGAAGCTGCAATAGAATCGTCTCGCAACATATGTCTTGCTCTTCTAGGAAGAATTTCCTATGAGCGCTGGCACGCTGTATTCTCAAGCTGATCTACTGGATGTTTTGTCAGGTATGACCTTGTGGGGGATCTGCCAAGTGATAAGGTTGTGTGGCGTAGTTCGGTTGGTGCAATTTGTGTATTTATTCTACTGTTTGTGCGTAATTTCTTGTGCTGTCTAGACTAAATAAGATGCATTGCCTATCCCTGAAAGTCTGGGACTGGAACTGACTCTTTTTTTTCTAAACGAAGGCAAAAGTTTTGCCTCATCTGCAATTTCCGGATTTATTAGTGAAAAACAGATTAAAACGTCAGAAGAACCCTCGTCTATTGTTCGTGGCACAAGGTAGACTCAAGGGTGCACCGTACACACAAACAAAAGCTCTACACAGCACAAAAAATAGTCATTCTTGAGATTACTCACTGGTGTCGTCGTCATAACTGCATGAGACAGCGAGACTAGGAAACCTTTTTAGTGTAGAAGATAATGTTTCCCTTTGAAATATCGGTTTGTTGGCTTTGACGGAGTCAGCTGGATGTGCTGTAATTTGTCCTTTCAAACAAACAAGTGTTTTGGACAAGCGTCGGCTCCTCTCATGGCTATCCTTCACAATCAGATCCTCAATGTGGACAGACTTCCAATTAGAGGATGAGGTGAAACCCTAACCCTAGCCTCTTCTTTTTTGCCTTCGGCTCCGTCCAACCTGTCTCCACCTCCACGGCTCGCGTTGCTCTTGTGTCGTCTAGTAGCCATGCCCTCCTCAAATCACCTCCTCCGCCAGTCCGCGGTCTTTCCTCTTAAGCCCACCCACTTCTAGGTTCTTTTTCCGTCAGCTGTGAGCTGCACCCCCGCATCCCTACGGTTAGAGCTCCGCGCCGCCTCGCTCCAGTCTCGTTGTCACCTTCCTTGTCGTGGCTTCTTGGTAGTCGGCGGCTCCGACGCAGGAGGTGGGTATGAAGGATGGGAAGGAGAACCGAGGGGATCAAAGAATGAAGAAACAAGAGGAACCGAAAGAGATAAATGGGAGAGGGAGTGGGTGAGGCCCACCTAGGGGACACACGTCATGGGGTCACCGTGCACATGGTCACTTGCAAGAGAGTAATCCTCAAGGGGATATCACCACCAATTTGAGCTTTGTTCGAGGGCCATAGAGCACTACATTCATGTAAGGACTACCCTTTTAGCAAGAAAGTTGGGCAGGATGTGCACACAAGAAGAACGACCATGCATCAGGAGTCCTACGCTTCAAGTGACGACACATGTAAGGTCGACAACCTCAAGTGCAAGCGTAGTTGTCTTCTAATATTTGTCGCCTCTGTTGCGGTCACCCAGTTGGCATTTGATGACATCACCACATCTATACCTATAATAATAAAGACATTAATGTTTCTTCTCGTACGTCATCGAAAATACCCCTAAAGTTTGCAAAAATTATCCACCACTGCCACCCATAAGTCACGTACCCTTTCATATTTTTCTTTTCCCCGTGTCCAGTCTCGATCGTTAAGCAGCACGTCCGTTCTCGCGGGCTTGGTCAACACACCGTCGTTATCTGGCTGGCCCAGCCCATCAGCCTTGATCTTTCAAGAAAAACAAAAGCCCACTTCCGCCTCTGGCCGTCAACCCCTTTGCTCGTGAAGCAATGTCTCACACAAAAAAAACGTAGTACAGTTCGGTACGGACTCTTATGCCGAATCGATTTGACTCTTATCTCTTTAGCCAATGCCTAGAACGTGATTTGTTTTGCTTTGTCCAGATCGATCAGCCCTTGGCAGCAGTACCAGCCATGAGAGCCAACGCAATTGCAGGTTCCTGGACGTCGTAGATCTAAAAAGCTGAATGATCTGGCTTCCCATCAGCGGCAGAAGCACATGCCGAAGGCTGTAATGCCGCCGACTGGATTGCATTGGATATCTCGATCTGTTGGAAGTGGATGAGGCATGAGATTTTCTCAAGATGAGTAGAATCCCAGCACATTATATCATGCTGAATCCATTGCCATGCCACACTGGCCACGGTCATCGCCCGTGACTCGCAGCCTTCCCTTACCAGCTTCTTCGGGTTTGCAGCCTGCGCAGCCGGCGGCGCTGCAACACATCGAAGATGAGGAGGTGGAGCTGGCGCCTGGCGGGCATGTGGCTGGGCCTGGAGCTCGGCGAGGCCGCATCACCTCCATACCTGCCGTTCCTTCCCATCCTCTCTTTACCTGGAGGTCGGCAAAAAGGTATCCATGAACAGATGCAGTGATTTGAATCATGGATTTGTTCATGGCCATGACATTTCCATGGTAATTGATGATACGTTCTTCAATTTAATCAGCAAGATATATCCAGATTCATATTAGCTCGTGGTCACTTTGTTTTATAAATGCGGATGTGATTCTCCACAAATAAAATGAACATTGCCGTGTGTCATGGATACCGTGTGCCAAATGGTCCAGTTCGTGTTAATTGTAGAGCGGTTCTTTGCCGTGTGCCAAATGTCAGGCACACGGCAACACTTCTCTTTGCCGTGTGTCGCACACGGCAAAGAATAATGCACGACACAAGGCAAAGCCGAGCACACGACAAAGAACATAAGAAACACACGGCAAATAAGGACGCGCGACAACGAAGGTGGCCACGTGTCCGACCAACCGGGGCTCTGACGGCTCCGTAGTGAACTCTTTGCTTTTTCTTTTGTTTCAAATATAATTATGAATTTATTTCCACGGTAATATTGGTTTCATACAAAATATTCATTTTTATAGGTTTTGACGATATTGTTCACCTTTTCAATGTTTTGATTTGTTTGTGCAAATTAAAGAAACAAATTGATTATCCATAAATCTAGGTCTTCGTTTTTTTAGCCGTGGCAACGCACGGGCACTTTTCCTAGTATAGATAAAGAGTTTACCAATGTGGAAGTAGTAAGTTTTGACTGACCCAATACCACAATGTACCACACCCTTGCTTCCATCGACTCCTTGTTACTACTATTATCCCTCGTTTTTTTCATCCCTCGGCTTGGGATTCAATCTTTTATCTTTTCTCAAGAACGAATATAATCCTTGTCGATGCCCATTGCGATAAGCTTATCTAAATTTGAAATCACAATTTGGTTGATCGCTCGAAGGATACAAACAAGGATTCCCAAAAGGAAAAAAGGAACTTCACTACTTGTTCGTAAAAAAAATACTCTCTCCATTTCATAATTCTATTCTTGTCATGATTTTAGTTCAAATATGAAGTAAAACAATGACAGGAATTATGGAACGGAGGTACTTATTTTCTGTCCAAACGAAGTGAAAAGGCAAGGTTTGTGTCGGTTGTTCGAAAAAAAAAGCAATGGCATGGCTCCGTGACATTTGGGATTTCGCCCTTCATCACTCACAACGTCACAAGGCTCAAAACCTCGCCTCAGAAACTGCTCAAAAAAATGTTCGAGATATTGCGGCGGCGCCAGTGAGCCCTCTACGCTGCGCAGCCACCGCTATGGAGATGGAGGCGGCGGCTCCTCTCCCCAAAAAGAGGAGATCGGGGGTACGCGGAAGCAGCGAACCGGATGAGATCTCGAGCCGGGAGCCGCCGCCGGCGGCGGCCATGGAGTCGGCAGATTCCCACATCCAACAACCACCTGCCGGAGCTGGTGAAGCAGAGGAAGGCGCCGACCGCATCAGCGGGCTCCCCGACGCCGTCCTCGGCGACATCATCTCCCTCCTCCCTACCAGGGAGGGCGCCCGCACCCAAACCCTCGCCTCCCGGTGGCGCCACCTCTGGCGCTCCGCTCCTCTCAATCTCGACTGCGACGACCTCCCCGGCGAAGGGGACGCTCTAATAGGCCTCATCTCCCAGATCCTCTCCTCCCACGCTGGCTCCGGCCGCCGCTTGCGCATCTCTGCGCGCCACCTCTGCCACGAACCCGCCACCGTGGATGCCTGGCTCCGGTCTGCTTCCCTCAGCAACCTCCAGGAGCTGGAGTTCTGCCGCACCGCTAACCGTCTACCTGTACTGCCGGTGGTGGCGGCGTCCACCTTCCGTCTCTCGTCTACCCTCCGTGTGGCCACAATCAGTCAATGCCGCCTCTCTGACGGCATCTCCGAGACGCTTCAGTTCCCTCAGCTCAAGCAGCTCACGCTTGAAGAGGTCAGTATCTCGGAAGGCTCTCTGCACAGCGTCATTGCTGGCTGCCCCGTGCTGGAATCCATGCTTCTTAACAGCAGTAGTGGCTTCCGCTGCATTCGGATCCGCTCCCCGACCCTCAGAACCATTGGTGTGCGTCTCAAGAACGGACGACAAGGAGAGCCGTGGTTAGGGAAAATCGTCATTGAGGATGCCCCTTGTCTTGAAAGGTTGCTCCAACTTGACTTAAGTTGGAGGTTGGATATATCGATAATTTCAGCGCCCAACCTGGAGATCATGGGCTGCCTTAAATTATAAAGACTTTCACTTCTCCGACTACCAGGTAGCTTCCTTTCTTTATCTACTTGAGGTTTACTATAGCCTGCCCTTTTTCTTAACCAGACAAGTATCATACTATCTCAATGTAATAAGGCCTGATATATTGTTTCATTGTTGATAAAGGGACCGTGTGCAGTGTTCCACACGGTGGTACACACTATCAAGACTTTATCTATTTCTGTTTATGCTAATAGCGTTGAGATGGTTCTTAATTTCATGAGTTTCTTTCCCTGCCTGGAGAACCTGTACATCGAGGTAACTGTGCATTTATAGTGTCAACTGCTAAGCTACTCTTTATATCCCTAACTTGTATCTTTTTATGTATTCAGCAAGAGGTGAGCTCACGCAATGCCCCGTGGCGTCGTAAACACAAGAGTCACATCAAAAGCCTTGACATCCGCCTCAAGAAAATAGTGTTGAAAAACTATATGGGCGTCATGTCAGATGTTAACTTTGCCATGTTCTTTGTTTTGAATGCTAAAGTGCTAGAGCTATTTAGATTTAAGGTTAGGGGCGGCTGTACTAAGGACTTCATTGCAAGCCAGCGGAGGTTGCTTCAGCTGGGGAAGAGGGCTTCCAGAAGTGCTCGGTTTAAATTCTCAAGTTGTACGTTTCGGCGTAAACTAGACGATATCAAGCATGTGCAAGATTTGTCTGTAGCTGATCCCCTTGAATGTTGACGTTGATATTGGGATCGATGTGTAGGAATTATTTTTGTTATCCCATCCTGTGTTTTATCCAAACTTCATTAGGTCTTCTTTCTATTGCTTTGAAGTTTCTGGTGTGCTGAACCGTGGGATATTTAAACTACCTATGTAGACTCTCTAGAGAACGTGGAAAAATTTAATATCCCTAAGCATGGTTTGTAAGTGCAAAGTCTGAATTCATTCTTTTGGTTTCAGTATTTGTTAGGTTGTGCACCTAACTTTTTTACATCCTGTGTGTCCTCTAAAACTCCGCTACTATATCCTAAAGCATTTTTTTTTTGAATGTTTCAAGAACAGGAAACTTTACTTTGTCATCTTATTTACACATGGTGGTTCTTTTCCATGATTTCCATGAGATGAAGATGAGATTGCATCTAGGAATATCATTTTACATGGAGAGCATCAGGGACATCTAGCCTTAACTGGAGATCTGGCATGGTTCCTGCGGTTGGAGCATGTAATTCTTGGCTTTCTTGTAACCTTCTGTTCTTCATCTGCTCCTCTCCTCTTTGTGACTTGCTCCTTCCAGCCTTAGGTTAGCAGCCTTCTTGAAGCAACCGGGCACATGATTTTCTGTCAATTCCTTGCTTTGACACAAACGCACCGCATTAATGTTTCATGCTTTGATACAAATAGCTGCCACCGATTGAATCACAAATAGCAGTGAACTTCTAATAGGTGGAAGTGGAACCCAAGTCTGCACCATATGTAAGCAGCACCTCGTCAGTCATGATAAAGCAGCTGCAGGGCTCACACATGCTGTTCTTTCCCAATCACTAGACCTTCCTCAACCAGGAAGATTCGCTTCAAATCATATCTGAAGATAGCACACGTGCGCCCAGAAGTCAGATCCGGCCACCACAGAAATGCGTCAAAGAACTTCATTAGGATCTCAAGCATTGATATTGACATTGATACTGCCATCGCTGTGTTGGAAGTATTCTTGTTATCTAATTTTGTGTTGTATCCGAACTTCATTATGTCTTTTTTCTATTACTCTGAAGTTTCTGTCATCCTGGAACCTTGTGTTATTTAAACCAACCATGTAGAATCTATAGAGAACGTGGACAATTTTAATATTTTGTGCCTAGGCAAGGTCTGTGAGTTCATAATTGGAATTCATTCGCTTACTTTTCATATTTTTGTTATGTTGTGCCTTTTAACTCTATACATTCTGTGTGTCCTCTTAAACTGAGCTACATCGTAAAACATTCTTTATTTTATTTGAGTGTTTCGATAACAGGGAACTTTACTTTGTCTCTGCACTTTTTATTCAGTAATACATCTTGGGTTCTCAACTTATTTAGGCACAGCATGTCCAGCCAGGTTCTTTTCTTCCATGATTTCTGTGAGATGAAAGTGAGGCCCATCACCATTGGCCCATTGCACATGCCCCGACTCCATGCCATTTGACCCTTCACTCACAACCTCACAAGGCTGAAATTCCAGGATTGTGGCGGCGCCAGTGGCAGTGAGCACTCGGCGCTGCGCAGCCACCGCTATGGAGATCGAGGCGGCGGCTCCTCTCCCCAAGAAGAGGAAATCGGGCGTACCCGGAAGCAGCGAACCGGACGAGATCTCGAGCCGGGAGCCGCCGGCGGCGGCGGCCATGGAGGCGGCAGATTCCCACATCCAACAACCACCGGCCGTAGCTGGTGAAGCAGAGGAAGGCGCCGACCGCATCAGCGGGCTCCCCGACGCCGTCCTCGGCGACATCATCTCCCTCCTGCCTACCAGAGAGGGCGCCCGCACCCAAGCCCTCGCCTCCCGGTGGCGCCAGCTCTGGCGCTCCGCTCCTCTCAATCTCGACTGCGGCGACCTCCCCGGCGAAGGGGACGCTCTAATAGGCCTCATCTCCCAGATCCTCTCCTCCCACGCTGGCTCCGGCCGCCGCTTGCGCGTCTCTGCGCGCCACCTCTGTCACGAACCCGCCACCGTGGATGCCTGGCTCCGGTCTGCTGCCCTCAGCAACCTCCAGCAGCTGGAGTTCTGCCGCGCCGCCAAGTATGTACCGGTACTGCCGGTGGTGGCGGCGTCCACCTTCCGTCTCTCGTCTACCCTCCGTGTGGCCACAATCAGTCAATGCCGCCTGCCCGAAGGCATTTCCGAGACGCTTCACTTCCCTCAGCTAAAGCAGCTTACGCTTGAAGAGGTCAGTATCTCGGAAGGCTCTCTGCACAGCGTCATTGCTGGCTGCCCGTCCTGGAATCCATGCTTCTTAACAAGAGCGTTGGCTTCGGCTGCATTCGGATCCGCTCCTCAACCCTTAGAACAATTGGCGTTCGTGTTGAGTACCCAAGACAAGGAGAGCCCTGGTTTGGGAAAATCATCATTGAGGATGCCCCTTGTCTTGAAAGTTGATCTAACTTGACTTAAATAGGTGGTTGGATATATCGATAATTTCAGCGCCCAACCTGGAGATCATGGGCCGCCTTTCTTATAACCGCTTTCACTTCTACGACTTTCAGGTATCTTCCTTTCTTTCTCGACTTGATGTGTAGTTTATAGCCTGCTTTTTGTGAGCAGACAAATATCATGCTATCTCCATATATACAAGGCCTAATATAATGTTTCATTCTTGATAAAGGGACCGCGTGCTTTGTTCCCCATGGTGGTGCACACTGTCAAGACTTTATCTATCTTTTCTTATTCTAATAGCGTGGACATGGTTCTTAATTTCATGAGTTTCTTTCCCTGCTTGGAGAAGCTGTACATCAAGGTAACTGTGCATTTGTAGGGTTAACTGCTAAGCTACTCTTTGTATCCCTAACTTGCATGTCTTTCTGTATTCAGCAAGAGGTGACCGCAGTAACGACACCGTGGCGTCGTAAACACAAGAGTCGCATCAGAAGCCTTGACATCCGCCTCAAGAAAATAGTGTTGAAAAACTATAAAGGTGTCATGTCAGATGTTAACTTTGCTATGTTCTTTGTTTTGAATGCTAAAGAACTAGAGTTATTCAGATTTAAGGTTCTTGGCGGCTGCACTAAGGACTTCATTGCAAGCCAGCGGAGGTTGCTTCAGCTGGGGAAGAGGGCTTCAAGAGGTGCTCGGTTTGAATTCACAAGTACATTTCACAGTAAACTAGAAGATATCAAGCATGCGGAAGATTTGTCTGTAGCTGATCCCTTTGAATGATGACGTTGATACTGGGATTGTTGTGTAGGAAGTATTCCTGTTATCTCATCCTGTGTTCTATCCAAACTTCATTAGGTCTTCTTTCTATTGCTTTGAAGCTTCTGGTGTCCTGGAACCTTGTGATTTTTGAACTAACTATTTAGAATCCATGGAAAACGTGGATAAATTTAATATTTGTGCGGATGCAAGGTTTGAGTGCATAGTTCGAATTCATTCACTTACTTTTCATATTTCTTATGCTGTGCCTTTAACTTTATACATACTGCGTGTCCTCTTAAACTGAGCTCCATCCTAAAACAGTTTTTATTTTATTAGTGTTTCAAAACTTTACTTTGTCTCTGCACTTTTTATTCAGTAATTACATCTTGGCTTCTCAACTTATTGACGTACAGTATGTTCTCTTGCATGATTTCCGTGAGAAGATGAGATTGTGCTAAAGAGTATCATTTTACCTGAAGCAAGCATGCACATGATTTTCTTGCATCTTGAGAGCGTTTCAACATGCTCTGTCGTAAGTCTTCCTTTCTAGCTTGTATGCCCTTAGGTAAGCAGCTTCCCTGAAGCAAACATGCACATGATTTTCTTGCAATTCATTGCTTTGATACATATGCACTGCATGCATGTTTGCATGGTATTCCTAGGCATTCCAGCCAACTTCATATGTTCAGAGCAGTGCACTTAGGCCTGCAGTAATAAGGGTGTAATATATGTGATTCCCTTTCTCTAGTTGGTGTGTTTTTGTCAAGCCAATTCATCTCGGGGAAGAAGTTCTGATTGACTCTTGTGTTTCCCACATTCCCACTTATATGATCGATTTTTGTAGATTCACTTCATCATCAATAGAACCGAGTATTTTAGCAGACCTAAACTGTTTGGGGCCTTATGTTTTCTAGACAGCAATATAGGAACGTTAACTGACTGAAAAAATGCATCCTGAAACTGGAGTCGGGGTATCAAGATATTAGTTTTATTCTTCTGCGGGAAAAAAAACATGGCAGATGCCGGCTACTTTCAGTCTTCAACTGAGGGGTTTTCTCAATTCTGGAAGATATTTCACTCGATTAAGAACTAGTTTGTCGTTGGGGGCAGATACCAGAGTAACAATGGAAAGACCACACTTTTAGCAGAATGTTTGGCTGGGCCAGACACCTCTAGGGTTCTAGGTGTCCAGTTTGTCACACTGTTTTCTGTGAACAATAATTTGCGTCGGTTGCTGAAGTTATGCAAGAAGGAAATTGCCTTCTAACTTTCAGGAGTTTTGAACGCAACTAAGTGGATGAATGGCAAAGACTTTACTTGCTGACTGGTGAGGTAGAGCTCAACAATGCGGCTGACTGGCTGGGCAGTAACATCTCTAAATATTTCCACGAAAATCGATGTATGAGGCAATCGCATGATCGGCATGTGGAGCTCTCACATTCCCCTTAAGTCTTACTTGTGTGGGCGTGTTTCATAGTCAGCATTCAAGTTATTTTTGCAAACAAAACCACATTTTACGACAACCTAAGAGAAGTGCTCATTTTGAGCCAAACAAGTGCGGTGTCCTCATCAAGTTACCCTAGACGTCGCGAGACTGGAATTTGCTCATGTAATTTGCATCATAGGGCAGGGCATGCAGTATCTGTTCATAGAATTTCTTCTCACATGAGTTTTACTTAGACATAGAACTGAACATCTGTGAAGCAGATTTTTTGTCATACGCATACATCAATAATGTACAATCACACGATACATGCATCGTACCGCAGTGCATCTGCTAATTTCAGAGGGACAATTAACTGAGCATTTTTCAAGGGAAGGAAAATATGGCTTCACATGATATCAAAGGTGAATTGCCACTAGCGTTGTGGGTGACCGTGAGTGTATACCGGCCAGCTTAGTGAGTAGCATGGCGTAGACCGAATACAAATGGTCTTTATTTGAGTTTATATCTCAGTCCACTCAAAGCACCCCATTCGTGGAATTCGCAATTCCACTCGTGCACGTTAATATTCCATAGAAAGTCACTCGATCTGTCCTCTTAAATTATAGTGCTTTGGTCTTGGTCACTCATGCAATCATGTGTGCAAATGCTTATAGTTCGCGGGCGCCAGATACACCACATCTCGTGTCCACTTGGCTAGTTTTGGTCCAGTCCAGCTGTTGAATTCGAAGACTGAAAATAACAGACCTGATCTCAACATGGTACATCACCAAGTGCATGGAAATACAGTCAACGAAAGCAAAACTTGGATGAATTTCTCCTATGATTTATGAGAAGACATCTCTCCAGTTTGGGAAAAAGGTAATGATTTATAAATACTACTCCCTCCGTTCAAAAAAAAGATGTCTCAACCTAACCAAAATTTGTATTTATCTAACAAATATCTCAGTCCACTCCAGCCACCATTGTCTATCCGTGGAATCCGCTATTCTCTTAGTGCACAAAAATATTCCCATAGAGAGCCAAGTGCTACCAATAGAGTCACCTGGGTTCGTGCTTTACACTCGATTGGTCCTCTTAAATGGTAGTGCTTTGGTCCTCATCATACATCGAATTCGTGTGGGCTAATGCTAGCTTTACGGGCGCCAAATACACGACATCTCGTACCCACTTGGCAGAAAAACAATAGAAAACTTGCATGGTACCAGTGTAGATATTGTCGATATTTACAAGCGTTTAAAATTTCAACTCAAACTTGGTTGTATTTTGGGCTACAGAAAAAAAAAACAAGTTAGGCAAAACTTCAATTTTTCCAAACCTAGGCAATGTGCCTGATTAAATAAGTTGAAAAGAGTTGGACAATTTATAAGAAAAACCGGCTGAAAACCGTACAACACAACACGCCGCTCGATGGCCAAACGTGGCGAAAACCAACACAAACTGCTGAGCGGCACCAAAAAGGAAAAACCACACACGCCTCACAAGAGAGGGCCTCGTCGGGACAACACGAAGGCGTCATCGTCATCACATCTCCCCTGGGGGGCCACACCTCCAACCCGAAACTCTGAGCATGCGACTCTGACTTTGCCGTAGACAGTTGTCGAGCCAACCCATCCCGTCGTGGCCGTGTGGAGCCATATGAAGATCCGTACCAGAAACTCAGCCCCCAGCGACAAGACATCGCAGTTTTGAGTCTGACAAAGAGCTAAGAAGAGAGAACCAGGCAGGCTGGCGCCATGGAAGCTCATCGAACGAAACACCTGTCGCCAGTCATCTTACACCACCGGGAACCACCACAACAGTTTTGACTTCTCAGCACCAAAACACGCCGAGGCGAACCCACAGATACGCCAGAGAAGAGCCGACTACCGCAGCCATAGCAACGTCTCCGACATCGCTCATCCTCGTCATCATCGCCACAGAAGTCTCAACGCGAACACCTCGGCCTTCCACTGGCCCCTCTTGCCGATGTCCAGCTCCAAAGACGAAGCCCCCAAGAGGGAAACGACACCAAGGTGCCGTCATCGTCCGATCACAAGATCAAGGGTTTCCCCCCGAAGATGCACCATGGATCGGATCAGTGCATGAGGGGTGCTGCAGCAGAGTAGAGATGCCTCCAAGGAGGTCAACGACGGCCACAGCTGCCGCAATCACTAGTCACGACACAGAACCGAGACAGGGTTTTTACCCAAGCTCCAAGCACATCCTCAGCCGCACAACCACCAGCACCGAGGCCGGCAAGCCCACCAACCACCACCACCACCGAATGAGCCCGACGACGAGGAGGCGCAACGTAGACCGCTGCAGTCACCCGAACCTTGCGGAGACTACCAGCAGCCAACGCGCCAGGCAGCCCAGCAGGTCCAACACCGACAAACATGATTCTGAATTTTTGGAAGCTAAAAAGTGCCGGTTCTGAATTTTGCAAAAACGAGCTACATGCAGCTCGTACTCCATTTGAAATTTTTGACCAGAAGCTCTTTTAGTGAAATAGGAATCATGAAATACATGAAAGGAAAATAGCCAACCTGATAGTCAAGCCTGTTAGCACTGCCTATGTGTTTGCTAACAGCTAACAGAAGCAAGAAGCAAAAAATTTAAATGGAGCTCGAGCTACATGTAGCTTTTTTTTTTCAAAATTCAGAATCGACACTTTTTAGCTTCCAAAAAATCGCGAATAAAATTCCAGATGTAGATATTGTTGGGATCTAGAAGAGTGCTGGTAGCTGATTTCATCTTTCTGTAGATCATTGGAAGAGTGTGGATCCTTCCTCTCGGGGAAGAAGTTCTGATTGACTCTTGTCTTTCCCACATTCCCACTTATATGATGTAGTTTCTAGACCGTCTTCGTCATCAATTTAAGGGGAAATTCTAGCAGACCTAAGCTGTTTGGGGGCGTACGTTTTCGAGACAGCAATATCAGGAACGTTAACTGACTCACAAAATGCATCCTGAAACAGGAGTCAGGGTTTATTAGTTGTATACTTATGTGAAAAAAATACATGGCAGATGCTGGCTACTTTCAGTCTTCAGCTGAGAAGTGTTCTCAATTTTGGAAGGGATTTCACTCGATTAAGAACTAGTTTGTCGTTGGGAGCAGATACTAGGTTAACAATGGAAGCTTTTAGCATAATTTTTGGCTGGGTCACAACTCTAGGGCTCCAGGTGTCCAGTTTGTCACTCTTTTCTGTGAACTATAATTTACGTCCGTTGATGCTGAAGTTATGCAAGAAAGGAATATCCTTGTAACATCGTTTTGAGCGCAAGTAAGTGGTGATGTAGAGCTCAACAATGCCCCTGACTGGCTGGGCAGTAACATAACATCATCTCGAAATATTTCCACGAAATATATCCCCTAAGAATATATTTGTGTGTGTGGGTGTGTTTCATAGTCAGTAAAGTATTCAAGTTATTTGCTTGCAAACAGAACACCACATTTTACAGAAATCTAAGACAAGTACTCAATGCTTTCAGCCAAACAGGAGCGGTGTCGTATCAGGCTACGAAGCTCATCGCAAAAACGGAATTTGCTCAGTGACTAGCATAAATTGCTCACTTTCTAACAATTGAAGAAATGCCAACCATGTGCACACATTTAACTATTTAGCGTGGAATTTGCATCATAGGGCAGGGCATGAAGTATCTGTTCATAGAACTTCTTCTCACATGAGTTTTGCTTAGACATAGAACAGAACATCTGTGAAGCAGATTTTTTGTCATACGAATACATCAATAATGTACAATCACATGATACATGCATCGTACCGCAGTGCATCTGCTAATTTCAGAGGGCCAATTAACTGGGGTGAGCATTCATCAAGGGAAGGAAAATATGGCTTCACATGATATCAAAGGTGAATTGGCACTAGCGTTGTGGGTGGCCGTGAGTGCAGACAGAGAGCTGAGTGAGTAGCACGGCGTACTCCGAAAGGTGCTGGAGGTCGGCGACCTGGTGGCGGCCGGCTGTCAAGTAGAGGGGTAATGCGAAGACGTGAGCTGAGAGGTGGGCTGCCGAGAGAACCACCAGAAATCTTAACTTCTTTTTAGGTTGAGTTGCTAGGGACCTAGATTTTAAAATCTGAAAACAACTTCTTTTTAGGTTGAGTTGCTAGGGAGCTAGATTTAAAAAACTGATAATAAATGGTCTATAATTGGTCTTTTACATCTCACTCCACTCAAACCAGCATTCCCCATCCGTGGAATTCGCAATTGTAGTGCTTTGGCCCTGGCACTAGAGCCAACTGAGTTTGTGCTTTACACTCGATCGGTCCACTTAAATTGTAGTGCTTTGGCCCTGGTCACTCATGGAATCGTGTGGACTAATGTTTAAAAGTTCACGGGCGCCAGATACACCGCATCTCGTATCTACTTGGCAGAAAAACAATAGAAAAGTTGCATGGTACTAGTCCAGCTTTTGAATTCGAAGGTTGAAAATAACAGACATGATCTCCACACGGTACTAGTGCATCACCAATTGCATGGAAATATAGTCAACAAAAACTTGGATGAATTTCTCCAATGATTTATGACAAGTCATCTCTCCAGTTTGGGAAAAGGTAATGATTTATAAATACTACTCCCTCCGTTTTTTATATAAGATGTTTTATCTCTTTACCACATTCACATGTATCTACATGTACGTAGACATATTTTAGTGTGCATGTTCACTCTTTACAATATGTATCTAGATAACATGTGGAAGAGCTAAAACGTCTTATAATTATTAACGGAGGGAGTAAAACACAGTAACAAATATCTCAGTCCAGCCCAGCCACCATTGTCTATCCGTGGAATCCGCTATTCTCCTGGTGCACGATAATATTCCCTTAGAAAGCCAAGTGTTACCGATATAGTCACCTGCGTTCGTGCTTTACACTCAATTGGTCCTCTTAAACAGTAGTGCTTCGGTCCTCATCATTCATGGAAACGTGTGGGTTAACGCTTTACGGGCGCGAAATACACGGCATTTCGTACCCACTTGGCAGAAAAACAATACTCTCTCCGTTCACAAAAGATACCTCAACATATACCAAATTTGTATGTATATATACACTAAATTATGTCTAGATACATGCAAATTTAATCTAGGTTGAGACATCCTTTTATGGACGGAGGGAGTAGAAAACTTGCATGGTACTAGTCTAGCTTGAATGCGAAGACTGAAATGGTAGATAGAGTCATCTCACTAGTTTGGAAAAGATCCATAATTTGAACACACAAAATGAAAAATATTTCAGTCCAATCATTTGTACTCAAGTTGTTATTCAAAATAGTTAATGATATATCCTTTTCAACATCTTTTAAATTCTAGTTAATGATTATGTGGGTTCTCATCATTTGTACTCACAAGGACACAGATTTACCTCGAAACCCCTAACTTACTAGCTCTAGCTATCACAACATTATCTGAAAATTTGCATAATGAAAACTTAGGGGTGAAAACCGAACTTGTCCTGTCGCGAGAGTTGGCCCGTTCCATAGTCCGCATTTGGCTGCGCCCGAATGCGTTCACTCGAGCGTAGACCCGCCGCCATAGCCTCGGGAATGCCTCCGATGGAAATGGTCTCCTCCCTCGACGGTGTGTAGCTAGCAGCCATGTGAGGAGTATACCCACCAGCATCGGTCTCCTTCACAGCAAGCGACGATGAAGGCTTCGTAGTTGATGCAGAAGATGACCGTGGTGTCCTCTCCAGCTGGCCATCCGGGACTGTCGCCTCTCCATCCTCCACCGAGTTCGACAACGCATATCGGGCAGGCGGTGTCTGCCGCGACAACAGAACTCGGTGAAATCGTGCCCCGGCAGCGGGCGCCATCAGAACCGCTACCCGGAACTCCAAAGGAAAAAACTGAAAAGTCTGCCACGGCAGCGACTACATCAGCGATAACAGGACCATCTGCCCTGCCAATGAGATCTTCCCAGCATGCTGGATTGCAACCTCCTCGACTCGATCAACCTCATCATTTTTATTACCACTCATCGGATAGTGAAATAAAACCCTTCAAAGCCTAGCGTTCTCTTCCTCCTCCACCACCATATCACTCCATCTGTCCGAGAAACACCCAAGCCTTATGGTTGGTTGTAAAGAAACCATCTTTGTGATGGACTGGGGGAGCACCACACTCGGCATCTCAGTCTTTCCATCATTATTTTGATCCCTATTTTCAGCTCGGTTACCTCCTGCCTCATCAAAATGAGCTCCTCCTTAATTTTCTTTTCCTTGCCCATCACCCCCGTTGTCTCCAGCACCATCGTTGTCACTAGCATCACCCTCAAGCATATCCGTGTCCTCTTCCACCATCTCAATCTCAATGGACATCCGCAAGGAAGGTCGTGTGTCTTCTTGCATATTTCCTCAAAATCAGCCGCTACTGGGAGACTAGGACTTTACATATTATTTGTTCCTTTCCTTTTTAAACTTTACCAACCTTACTGTAATTTAACCTCCACCATTAATGGAAACAATTGCTAGCTGTGTTTTTCTGATAAAGAAATATTTTGGTGGCCTCTTTTAATTTGTCTACTAGGTGCTTGCAAAACAGTTATACAATCTGATGTTTCAGGACAGGCGAGTAATTCCTTTGTGCAATCTTTTTCTTCTCCTGGTTTGTAAATTAATTTCAGTTTAGTTCTGATGGTGTGGTGCATATCTGGATGTAGGCCACCTCTTCTTGAGCTGATTATTTAAGACATAAGACATGAACATTCTGAAACTAATAACATACCTTGTAGTAACTCATAGGTGGGTATATCCAACATTAATTCAACTAACTCACTTCCACACTAATAGTTTGATATCTCCATATCCATGACTAGGAAATACAGTCGTCAACCGATACATGTGCTAGTCGTTATGTATGTGTTCACAAACTTCACATGCATATACCGACTAGGGAGCCATTGAGAATAATATCATATACATTCTAGAAAAGGTTTCACGGGTGAATCACATATCAATCCACTAATTAAAAAGGTACTATTTAGGACATAAGACAGGAACATTCTGTAAGTAATAAACACTTTATTATTGTCTTTGGGCATAAGTTCCAACTTGTGCCATGGATGTCGTTGTTAACTTCCTCGTCCACCAGGGCCGGCTCAACTATGGCGACAATCCTGAATCAGGAAAGAAAATAAGACAGTGTTAGCGCGAGGGGGCTGGGGCAGAGGGGAGGAGAGAGAGGAGCACGGGATAATTAATTAGGATGGGCATCTAATTTGAATTAATATATATAACTAGCCCGGTGGTCGTCTGAAATGTGAGGGCATCTATATATTATGTAAAATACATAACATACAATTTATGTTTGCGACGCTACATCATCTATTGTAGCGAAGTTTATTACAAATAGTTTATATTTTGATTACCATATTGTATCAAAGAATTAAAAATGACATGGTTCCATAGCCATGAAAATGTGAAGGCGAATAAGATATCTGCATGCTATATTTTAAATCAACTTTAGTTAGTGGGCTATGACTATTTTCAAATTAAAACATCATACCGATGACCACATGTTAAATTAGTACGGTATCTTATTCAAATTAAAACATCATGCCGATGACCAAGAATTCAAGCTATCGGTTATAAGGTTGAGGGCACGTACTACGTACCGGTCTGTTGCATGCCATCGCGTCTCTGTGCAAAGCCGCGTAGCCGATACCAGTTGGGTGATTTGGTGCAGGGCCATGGGGGTTAGCTGCGGAAATAAAGAGAACGGAGCGCGTTAAGCACATCGACGAGAGTTGAGCAAAATAACACAGAGCGTTGTACAAAGAGAGCTCAGCAATAGCAGCACGTCTCCGGCCAGTGACTGGACTACTCGAGTAACAGTAAAGTATAGGGATAACTTTTCCAACCGGAAGTATAGGGATAACTCGTTGGTCGCCATATTAGAATGCTAGTGTAGATATGATACTCACGAAGTAGCGGCTGGTCAAGATCATCTCCATCTGACGAAGCGACCACCGCAGGCAGGAAGGCCAGTGCGGCACCGACCATAAGCATAAGAACCAGAAGAAGAGCGGCACCGCGAGGAACAACTGGAGTTGGAAGACGGAAGCTCCACCCAAGCGACATCTTTGCTCGACTGCTGATGCTCTCTGTGCTTCCTGGCTTCGAACACTTCCAGAATTTCTGGCTCTAATGGGGAGGTTATAAAGCCACCTAAAACGAACGCCAGGCGTCCGGTGTTATTAGATATGCGTGGACCCCGGTCGAAGGTCGATGGTAGCTTCTTATCAGTGCGCGTCTTGTTTGAACAGTTCCTACCACAGCAAATGCAGGAAACCCCCCACTACGCGGCTGCGCTGCTATTTAAGAAAATCACAACTCAGGTCACAACAGCCAAGCACTCCGTAGTAACACAGGATGCCTCTCCTCACAGCCACCATCGTCTACTCTTTCTTGGCGCTCTTTGCCCCAGCTTGTTCATCATTAGTTAGTGCCACACTCGTTGATGAACCCAGTAATGACTTCGAGGCCCTCCTCTGCCTCAAGCGCCACCTCTCCAACAGCAATCCCAAAGCACTCGCCTCGTGGAACAACACACTCCAGTTCTGCAGTTGGCCCGGTGTCACCTGCGGCAAGAGGCACCCATCCCGGGTGACAGCACTAGAACTGGAGTCGCTCGACCTGAATGGACAAATACCACCCTGCATCGGCAATCTCACTTTCCTCACAAGTGTCTATCTGGGGATAATCTGCTGACCGGTGGGATCCCGCCTGAGGTAGGCAATCTGCGTCGCCTTGTTGAACTAAGCCTTGCGTCGAACAATCTTACCGGTGAAATACCCAACTCTTTGTCTGCCTGTTCAAGCCTTCAGATCATTGATCTTGGGAGCAACTCCCTCAACGGGGAAATACCCCGGGGTTTGGCCAACTGTTTAAATGTCACACAGATCTTCCTCGATACCAACAAGCTTCATGGAAGCATTCCGGACAGGTTCGGTATGCTTCCTAAGCTTTCAGTTCTCTTTGTTTCTGGCAACAACTTGACGGGCAATATTCCTTATTCACTTGGAAGCAGCTCATCTCTCACCTATGTCATCCTGACAAACAATAGCCTAACTGGTGGTATCCCACCTCTTCTAGCAAATAGTTCATCACTTCAAGCCCTAGACTTGGAAGGAAATGACCTCACGGGAGAGATACCTCCTGCTCTCTTTAACAGCCACACACTTAGTATCATAAATCTTGCACGAAATCATTTCTGGGGATCTATTCCACCTTTCTCACACTTGTCACCACTGGAGACTCTCTACCTGTCCTATAACAATCTCTCAGGCAGCATACCTTCTTCTGTAGGAAACTCTTCTTCCCTTCGGTCACTTTTGCTTGCAGCGAATCACATGCAAGATAGCATTCCATGGAGCTTAAGTAGACTTCCGAATTTAGAAGTGCTCGACCTGAACGACAATAACTTATCCGGGGCCGTTCCTCTCTCTCTCTACAACATATCTACACTGACGTACCTTGCAATGGGAACCAACAGCCTAGTAGGGGACATTCCTTCAAATTTTGGCTACACCTTGCCAAACATCCAAACGTTCATTGTTCAGGGAAACAAATTCCAAGGTCGCATTCCTACAACAATCGCCAACGCCACTAATCTTGAGCTGATTTTTCTCCGCGATAATGCATTCCGTGGCATTGTTCCTTCTTTTGGGTATTTGCCCAGCTTAACCACAGTAGATATAAGCAAGAATCAGGTCGAAGCTGGAGACTGGACTTTCCTCCTCTCGCTCGCCAATTGCACAAAGCTGGTGAACTTAGAATTAGATGCAAACAACCTACAGGGAAACCTGCCAAATTCCATTGGCCATCTTCCGAAAAGCTTAAAACTTTTGATGTTGGGAGCGAATAAAATATCTGGCACCATACCGCACGAGATAGGGAACCTCATAAACCTCACACAACTTCGCATGGAGCAAAATATGCTTAGTGGAAACCTTCCGGACTCACTTGGAAATCTTTCAAACTTAATTGTTCTCAGCTTGTCCAGAAACAAACTTTCTAGGCGAATTCCAATTTCCATTGGTAACCTTCAACAATTAAATGAGCTCTACTTGCAAGAAAATCATTTTGATGGTCCCATCACTCGAGCTTTAACACACTGCCAAAACTTAGTCATCCTAAACCTCTCTTGTAACTCCTTTGAAAGTACAATACCGAAGGAATTGTTTACTCTGTCCACTCTCTCTGAAGGTCTTGACCTCTCTTACAACAAACTCTCTGGACCTATACCAATGGAAATTGGTGGGCTAATCAACCTTTCCCCCCTCAATCTTTCCAACAACCAGTTGAATGGAGAAATTCCCTCCACTCTAGGTCAGTGCCTCCTTTTGGAGTCTCTACACTTGGAGGGGAATCTACTTGATGGGCGAATCCCTCAATCTTTCACTTCTCTGAAAGGCATCGGTGACATGGACCTTTCTCGAAACAACTTATCTGGTAAAATTCCAGATTTATTCAGTGACTTCAGCTCCATGTCACTCCTCAATTTGTCATTCAACGACCTTGAGGGGCCCGTACCAACTGGTGGGATTTTCCAAAATGCAAGCAAGGTGTTCATCCAAGGGAATAAGGAGTTGTGTGCCATTTCATCGCCACTAAAACTGCCACTTTGCAATACAGAGGCATCCAGACAAAAGCATACCTCAATGGTGCTGAAGATAGTGGGATTTTCCTCTCTTTCATTGGTCCTATTATCAGGCTTTGGAATCATTATTTTGAAGAAGAGAAACAAGATCAAAGAAGCAACACTTCCATCCGTCAAGGGGTTCAAGAGGTTGTCACATGATGATTTAGTGAAAGCAACAAATGGTTTCTCTTTAGCCAACTTGGTTGGCTCAGGAAAATATGGGTCTGTGTACAAAGGAGGAACTGAGTCTGAAGAACATGCAGTTGCTATCAAAGTTTTCAAACTTGATCAGCTTGGAGCAACAAAGAGCTTCCTTACTGAGTGTGAGGCCTTGAGGAACACTCGTCATCGTAATCTTGTAAGGGTGATCACTGTGTGCTCAACAACAGACCGTGCAGGACATGAGTTCAAAGCTCTTGTTCTTGAATATATGGTTAATGGCAACCTCGAAAGTTGGCTCCATCCAGTATCCGACGATCCTCATCCGAAAAGGCCACTGAGTTTAGGTTCAAGAACTGTAATAGTGGTAGACATAGCTGCTGCTTTGCATTACCTCCATAACCATTGCATGCCTCCTATGGCCCACTGTGATCTGAAACCAAGCAATGTCCTTCTTGATGATGTTATGGGCGCATGTGTTGGCGACTTCGGATTGGCTAAGTTCCTGCACACTTATACTTCTTCAGAGACTCATACTTCTACAAGCTTAGTGGGGGCAATAGGATCTGTTGGATACATTGCACCAGGTAATAATTTCTGAATACAAGATGGTTTATTTTTGCATCTATTATAAAGTCTTCCGGATATTATGTTTTCCATTTTAGTGTTAAACTTCTGTGGTATTTTTTCCCCATATTTCAACCCATTTGTTTGACTGGTTGTCTAAAAAAAATGCATGCTGCAGAATATGGCTTCGGGAGTAAAATATCAAAGGAGGCCGACGTTTACAGCTTTGGGATCATCATCTTAGAAATGCTTACCGGAAAGCGTCCAACAGATGACATGTTTAACGATGGCCTAAACCGTTACAAATTTGTCAAAAAATCATTTCCTCAAAACATTGGCGACATTCTAGATCCTAGAATCGTTCCCAGATATGGAGATGAAGAAGCAGGGAGTACTTCAGACCAAGAAAATCTTCCGGTGGCTGGAACAATGAGCTGCATCATCGAGCTCGTTAAGATTGGCCTCTTATGCGCTGCGGATACACCCAAGGATCGTCCAGCAATGCAAGATGTTTACATTGAAGTCACCGCAATCAAAGAAGCGTTTTCAGCACTGCAGGGCTGAGAAAAGTATAACTGTTTCCATTGCTCACACTGTCACACGTTTCTGGTACATGACGGCCTACACCTAGTTTGCTTTACATAAGGCTGTTATTTTTCTTTGATTTAAATAATGTATGTCGTGAATTGTCCTTCCTTTTACTAGTAAATCTATGTTTGTGATGTTACTGGTGTAGCAAACTGTGGCTCAACATATATTAAATAAAATTCAGCATTGGGAAATTTTGTATGTTTCAATGTGGCTGGATTCTTCCTAGACTGTAACAAACTACAAGTAGAGCCCAACCACCCTTATAAAGATGTTAAACTTGCACAATGGTACATCAAATCAAATTGTTAGACGTAAAAAGCTGAAATGCATGTGCAAGGATATCACATTTCGTTTACAGGAATGAAAGAACAACTAACCTCCGCTACGGAGGGGTGGGGGATGCGGTGCGAGGACTCGTACTGTCATTGAGTGCCTCGGCGCGGCGGCCTGGTCGGCACTCGGCAGTGAGGCAGCGGCCGGCATGAAGGAGGATGTGCTTGTAGAGTAACACAATGGTGTCCTGCAGGATGTCGAGGTGTAATTGTGTATGACAAGCGTACCCATCACGGAGTTTCACCTCCGCTGTCTCCTCCTCTCGGCGAGCTCCCGCGGGCTGGGTGAAGTCTACCTCCTTTCCAGATATCTCCTGGAATCACCCCAATCCTAGACCTTCTCTTCTTCCACTCCTTGCAGCAGCAGAGGAAATGAAGAAGCAACGTTTCCATAGGCACCAACCGAGCTGAGCACCGTACAGAGCCGGTGACGGAGTGGTGGGAATGTCAAATTCCACCCGGAATCAACCGGAATTGGGCAGAAATAGGGTCTTATTAGTACTGTAATAGTATGGCAAGTTACACTATACTGAAATCAACAATCCTCAACAAAGGCAGTTCAATCTACTCGCTCTGTTCGGAAAAAGATGTCGATAAAATGGATGTATCTAGACATATTTTAGTATTCGATACGTCCATTTTAGTGACATCTTTTTTCGCACGAAGGAAGTAATAGATTCCAAGAAACCTCGCATTCATACAAAAAAAAGTGCAACAGCTTCGTACCAATCCGTAAGGGAGCACACCAGAATGAGATGTTTTTTCCAAATTCACAGCAGTAATTGGCATCTAATAATTCTCTTAACCAGAGAGGAAAAGTAGTACTCACGGCGTGAGCGGCTCAGTGCGAAACTGCGAGCCGTCGGTGATGCAGAGGTGTGTAGCAGGGTGCTGACCATGAGCAGACCCAGCCCGGGGAACACCGCCCTGTCCACGAATAGGGTTCTGAAGCCGCCATCGTCTCGATACGAGTTTACCGCGATACGAAGGGGAGCCGCAGAGGACAAGCTGTTGTGGGTCGGAGGAGCAGCGGAGAGCGCCGCCGGCAACCGCCGCAGTTCCGCGCAGGTCGGCAGAAGGAACGAGTCGCGTGGCGGCGTCCTTCAGCGCAGAACGAGAGGGATCAGCCCGTCAATCAAACAGGCTAACTTCAACAAAAATATTTTTGGAAAAACTTTGCCCAGTCAATTGTACAACTTCAACAAAAAAATAGGAACAACTTCTAGAACGAAATCAAAAGTGCAAATATTTTTTTAAAAAAATCCTACTATTTATAAAAACATAGATGCATGCAAAAAATTATAAAATTGTCACGTTTATCTTTCTTTGCCTTGTTTTATTGCGCTTTTTAAAATGCCCGGAGCGGTTTTGCACCAGTGGGCATAGCTCATACATCTCCAAGGGCATGACTACTAAAATGCTGTTCACATTTTCTGAAATCTTGCCCATTCGAGGAAGCGGTGGGCATATGAGTTCGGACATTTTACCATGGTACTCAAGGGTGTTCCTCATTTGCCCAATTTCTTTATCCATTTCATATATTTTATTCTCCATTAAACAATATTTTAACTCTTTGTTTGATGTTTTGTCATCATAGTAATTCATAGATAAATTTCCTGCCATATAAAATTCATAAACGTTTCAAAATCATATTGCAAATGACATAGTTCAAATTCAAATTTCACCCATATGAAGCACCAAGCAAAGTGAATTTGCATGCTCACTTGCATCAACACGCGGCCATATTTGCTTGTCTAAATATTTTGCGGACTTTTGTCACACCACATGGCTTGACGAAGCATGGTCGGAACGAAAGTTTCCAGAGGGCGGCTCAATCGGCGGTTCATGGTTCTTCTTTAGGTCTGGTATGGATGTGATCTTCTTGATCTGTTCGGCGACTTCCCGTCCGCATCCAACAACGTCATGCTGGATCTGGGAGGAGTGGCAGAGCGGCGCGCCGTCGACACGGTCTGGAGGTTGAAGACGAAGGGCATCTCAAAGTTCTTCTTATGTTTTTCAATTTTGTAGAGGTGTTTTATATTGTTCAGTGTTTTTTTTAATGTCAAGTTTCTTCCCCCAAAAAAAAAGATGATGTGAACTATTCTAAACAGAAGGAACAAATTTAAAGCCTGAGTGGTCTCGAACGCGCATTCTCGTGGTCGTCACTTTGCATCCACTAACGAAAAAGAAAAATAAACAGGTGCGTTCCTCTTTCCTTCCGCGATTCTGCTGGCGGCCTGGCGCTCCTGGTTCTCCCCGCCTCACGCGGCTGGATTTAAGGATTTTCCTGAGTTCTTGCATCAATCGCAGGTAGTAAGCACACAGACGCCCGTCTTGAGCAGCAGCAGCAGCAGCAGCGATGGCGGAGTTGTCGTGGCTGACGGCTCTGGGGTTCGCGTTCCTGACCATCAACTCCGGCATGGCCATCTACCGCTCCAAGGGCGACCTCGGCTCCATCCTCTTCGTCGCGGCCTCCTACCTCGACCTCGTCGCCCTCTTCGGCTGCCTGCGCCTCTACGAGCGCCTGGACCGCCACTCCCCTCGCCGGGAGAAGGTCAAGGCCGCCGTGTGGGCGCTCACCACGCTCCTCACCGCCATGTTCAGCTACAAGGTCGCGGAGGTCATGCCGCTCGCCGTCAAGGTCGTCGTCTGGGCCATGGCCGCCGCCACCACCTGCGGCGGGTTCTACGCCTTCTTCATCCACGACGACAAGGAGTTCCAGCAGCAGCAGGACGTCGCGGCGGCGGCCGAGCGCGGCGAGGGCGCCAAGTACTAGTAGCCGGCTGGGCGCTTGCCGCCGCGAGGTACGTGCTCCGGTGCTAACAGCGGCGGCGACGGGCGTTAGATCTCAGGGCAAACTGCTAGGTCGTTCTTGTATCTTGGCCGTTTCTCTTCCCCTTTTTTCCCTGTTTGCTTTGGCTTGTCGGCTTGCTCAGATTATTAGATCTGGAATTTGGCATCGTCAAATCCGGTGCTGTGGCCTCCAGCAAAGGAGATCTGTCCATTTGATGATGTGCTGTTTGGTTAAGTCAACTACGGCTGGCCCTGTTAATAATTGAGTCTTTGCTGATCCTAATTCCTGATTGGACTTTCTGCCTTCAAATTGAGGAAGAACCTGCGACAGCTTGAGATAAGTTGAGGGATTGCTGTTGTGGACTGGCTTAATTTACATCTGCAGGACAGAGGAGGGGAACGGAGGCGAAAGAGAGTAGAGAAGCACTGGGAAACAGAGATGCTAGGGTGCACGATAAGGGCCCTTGGTACAGAGGTCATATGGAAAGTGCAGATAGTTTGCTTCATTTTGTGTCTGAAAACAGTGAACGCCGCGGCTCGTCTCCAGATTGGAAGATCATATCATACAAGGAGGTCACGGAGGCGAAGACAGATGTAGCAAAGAAGAATGGAAGTAAAAACCAAGAAGAAATATCACGAATGAAACGTAGAAGAATCAGAGCAGTAGGACTACAGATGAGCGAAACAAGCAGAGATGCAAGTGAAGATTGCAGATACAGTGAAAGTTCCTTTGCACAATAAGACGGCAAGCTAGAAGTGTGGTGCTGATGTTGTACTTGTTAAATTATTTCATCTGTGCCGGCGAGGAATACTAGATTGAACTTGTGGCAACTAGAAAATTTGATCAACAAATGGATTTGAGGTATGAGATCAAGAGTCGACAATTCAACCATTGACGGCCTTATAAGGGTTGCCGATGTTTTTGCGGTCTCGCAAAGATTTCAACTGGTTTATGTCCCTACTTTGTAAAGAGCAGTCCATTCCAAAGTATGCTGATTCAAGCACCTTCTTGATGAAGGGGATATTTTCATGGATCATTCCAGAAACTTGGCGAAGTGCATAGATTCTTCATGCCTTCCTCTCATAAATAAAATATGACAAGACAAAACTTTGTGCAGAGAGTCAAGGAAGCTATTTCATGTTTGCGGGGATATTTTCATGGGTCATTCAAAAAACTTGGTGAAATGCAGAAATTCTTCTTGCCTTCCTCTCATCAATAAAATAATATGACAAGACAAAATTGCATGCAGAGAGTCAGGGAAGCTATTGCCTGTTTGCTGTTTCAGATTACCATCATGCAGACGAACTTGTCTTAGTGAAAATATAACCAAAGACTAAGACAACTCATATGTTATATGCAAAATAGCCAGCCTTTCGTTGATAACTATGTGTAGTGGGAGCTAGGAAAGGGTCATTGGAATACATCATCAGCGGTTATGGAGAGCACATAGGAGGGAATAGCAGACAAGACATTTACAAAGCAGTGATATACAAGGAAACTAGATATACTACAACTATGATGATGCCGATGCCAATTCCAATGCTAATTCTTTGTCACATTACCGGGCAAGCTGACAGCAAGGTGAGAGCTTCTCAATTATTTAAGGAATAGAAAAGGCCAAGATATATTAACCCTAGTTGCTGAAATCTAGTTTGCCATCGCTGTTGCCTGAGGTACGTGCTGCGCTGAAGCAAGTGTCCAACCAGCCCTATTACATGTTTAAGTTAAATAAATTCCACTATCAATGGGCTATAAAACAGTAGAATTTCTCTAAATTGAACTATGTCTATGTATGACTATATCGTGTCGTATGTTCATGTCAGTCACCGTTGCTTCATCGAGCTTTGGCTAGTTCCCAGAGTATTGTTGATGGTCAGGTTAAGCATTGTACACAACTACTGGCACCAACTATGATATTATTGATATTGTCCTCCGTGTTGTAACATTCCTGGGTTTATCAGTTGTTGAGCACTTATATATTAGTACTTGTATGCTGTCCTAGTAATAGTGTTGTATTCTGCATCATCCAGCATGGTCTGTAATCGTGTTCATCCTTCCTGGGCACTTTTTTTTCTACTTTATTCACAACTTGTGTGCCCTTGTTGAGTAGTCTGTTGTGCATCAGGCTTGTACAGAGCAAATTAAGCCGCCATGGATGTGCGATCGTGCATAACCTGTCCACAAAGGCAGTAGCAGCCAGTTCACATGTGGGCGTATGGTACGGGAATTCCCATCACATTTCTTCGATTTCTCGCAACTTGAGTTTGTCCGCCAGCTTGACTTGTCAATATTGTGTTCCTGTTTGGAATGCCAGCTTGTTTTCTGCACGATTGTTCTGCGTCCCATGGCTGTGAAAGGTGGTCAGTCTACGGTTTTTAAGTTTGTTTTGCATGATAGACTGAGACGTCGAATGGGCGAAGCTTATAAGCAAGACCTTCCTTTCAGGACTCTCTACCTTCATTGCAGCGGTGTGCTTGTAAAATTTTGCAAACTGAGGGCAGTGATTTGCTGATAGATGCTTGGTCGCTTGCCCAACCCGACCCAGTATTTTGTTATTTTATGATGAACTTCTAGCAGTTGGACACGTTGTTCCTTCCAAGCTTGTGACTTCACGAAATGTCCAACAATAACTTACCATGATCATTGACAGCCACTTGTAATTTGAACTGCATTTGAGGGCTCAAACTGTTTTTGTTCAATATACTGGGGATTGTTTGCTTGGCCACCAATTCTCGATGCCCATTTGAGCATTGAGCACAACTTAGGCAAAGGTTCTGCAAAAAAAATCAGTGTGATGCATGACTCATAGAGCTAGGAATGACAGAGTGAGTACGCAGGAACCAATCGATCTTGATAGCATGTTGGATTTAACCGGACCTGTAGGTAGTGGAACACATTAATCAACGAGTCAGTCAATTTAACTTACCTGCCAGTTGGTGCACCAATGATCACCACAAGGAACAAGAGAGCGAGGTCAATGTGCTACTGTTCTGACTACGACCATTGCAACTTGTCAGTGGCCAAACTATATAGGAATCCGAGAATCTGTTCTGACTACGACCATTGCAACTTGTCACTGGCCAAACTATATAGGAATCCGAGAATCTGCCTGTTGTAGGATGGTTAAGATGGTTATGAGTATTGTTATACCCTCAGCCCATTAGAGTTCGAACCCCATGTTTGACGCTTGTGTTTCTCATTTAGGCGGAATTTTATTCAGTGGGAGGCGATGTTCCCATCGATAGCAAGACGTCTGTGGTGAATTCGTCAATCTCAAAACTTGATCCGTCGGCTCAGTCTTTCGGAGGTGATCATAGGGGTAGAGTGTGCGTGCGTGTGTGCGTTCATAGGGAGTGTATACACGTGTATGTGAGCGTCGTGTTTCGTAAAAAAAAACTATATAGGAATCCTACTCTACAATTGTTATCTTCTCTCTTGTGTTTGTTCACTGCTAGAAAAATGGTCTGTAGTCCCGGTTCGGCTGGGCTTTCAGTCCTGGTTGCCGAACCGGGACTGGCCAATCGGGACCAATGCTGGTCCCGGTTGGTCCACGAACCGGGACCAATGCTGGTCCACGTGCCCAGTTCTGGCTGGGCGTGGGGGGAGACTCATTGGTCCCGGTTCGTATTACGAACCGGGACCAATGACTGTTTTTTTTGTATTTAGGGTTTAGGGTCTATTTGGGCCACCTCTCCCTCTCGCCGGTGCCCCCTCTCCCTCTCGCCGGTGCCTCCGTCGTCTCCCCCTTCTTCGCATCGCCGACGTGCTCTCCATCTCTCACTCGTCGGCATATCGAGGCCAAACTTCGATATTTCTGTGCAGGTACTACTCGTAAAGTAGTATCGTAAACTCGTAAAGGTCGGAACTAGTATCGTAAACTCGTATTGGACCACATGAACTAGTATCGTAAACTCGTATAGGTCGGAACTAGTATCGTAGACTCGTAAACTAGTATCGTAACTCGTAAACTCGTATCGGACCACATGAACTAGTATCGTAAACTCGTAAAATCGTAAACCCGTAAACTAGTATCGTAAACTCGTAAACTCGTATCGGACCACAAATTAATGCCAGATGTACACACGAGTTTCATGCATATATACATCTCTTTTACACTCCCATTTTAACCGGCCCATAGTATTCTCCGTTTGGATCTAGGACCTCTGCATCTAAGAATCCCGCAATTTCCTCTTGAATTGCGCGCGATCTTGTGGTAGAAGACCGTCCCGCAGCCGTTCGATCTAATTTAAAGAAGGGGTCAATATATATGAATGAAACTAAACACAATTGATGGCAATAAACTAAAATTGTGAATATTGTTTACGTACTTCAAGTTGTTCTAAGAACCGGCTCTTGGATCGCTCTTGGGTCGTCTGGCGAATGAACTCGCAAACGTAGTATCCACATAAATTATTCCCATGTTCCTGCCTCAAGCACTTTACGAGAACAGAGTTCAATCAAAATAATAATCAAGCATGATAATGGTATTGAAACTAAAATCAAAGAGATGCGCGGAATAATAATCAAGCATGATAACTTACACTTATTTGTTCAAATGTAAGCTTCGGCGCCCAAATACCCCTAGCCTTGGCGGTGAACCGTTTCCAAGCCCTGTCCGGCAAAGAAAATGAATAAAGGAGTTATATATTAATTGCTTGCTACCAGGGAATGAACGGAAAGTTGCCGATATAGTGCCATAATGATTGAAATTACCCTTGGAGGCATTCCTGCATGTCCGCCCACTCCTCAAGGGGTTTACGTTTCGAGTCCATGACAAGTACTACTCCTTTGTCAGGTTTAATGATTAGCAGAATAAAGTGGAAGCTGCGCACGCATAAGTCATCAATTATACACTTAACATCGAGTAAGCGAAATAGAATGTGTACAAGACAGTAACACTCACCCGTAGTTGTAAGGAAATAGTATTTTCCTTTTGGTTTCGTTAAACCTTAACGCCCTTACCAAGTTATCCTCTGTGTCGTTGTAATGACGTTTGAGAGATACTTGATGAATGTAGTATGGGTCAATGAACCCAATGTCATAGATTTGTCCTCTTTTGCATTGGAGAATCTTCATTCTGCATAATTAATATAGTGATGAGTAAGATTATACATGCAATGAACGAGCTGAGCTAGCTAGAGACTTAATTACAGAAATAATACTTACAGACAATAGGCACTGAGGATAGCTTTGTCGATGGCGTCTTGTTGGTATAACTGAAATAATTCAGGAAATTCAATCATTACCACGCCATTTCCATGCCCGTAATGCTCGTTTCTATAGGCCACGTAGATCCAGTTTGCCCCTTCCTCACAGGCTCGCATGTACCACTTATGCAATCTGCGCATTTTTGTTGGTAGACCGTTGACTAGCTCAGGTTTGACGAGACTATTCCCGTACCGGTATTGGTATGCTACTTCCTGGAACTCTTGTAATTGCGCTAAGTAGTCCGGAATAGACATGCCATGAGCAGCGGCCGCTTCTCCGTATATTGCAACAAACTCAGGATCGATAGCGACATCACCTGTGCTCGACCCCTCGGCGGTATTGGAAAACACTTTGAGCGGGGGGCACGACTGGTTTTTCTGTTCTCCGAGCTGGGGAACTGATTTCCCGCTTGCACTACTACTCTTCGACCGCTCCTTATTTGCCTGAACCGACTTGCGAATCTGGCGGTCATAGTCTGGTGTCAGCCTTGGCGGGGGTTGTTCAAGGGTCTTCAGCATTTTGAAGACGGCGGCTTTTTCTGCTGGGGTGGAGGGGAACTCTGCCGCTTTCGGCTTCTTCAGGCTAGCCAACCACTCTTGATGTTGGGCATTTACGACCGCGGCATTTTCCTCCACCGTACGGTCATAAGGTCTCATGGGAAGATTCTTATGAGGTACTTTTGGGAGGGGCGACCTTTTACGTTTCGGTGATCGCTTACCCCTCATAGTACCAGCGGTGGGCGGAGACGGCTGAGGCGGCGGCGGAGACGGCTGACGCGGCGGTGGAGACGGCTGCGCTGGAGACTGGTGAGGCGGTGAAGAGGACTGTTGCGCTGGAGAATGCTGAGGCGGTGAAGAGGACTGTTGCGCTGGAGACTGGTGAGGAGTCGATGGCCTTGGCTGCCAGTTTGGAAGCACGATGAATTCCTTTGGCCATAGAATGGTCCCTTTCTTGGCTTCTCCAAGTTCAAGCACCTCCCCATCTTCACCTGCAGGGTGTTCCAGCTTCAGCTCCTCAAAATCTTTCATCAACCACCCCGACAACAGCGTAGCCATGTGGAACCGGAGAGAAATGGTAAGTTGGATTAGGTCCAATTGGTACGGCATAGCCGACCGCCACCTTCATGGTTAAGTTAAAAACTTTCACATGTAGCTCACAAGGTGTGCTCTCCGTGATATCATCCACTGGGTAGCGACGAAGAGGAGCCACCGTCAGTGCATCATCAGTACCATCCTGGAGCTCCGTGGAAGCCACGCTGCTTTTCCGATTCGATGGGCCGCCGGTACCATCGCATGCAGCTTCTACCATGTGCCGCTGAGATTGGCCGCTAGTACCTTGCTGGCTAAGTGCGGCAATTTGATCCTTCTGCCGCTTTAATTCTTCTTCTATATTACGCAGCCGGTCTGCAGCAGCGCGTGCTTCCATTGCCTCCCTTTCCTTTCTCCTCTGATGGCTTCTATCAGGAAATTTCTTCCGTGCTCGGGAATCGCAATTGTCTTGGGCTTGGAGCCTGGTACGCCTCGTGTTCGTCCGTCGTGTTCCTCATTCCCAAGGGCGCGTGTGAGCTCGTCATCCTCTCTATCGGGAATGAACCGTCCCTCTGCAACATCCTTTACTGCATTTCTAATGCCTTCGATGGGTAGTAGGGGCTTATCTTTGTGTCTTCTGTTATATATGCACTTCCCTTCTGCGTCCAACGTGCCCCCATGCCCGTAAAACCAATTTCTTGCCCGTTCGATCCATGCGAGTGGCTCTGGAGTGATCCCTTTAGCCAGCAGGTCCGCCTCAAGTTTCTCCCACTTAGGCATGCTAAAGGCGTAGCCACCAGGCCCCATAGTATGGTGGTAGATCTTTTTAGCAGCATTTGCCTTATTTTTTGCAGACTTTTCCTGAGCTTCCTCCGATTTCTTGTACGCCACAAATTCTTCCCAGTCGTCCCTTATCTTCTCATACCCTTTATCGAAGTCCGGAGTCTTATTTTTCTCGACAAACTCGGTGTTTAATCTTTTCTTCCAGTTCTTGAATAGCTCGGCCATCTTCTTAAGAGCCCAGTCCTTGACTTTTTGCTCCATGTTTTGCCGGGCAATCTTTTCTGCCTCATTTGGATCCTCCTCATCTGGATCCACCTCTGGCGCCGGCAGGGTGAAATTAAGCATGAGCTTTCTCCAAAGTCTTTGCCCACCTCGCCGATATATCTTACTCCTCCCTCCTTTGGCTGATGCCATTCTCGAACGGTGATCGGGATGTAGTCCCTAACAAGAACTCCGCATTGCTTTACCATTTTATTTTTAACATCAGGGGGAGCAGTCGGTGTGCCGTCTTCAGCGACTTTTTCAATCCTGTACCTTTCTTGGTCGCCCAACTTTTTGGCTAGGCCTCGTTTTGTCCTTACAGAAGATTTGCTCGATCCGGAGGGCTAAAAGAAGAAAGAGCGTTAATATATGTATATAGACAGCAGAGGCTTAATTAATACAATCTTTGGCTTCATTAATATATGTATATGCACCTCGCCGGAGTTTGCAACATTTAATGTTCCACTGGAGCCTTCGGCTTCTCCCTCGTCGGCTTCTCCCTCGCCGACTTCTCCCTCACCCCAGCCGTCGGGTTCTACCACACCGGAGCCATCTCTTCGGTTGAGAGACTCATCTCCCTCACCGGAGTTGTTCAGAAACTGCGAGGTGACATCGCCAACATCTTCCGGCCCGCGGATTATATCCTCGAGGATGTTTTCCTGATTTTCGTCTCGTTCCATAGTTTCTGCAAATTAAGAACAATGCACAAAACTTTAGTTGGGTAACTTGTTCCATATGTCAAGATACATCTACCCACAAAAATGTGAATCGGATATGTGAATGCATATGTGAATACAAAGTTAATTTTGCTAGTTTTGCTAACACCTTAATTTGCTAATTTTGCTAACACATAAATTTTGCTAACACTTTAAATATTCTTAAACAAGCTATTTCTTAATTTTTCCTAACACAGTACTAACAATTTCTAACATAAAATTTTCTGTTGCTCACAAAAATACAATCTAAAATTCTACAAACATCTACTGCCATATAGAAGTCAAAACAATTGAAGTTTAATTCAATTCAAATTAGTATCAAATTCAAATACTTTTATTTATTTTAGGAACTAGTCACACACCATTTAATTCATCAATTATTCTCTATTGCTCACAAAAATACAATCTAAAATTCTACAGATAGCTACTGGTATCTAGAAGGCAACACAATTGGATTTGACTCAAAATGATCTACCAAATTCTCTACACATTTGTTTTAGTCCAGAAGCTTAATAACCAAGTTTTAGCTACTGACTAAGTTCTTTTACTCTAAAAATTAAATCCTTTTAGGAATACACAGTGTTGATTATTTGTGACCTAACCCAATTGGATTCAACTAAATTAGATTAACCAAATGACAATTAAAATTGATATAGTACAGAAGTGGCTACAATCTTTATTTGAATACCTAATTAATTCGGTTTCTTAATTAATTCTACAAACATTAGGGGTGCTATGCTACTGCAATACAAAGTTAACACAATTGGATTCATAATTTTTGGATTATTAGAGTATCAGAAACAAACAACTTTAGATAATTAATGTTATGTACTATTCTAAATACCTAGCAATTAATATTAATCTAAACAAGGTGAAACTAGTTTAGTTGCACAGACATTTTCATAAGCTATCCAGAGAATTTTGGTTTGAAAGTTTCTGCTAATTCATAAATTCGGAAGAGGAGGGAAAAAAAATAAATGGGCTGAGAAGGTTCCCAGCCCCCTGGGCCTGGCCCAGTTTTATTTTTTTTCCACGCGTGAAAATGATTAAAACGCTGACGGGTGGGACCCACCCGTCAGCGGCTAACTCTAAAAAAAGGGTGCTCCACGGGTGGCAGTTTCCGGCGGCGCCGCCGTGGCCAGAGACGGTGACCACGGCGCAATGGCTCACCTAGGGGCCCTGGAGGTGCGGTGGACGGCGGAGGCGAGTGCGTCGGCGGCGGAGCGTCGGCGTCGACGTGCACGGCGCGCGTGGAGGCCGGCGACGTGCGGGCTCCTCTCCCTCTCTGCAGCACGGGCGGCGCGGCGCGGGCGTCGAGGGCACCGCGGACGTCGACGGTGACGGCGGGGCGCGGCGTGGGGCGGCGCGGAGGTCGGGCAGCCTGACGGCGTAGTTTCGCTCCGGCGTCGCGCTTCAGTCCTTAGTCGTTTTTTGGGATGAATTGGGGAAGGAGAAGGGCGCAGACAGTTATACCAGGGGTCATTGGTCCCGGTTGCTGCCATGAACCGGGACCAATGAGGCGCAGCAACCGGGACCAATGTCTTGGCAAATTAATGCCAGATTTGCTCGCGCGTCCGTGGACTCTTTGGTCCCGGTTCTTCGTATAAACCGGGACCAAAGAGTCCTTTTTCAAAATTATTTCGAACTTTTTAGTTCTGAAATGTTGTTTCCCGCCTTTTTTTTGTTATTTAGGTGTTTGATTATGAATTTCAAATGGTTTTGAATCTGAAAAGACTTTCAACATGAAAAGTGTTTAAATTTGAATAAATAATCCAAAACCATTTTCTATGTTTTCAAATTATTTATATAAATATCGTTTTTTGTTTTTCGTTTGTCAAAAATGACATTTTTTGTGAAGCAAGTACAACAAATATGGTGCAAAATGGCACCCATCCAATTATCACACAAAGTAGACCATATTTTATGGATACTCCACAAATATTGGTAAATTTCTCGGTTTCTAGCTAATTTCGCCTACTTAAACGACTTTATGCCTATTTTTCGAAAGTAATTCAAATTTGAACTACAAGTGTGTGATAGTTTGCTCTGAAATTTTTTCAAAAATGATTTTAAGGTGCACAAGTAGTGGTTATATCACAGAATTATCGATAGTTTTGGATAATTCGACCCCTTACAATGAATAGTAACGGCGGCCATTTTGACCTTTTTAAAAAAAGTCAAAGAAAGTGAAAAAATACTCAAAAATGAAATCCTTTGGCATGGAGTACTTTCATGTGTACTAGTTGGTAGGATAAATGATAAACTTGAGTTTTGCATAGTTATAAAAAACTTCTTCATAGACTTGGAAATGCAGAGATAAAGAATACATTTTACACGATCGTCGTCTTAGCTAGACCAGAAGTAGTTAATGACAACAATCTTGGGTACATAGACGAACCATAGGTTAGTCATACTCCTGCCTAGGCCTATAATACTCGTCCTCGTAGTCGTCGTAGTCGCCGCTGTCGTCGTCGCTGTCGTCGGGCGGCGCTCGCCTGGACTGGAAGTGAGGGTAGCGCAGGCGGGGGTTATCGCCGGCCGTGATGTAGTTCATGACGCTCTAGAGAGTCCGGCCGCTCCACCACAGCCGACGGCCGGCCTCGTTGAAGTTCGAAGGAGACGGGTCGTCCTCCTTGTACCTGGCGAGCGCCCTCTCACGCCGATTGATGAAGAAGACATCCCAAGTCGGGCGGTAGTCGGGATGCCAGCGGGGATCCATCCGCTGCTCCGGAGTGAGCTCGAGGTAGTAGTGGTTCGTGATGGCCGCCCGGCGCGCCAAACCTTGAGGGACAGGAGGGACCGACACGCCTCCGGTGCTCAGCCTCCAGCCGCGGGGACGTCGTAGCCGGGCGGGCAGGGGTAGTTCGAGGCGCAAAGCGCCTCCGCCTCCGAGTAGGTTAGAGTGGGTACGGTGGAAGCCATGGGAGAGTGATGAGATTGCAGATATGAGTTTAGATGTGCTATGCCAATGGAGGCCATGCATTACTACATATATATAGTGAGAATCCCACCAATAAGGAAGAAGCGCACGGATCGTGTGTTTCTTTCGAGCCCTTGTGAGCCGTTGGATCAGGGTGTGTTTCTTTTGAAGGCTTGTGAGCTGTTGGATATCACTTTGTGAGCCACCATCCGGGACTAAAGGGAATCCCACCAATAAGGAAGAAGCACACGGATCGTGTGTTTCTTTCAAGCGCTTGTGAGACGTTGGATCAGGGGTGTGTTTCTTTTGAGGGACTGTGAGCTGTTGGATCAGCAGTATCACGACCACTTCATGAGCCACATCAAGGTTTAATACATTCCATAGAATGCATTACATAAAAGGTTTAATACATTATTACACATGATCCAACGTCTCACAAGCGCTTGGAAGAAACACACCCCTGATCCAACATCACCAACATTATTCTACATAAACGGACTTGCTGGCTCGAAGGCCGTAGGATTAGGGGGAACGGCGGGAGGAGCAAGCCCCGTGGGCGGCCGCCCGGTTCTCGCGCGCACGTTTGCGGCGGAGGGCAAGATCCATGGAGGATGAGTCTTTCAGCGCCCAATCCAGCTCGGATGCCTCGTTCACTTTGAGCTGGTAGGCAGTCTTGGCTCGCTGGACAGGGTAGTCGCGGACAGACTGGAAGGAGGCTTCCATGGCCTCCTGTATCTGCAACCCACAACCCTCTTCCCCGTCGTCGCTCCAGTCGAAGTCGTCGTCCTCCTCCTCCTCCGCGGGAGGAGCGGCGGCGCCTGGTGGAGGTGCAGCGGCGCCAGGTGGAGGTGCGGCGGCACCTGGTGGAGCAGGAGGCCGGTAGCTGGGCATTCCTCTCCACGCGGGGCTCGTGGGCTTACGGCGGGATAGGATCCCGCGGTTGCGCCCAAGCGCGCTCTACCGAGCACGCTCGACCTCGTCCAGAAGGCGCTGCGGCGGGCGTGGCGGATCCATCTCGTGGCGACGATGCGTTCGTGGCTAGGAATGGTGGATTAGGGTTTACCCCGTCGGCGACAATATATAAAGACCTCCAGGGCAGCGCTGGGGGAGGACACGTGCCCAGGGCAGCGCTGGGGGAGGACACGTGTCGTGACTGCAAAGCCCGCCTTTAGTCCCGGTTGGTGTTACCAACCGGGACTAAAGAAGCACATGGATCGTGTGTTTCTTTCAAGCGCTTGTGAGACGTTGGATCAGGGGTGTGTTTCTTTTGAGGGATTGTGAGCTGTTGGATCAGCAGTATCACGACCACTTCGTGAGCCACATGACCCGGTTGGTGTTACCAACCGGACTAAAGAAGCACACGTACCCTATATATAGCCCCCCTCCCAGACATGTTCAGCACTCAGTGTCTACTCATTGTAGTTCATTTTGGCAGTACACGGGTAGCAGAGAGCAAGATTTCTGAGAGGCAGGAGTTCCTAGAGCGGAGGCTGAAGGTGAACCCTCCCCTCGGTCGGATCCAAGCAGCGGCAAGGATCTCTGATGATTAGCAACATCTCCAACACTTGTTAGGACGGTTGCAGATCATCAGAGACGTCTTGCCGCTGTTTGGATCGAAGGCCGATTTGTCGTCTCACGAGCCACCGGTGGGCTGACGGGGAAACCATGTGTTTTGGGCGTGTTTTTACCAAGGTGCTGCCCTCTCCCTCCCCTACCTAGGTGTTTGATCAAATTCCCCACTCATTTTTTCAGATCTCGGCGACGATGTCCCGATTGGTGGATGGTTCTTCATAGGGATCCTTCTCACTGAGTATTGACCCTGTGATGGTTCCTGCTCTTTGGGTGCGCAGCGCCGGCTGCTCAGCACCCCGTGGCTTAGGACCCGACAAAAGTTAGTGATATTATTCGTGATGTATTATGGTTAAATAAAAATGAACCCGAGCTATGTATTATGGTTTTCACCACATAAAGGTTTAATACATTACTACACATCACATAAAGGTTTAATACATTACATTGATTTACATAAATGCCATGAACCCTTCTTCGCGTATGTCCCTGGCCTATGATCGCTTCGGCCGTAACCATGGAGCATCTTCATTATTTAACGGGATGCTTGGGTCAGTTTTCACTGTGAAGGACGGAATTTCATCAAACTTATCATAATCTGCTGACATGTCTGTCTTGTCCTCGACTCCCACGATGTTTCTTTTCCCTGAAAGAACTATGTGACGCTTTGGCTCATCGTCTGATGTATTCGTTTGCTTATTTTTTCTTTTTTCGGTCTGGAGGACATGTCCTTCACATAGAAAACCTGAGCCACATCGTTGGCTAGGACGAATGGTTCGTTCCTGTAACAACCAAGATTCTTGAGATCCACTGTTGTCATTCCGTACAGCTGGTCTATCTTTATCCCTTCTCCATTCATGTTGACCCAACTGCACCGAAACAAAGCGATCTTAAAAGTAGGTCCATAGTCAAGTTCCCATATCTCCTCTATGTAACCATAGTATGTGTCCTTTTGCCCATTCTCGTCTGTTGCATCAAAGCGGACACCACTGTTTTGGTTGGTGCTCTTTTTATCTTGGGCGATCGTGTAAAATGTATTCCCATTTATCTCGTACCCTTAGAAATTCAATACAGTCGAAGATGGTGACGCGGCCAACAAGTAGAGCTGATCTCCGACAGTGGTGTCATTCATGAGCTGTAATCGCAACCAACTGCCGAAAGTCTCCATGTGTTTTTCTTTAATCCAGTAGTCAGCCTCCCCCGGGTTCTTGGAGCGTACATAATTCTTGTGTTCCTCGATATACGGAGCCACGAAGGTGGAACTTTGTAGAACTGTGTAGTGTGCTTAAGTTAAAGAATGCCCGTCCCTACATATCAGTGCTTTCTTTCCTAGCGTGCCTTTTCCACTCAGTCTCCCCTCATGCCGCGATTCAGGAACACCAACCGGTTTAAGGTCAGGAATAAAGTCAACACAGAACTCAATGACCTCCTCTGTTCCATAGCCCTTTGAGATGCTTCCTTCTGGCCTAGCACGGTTATGAACATATTTCTTCAAGACTCCCATGAACCTCTCGAAGAGGAACATATTGTGTAGAAATACAGGACCGAGAATGGCAATCTCGTCGACAAGGTGAACCAGGAGATGCGTCATAATATTGAAGAATGATGGGGGAACACCAACTCGAAGCTGACAAGACATTGGACCACAAACTTCTGTAAACTTGGTAGAGTTACTGGATCGATGACCTTCTGAGATATTGCATTGAGGAATGCACATAGCTTCACAATGGTACTCGAACATTTTCTGGTAGAAGCCCCCTCAATGCAACCGGAAGCAACTGCGTCATAATCACGTGGCAATCATGAGACTTCAGGTTCTGAAATTTTTTCTCTGCCATATTTATTATTCCCTTTATATTTGACGAGAAGCCAGCCGGGACCTTGATACTGCTCAGGCATTCAAAAAAGATTTCATTCTCTGCTTTGGTAAGAGCGTAGCTGCTTAAGTATTGACGCCATTTATCCGTCTGCTTGTTGTATGGGTCTTTCATACGTTGCTGGTCCTCCCGTGCTTCTGGTGTATCTTTTGTCTTCCCATACACGCCCAGGAAGCCTAGCAGGTTCACGCAAAGATTATTCGTCACGTGCATCACGTCGATTGAAGACCGGACCTCTAGGACTTTCCAATAGGGTAGCTCCCAAAATATAGATTTCTTCTTCCATATGGGTACGTGGTTGTCAGCGTCATTCGGAACAGATAGACTGCCAGGACCCTTTCCAAAGATTACTTCTAAATCCTTGACCATGTCATATATAACATCACCATCAGGGAGGTTAGGCTTCTTCCGGCAATCTGCCTCACCGTTGAAATGCTTGCCTTTCTTTCTTACGACATGACTGTTCGGAAGAAATCGACGATGTCCCAGGTACACGTTCTTGTTTCCCAAATGTATACTTTCAGTCTTATCTAAACTTTGACTAAAATATTTAAGTCTCTCAATATCTCCTTCCATAAGGAAAAGAGTTAACCTTTTTACTCTTAACATGTTGATTTGAAAATATGGTTATTTTGTAGTTCTTCACTCTTTGAGATCTTGCAACTAAACTTGTTTTGGTGTCTTCCATCTTCAATGAAGCATATATCGTTGTTAAATAAACCCTACTCTTTGACTACTCCATAAGAAAGGCATTTCTTCGCCGCAGATATTAAACTACTTTTACACAAAAGCACTTGCATCTGTTCTACATACTCCTTCATTCATATAGTGGCCCAGCGTATTCCTCACATTTGTCAACCGATTAACATATGTTTAAATGTACGTCTTATGACAACTCGGGTATTGGCTAGATGGTGGAAGGATGATGTATTTTGATTGGACGACTTGGATACTGATACTATCACTCCTTAACTAAGAACACAGGATATGTGAAATCCTTTTTTGAAAATATAATTTTTTTGTACAACAGTGCTTAAAAAGTTGATAACACACATCGATCTTCTTATATGTACAGCCATAACAAATCTACTCCCTCCGTTCCAATATATAAGCCGTCTTGGCTAGCTGTTTTAGCTAGACAAAATGGCTTATATTATGGAACAGACTGATACACTTGAAAGTTGAACTCAATTTAGAAAACCGAAAAGGACAAATATAGATGTGAATAGAGTAAAAAAAAAAATTAATATTTTTCTTCACATCTTTGGAATATTAAATACATATTTTAGGGATCTTCTGAGCTTTCTATTATAAAAGGTATCTCCACATTTCCATCTATTAAGTGTAGACGTGTTGTTTGACAGGACATCTTCTTCTCGGTCCAGTATGTGCTCCTTTTCTACCAGATGAAATTCTATAAGAATAATGCATGTTACGGTATGTATAAGTGGTTGCACAGATGCATAATGCATATTTCTGAAGAAAGCATGCAGGCAGGCACGCGGCTAGCTAGTACGATACAGCATAAGAACGTGACTTTGCGGCAGAACCCTGGTAAATCACCATTGGATATCCTGATGGAGATCTTGGTCCAAATCGTGACGTAAGTGACTAAAGGCTAGATGTTGATGGGCAACATGCCTCGTTGAAACCAGATCCCCTCTCATGTCAAATCGAGTAATCACTTGCTTGTTCGCCCTTCATCTTTAGAGTCCTTCATTTGCTCTGCACCCGACCAACAAAGAACAATAGCAATGGTTGGTTGCCTGCATGGAGATGATTGTATGTTGCATTTTAGCAAGGAAGGAACTTGCTTACATAGAGGCATAAATTAACTTTTGTTCTTTAACCTGCAGGAGGGTATGTAAGAATGTATTGACTGATGAGTGTTCTATCAAAAGTAAAAAAAAAGATGGTCCCTAAATATCCTTGATTGGAGGTTGTGGTACCATACCGATGCCTCAATATTCAGAACGAAAAAACAATAAGAGAAACAACATGGCATATTAACCTATTTCAGATGAATTGAATTATTAGGGCTGAATGGAGCAGCACATACTATATTGGTCAAAGTATAGCGTTAAGGGGAGTAAGATCTAAAATAATCGTAAAAAGACTGGCCATGCAATCACATAAAAGTTTGATTTGCGTAAAAGCATGATTGATCTAAAATGCTTCACACCAGAAGTTTTACTTCTGTACTCTGAAAAAATAATTAGAACTAAAACAGACAAAAGAAGTAGTTTTTGTACCTGAACTTGATCTTTCAAATAGATAGTGCACTCAGTTTTGCTCCCGTATGGATTCCTGCATGGGACGGCATTTCTCTACGGCAGTCTGGCGCACCAAACAAATATACTTCAGTTCATCTGCATGCACATACTACTCTAGCTGTTGGGACGGCATTGTCTCTACGCGCTCAACACAGAAACTTCAGTTCATATGCATACACGTACACTACTCTAGCTGATGTAATCTTACACGATCAAAGTTTGCATGTATGTTACAAATACAGAAACAGCAAATAACATTTGATCGATGGTTACATACCTTAACATCAATGGACGTATATATATCCTGAATTCCTGGCCAGTTGAAGTGGACTGAGGCAGATCGTGCCCTTAGTGATGTTACGGCGTGGCATGAGGAAATGCACGCCCGGCAGGTCCCTGTCTATAAACATGTACCGATCACACGATGCCTCCACGGCCATTGAGTCGAGATCGCCGGTGGACTTAAGTTCATATGCGTACACATACTACTCAAGGTGTTTTAATATTGAACGATCAAAATTTATTGAAGTGTGAGTTGAAAATTTTCACAATTGTTGAAATAGCCTATAGGTTGTAGTAAATTATTTTTGCGAATTCTAATAATATCAAAATACAGTTTTTGATTTGATCGGATGATATCAAAACCTAGTGAAGACACCAAACTTCTTAAATTACATGTCGATGAACTATTAGACCCTCGGGTATGGATTTCCAATACAGTTATTATCAGCAGTGACCCTAGGTATTTCTCACTTCCGTCAACTGATTAGCATCAAGCTTTCTTATTACTTCTATTTATCAATTTATCAATATTCTATTCTAACAAACAATCTCTGAAGTAGTATGTCGGACGCCAAGGAAATGATCCTAGCAAAAGTAGGCTACATGCATATCGACATGATGCACCGGGCTGGTTCTTTTGTCCCTAGATAACATTGATTAATCTGCACCATTGATGTTTTATAACCTCTAAATAGCTGAATCGAGCAAACCTGTGGAAGCCATGATAAGTGCATTAAAAATATATAGTTGCGGAGCCATTAGCAGGGAGCGTAGTTTGGCCTCCATCGATCAGTCCTACAGAAATCAAGTATAAATGCAAAAAATGAAAAACAATGGCATGCTGGACTTTTTTATCACCTAAATTTTATAAAATAAATTAGCATCACCAGCTATATATTTTCGATGAAACAACATAGCTTTTGTTTTCATTAGTCAAAAAAATGTACAGCACAGCATCAGCAGTTTTAACTTTTAAGTACTATGCCTGAATTCAATATTAGCTTAAATAAAACCTACAGAGTTGCACTTCCATGCAGAAATTCAGTCAGGAAGCAAGAACTTAGAGTCGTATTGATATTCAGACAATTATGGAATGTACCTTGAATAGAGTGAAAATACTATTTTGCAGTCGGGTCTTATATTCCTTCAAAAGCCAATATGTTCAGTGTTGCCCGAAGACATTCAGTCAGGAAGCAAGACCTTACAGCTGCATTGAGATTCAGACAATCAGGTCACGTACCTTGAATAGATTGAAAATAATAGTTGGTTCTACTCTGAATCCATATGCTTAAAATGGTGGTTCCTGCTCCTCCTCATACAACTATTTTAAGAATACGTACATTGCAGTGTAGGAGTATTTAGTGAGAATCAGTAAACTGAAAACCGAAGCTTGGGCTAGACGATCAAACCTGCAAGCTGCAGCTATGTGGAATTGCAGAGCATCGGCGCAACAGTCAGGCGACGTCTTTGGCGACCATGCTCCGATGTCTAGACCACAACGGCTAAAAGTGTCGACGTCTTCGGCGACCATGCTCGTATGCCTCGACCGCACTCTCACAGCTGCGCTGCCATCTTGAGCATGAATATGACCACCGTTATGAACGCCGGCTACATGAATCAATCTGATCGTCATCCTTGCCAGCAGAAATTGATGTATGTTGGACTATACCTCTGTTCATGGCTTCATGCACTTTATCCCCGTTTAGATGAACTGCGGAAGATTGTCCCGGTGGATCATATGACGGAGCCTTGTCCGGAATTGATGCAGGCGGAGATTTGCAGAAGATTGGAATTCCACTAAACAAATTATTCTGAGCTGCGTGAACTGGATCCGTGCACATGGGAACAGCCAACGTCAACTGGATAAGGTATCGAACAGACAAACATTGGTTCATTGATTGCACAACGTACATGGTGATTACTTACTTTGATGGCTTCTCCCGCGGGCGATGCGTCAAACAAATCGGCATCTGTTCATACTCTCTCAGATTTCTATGTTTCTTGGAGGACCGACTGCCTGATTGATTGTAGGTGCTACACATCTTCCATCAGTGAAGATCTACACAGAGAGACGCATCGATCCCGTGGAGAGCAGCGGCCGGCGGCGCAGACAACGGCGTGCATCCCCGAAGATCAACACAGAGAGACGCATCGATCCCCGCGGAGAGCAGCGGCCGGCGGCGCAGACAACGGCGTGCATCCCCGCTCGACCGTATACTCGTTACCCTAGAAAATTCAATAGCTGGTCGATTGCAAATAGTCCAGGACCAACACGATCTAATTAATTAATGCGGCGGCTAGCAATTGGACATATGTCCGACTGATTAATCTTCACCGTTGATAAGCTACGGCTGTAAATTGATCAATCTTGGCCGTTTATTGTCCTGTGTTTTAATTATATAATAGATAGTGCGTGCATGCATTGTATCCCTTGTTTGACTGTCCTGAAATGTTACTAAGAGCAGGCCAATCATTGATGGTTACGAACAACAACGCTCGTAGGTCAAATTCCTGTTGTTTGTGCTCATCCCACACACGTACACCTGGTTCGGACCACAACTGCAAAAGTTCATCAACTAATGGCCTTAGGTACACATCAATGTCGTTGCCGGGTTGCTTCGGGCCTTGGATGAGCACTGGCATCATAATGAACTTCCACTTCATGCACAACCAAGGAGGAAGGTTGTAGATACATATAGTCACGGGCCAAGTGCTATGACTGGAGCTCTGCTCCCCAAAAGGATTAAAGCCATCTATACTTAGACCAAATCTTAAGTTCCTTGCGTCATCTGAAAATGTCGGGAACTCTCTGTCGATTTTTCTCCACTGGGACCCATCGGCGGGGTGTCTCAACTTCCCGTCTTTCTTACGCTCTTCTTTGTGCTATCGCAACAACCTGACATGCTCTTTGTTTCTGAACAGACGTTTCAACCGTGGTATTATAGGAGCATACCACATCACCTTAGCAGGAACCCTCTTCCGGGGGGGGCTCGTTGATGGTCCCGAAGAGCAAGGCTTTGATACCTGCAAAAGTAAACGGGATTAGGTTGAGACTCCAAGTGCAGAGTGTATAGTAAGTGGAAGACAGTTTTCCCCACGAGGGGTGACTCGAGGGTTTAATATCGAACTCTCGGGGAATCTGAAGTGGTAGATTTATCTTCTTATCCTTCTTTTGGTTACCTACAAAACAAGGTTAGATGTTTTGGTCCTCAACCTCACCTGTGGTTGTCAAGCACAAGGTGTAAGAATGATATCAGGATAGTTATGCAATGCAAACAAGAAATAAATATGCAATGATGGTGGATGCAATGATAAATGATATTTTTGGGTTTTTGAATGATGTATGCAAGATGAAAAGTATTTTTGTATTTTCGGATTTAATGATGGCTGAAAATAGAAAAGTGGTATATGGTGTTGGAAAGGTGTTTCTTATGATTAAAAATGGACTGGGGTTCATGGTTTCACAAATGCACTCTCTCTTTATAAAGTGGTAGACAATGGAACACACACAGTTAACATATGAGATTGCAACACAGGGTTTGATAACAAGTTACTTAGATATATGGGCATCACGTCCTAACATAGAGATCTTTTGGTTATTAACCTCTCTTATACTCCACCAAGATGCGAACTAAATCATAACACCTCAGTAATTAAGATAACTCAGAGTATAGCATTAAGTATCATGACATGAAGTGAAAATAAGAACATGCTAGATCTAGTCATGGAGTAGTGGCAATGGTCACGCCCACATCCCCGGTAGCATGGTATTTTAGTTTATCCCTAGTGAGGTAACAAAGTAAGGTAAAGATACCAAAGTGGATCGCAGAACTTTCTCTCACGTTCACTGCACTAGCCACCCCCCGTTACTCCAACTAATGCACACGTTCCCCCACACACGCTCTCATAAACATGCTTGATCAAAACAAGTAGACAAGAACGGGGTACATAATATGCATCTATACTCATAACTGAAACAAACATTGCAATCTCAAACATATATTAACTCATAAAGATCCACCACAAAGGTATTACAACGGTGACCGTAATCATGTTCAGCAGCTCATACGGTGCTAATTAGTGAAGCTCAAGAGAGGAGAGATACATAAGTTACTTCCACAAACCCATAGTCCAGAGGTGGACTACTCCCTCTTCATCATGGAGACGGTGGAGAAGTCGATGGAGAAGATGGAGACCACGCCGGCAGCGCCCCGCCGGAGTTTTCCCCCTCCAATCTGCAGCTCCTGATCTCCGTTTCGGTGTTTCTGTGTTTGTGCGGCGCTCCTTCCAGAGAACGTCGGGGGACCTTTTTTATAGGCGTTTTTAGGTCAAGACATGTCGGTGGAGCGAAGATCGACGGCAACGGAGCCACGAGGCCAAACGGGTGGGCCCCACGCGGCCACAGTACCTGGCCGCGTGGGCCCCCGTTTGGCCTCGGCCTCCGTTTGTTCGCTTCCTTCGCCCACAGGTCTTCTTCCTTCCAAATATTGACGCCCGTAAATTTCCAGGTGATTTCGTTGACGTTTGGGTCCCTGAAACATTAAAATAAGAAAACGGGTTTTCTGCCTGTGCAGGGTTAATTCCATAAAAATAGGAAATAAATGAATATTCCCAAAATCATTATAAAACATTGATATAACCCTTATATGATGCAAATATGATTGGAATATAAGCAATTAAAGTGCAAAGTTCATGTATGCATTTTACATGCATCAACATCCCCAAGCTTAATCCATGCTCGTCCTCGAGTATGAAGATGATAAAACTAACATGGACTTTGCAATTTAATACTTAACAATGATATCAAAGATGATTACTATTGCTACATATAGTCAAATGATTCATTCTTCAAAGGAGTAGCAATATGCAAATAGTTTATGAAGTGATATCAAGTATTCAAGACAAGGATGTTCATTGATAGTTCACAAAGTGTAACATGGTAGCAAGTAATATGGAACACATGTATGCATAATGATAAGTAGAACATCCTACAATGGTCATAGAGTGTAGATGAAAATCTGAATATGATAGGTGTACACTTTGGAAAGATGTATATGTGAGTAGAGGTAAAGCATGCATAAGTTTCATCCAACTTCCAAACTCTTCTACTTAAGTTAATGATTGCAATAAGGTATTCATTGGTGTCAAGCTCTCATTGCCCCTATCATAGCATCTTGAATGATTAAGGTTAAAGTGAAAGCAAATATGAGTAGTGTGCTTGATAAAGAATGGGTTGAATGTCTCATGCCCCTTGAATACAAGTACTTACACCATGTGTTACTCAACTTGGGAAACAAAGCAAGTTCAATTAAATATCATTGTAAGCATAATAGTATCATCAAGAGCGTCAACTGGGGTACCTCTTGTCCCAAGATATGGAACAAGCCCATATCAAAATGACAAGACAAACAAACAAAATGAACAATCTCAACACCCTTTTTATTTACCATTTGGAATAGTTTTTTATTGCAAGGTGTATCACAGAAGGTTCACCATAGTATGTAAGTAAATTTCCACCATGAATGATGCATGGCTTAGATTAGCGGCCCAGGCGTCTCTCTAACCATTTACACAAACTCATTTAAACTCACTCTATTTCCACATTTATTTCAACATGATAAGCATCCATAGACAAAAGCACATGATATCAACTAAATGAGATGAAGAGCGTGTTGAAAGCTTGCCATGTGACAGCACATATGGGCTAACTTCCAACCCAAAACATTCATCAAGCCACAAACATCATAATCTTAATCACAATGGGTCAAGTTTTATTATGCAAATAAAAGAACATTGTGCATCAAGTTCGTGAGAGCTATATAACCAATTTTTTTCCATTGCAATCAATAACATAAACATTTTCATTCAGAGGTAAGATAACACAAACAACATGTTAAACATACTCGGAATAGCATAAAGCCAATAGGTAGATATGGTGGACTCACTGGAATAACTTTGGTTGAAGGTGTTGGAAACAAGTTTTTGCTTGTTGGAGTTTTTGGGCTAGCAAAAGGGAGAAAGTTGACCATCTAGATGCATGCATGAGTGTCCATAGAACTAACTAATCCATGTTAAACCAAGTAAATAACAATCAGCACCAAAACATGAATAAGTGATAGCTCTACAAAAAGAATTTGCAAACTATTACTCATAAACAAGCTCATGAATCATGCAACTATATGTATCATTAAAAATCAAGTCAAACATCCCTTTTCCCAATCTTATAAAAGCATCCAACATATTTCAACCCATATTTCCAGTAGCTCTCTCATATATAATTGATAGTGTGGTGGTCTCTCAAGACTCAAACAAAAACAAAAACGACGCTCCAAGTTTATGCGATAAAGTGTTTCGATCGAAAAACAGAAGTTGGACGTGTGCAAACCGAGAGTGTGTAGGTCCAGCGGGGTTGTCTTCACATCCCCAAGCTTATGGTCTTCACCATCCTTGGATAGCTCTTGGTGCATCTCCTCCAATCCCTGTGAAAAAACTTCAAAACACCGTTTCTCCCATCTCTTTTCTGTGGGGTGCATTAATAGTGATAAACAAATAGGTTCCTTGCTGCATATAATCCTTGAACAAAAATTCATATGACATGTCCAGAAAGTGTATAATGTTGTATGCCTACTCATAAACTCAATTGGATCAAAAAGATTCAACTTAAAAGCTCAAAGCATGCATCAAACAAAATGGGACAGAATCTGTCCAGAAAAACAGCAGCAGCAAAACGTATTTTTCTACCCTACCAAACTTTCTCGAAAAATTCCGAAAAAGCATACAGAGGATGAAAAGTTGCAACTACAGTTCAAATATGAGCTCATTCGGAGTTACAGAATAAGAATTAAAAATCATACCGTGCACTGACTTGTGCAGGAATAAAATCTCCGAACGCTATAAGCAACTTTTTCAAACCAAAAAGGGTAAAACTTGGCACTTTATTAAAAACTCCAGAACCTAACTAGACACAAAATCTCTTGTTACAGCAAGAGGACACAAAGAAAAATCACACAAAAATAACCGGGTTGCCTCCCGCAAAGCGCTTTCTTTATAGCCATATAGCTAGGCTTCTTACTTGTTGTTTTATTGTGGACGAAGCTCATGAGGGAGCTTGAACTTTGGTGGTTCCCTCTTCCTTGGAAAGTGTTCCATGCACTTCTTGTGTGGAAACTGAAACTTTACATTCCCTTCCTTTGAATCAATGATAGCACCTGTGGTACGAAGAAAAGGTCTTCCAAGAATAATAGGACTAGAGGTTTTATTCCCCATGTCCATGATTAGAAAATCCACAGGCACAAAAGTCATATGTAACTCTACCATAACATCACTTACTTTTCCCAAAGCATGTTTAATAGAGTCATCAGCAAGTGCTAGTTCAATAGAGCATTTTTCAAGATTTTTCAATTCAAGCACTTCATATAGTTCTTTAGATAAAACAGAGACACTAGATCCTAGATCAAGTATGGCATGGTGTGTCTCTTTTCCAATAGTTACTAGTACCTTAGGTATCCACATATCCCCAAGCTTAGGTGGTATCATAGCCTCTTGGTTGTACCTAGCAATCTTTTCTTTCAAGACATGATTAGCAATATAAGAACCAAAACCTGCTTGGTTAGTGTTGATGGAAGGATCACTTGCAAATTTTTGTAAGATAGATATTAATTCATGCAAGCTACAATTTTCTAAGTCAAGCAAAGGATCCTTGACTTCATTAAGCATTTTAACTTCCTCAACTTTCTTTTCCCTATTGTATAGGTTGAATATTTCATAACGGTCATCAAAGACATCTTCAGGTACTTGGGCTTTTTCTAAACTTTCTTTAATTTTCACTTCCAAAAGCAAGCCATCAAGTAGAATGTAAGCATCAGCAATAGTAACATTTATGAAAGAACCCTTACATTCCTTATCCAAAAAGAGTTTAGAGGTTTCAGACAATCCTCTATAAAATATATGCATGAGCATCCAATCTCTCATGCCATGTTCCATTCCATAAGCTATACCTCTAAACCTTTCCCATGCTTTTACCATAGGTTCATCCTCTTTTTGTTTAAAGGTGATAACTATTTGTCTAATATTGTAAACCATTTCTGAAAAACAAAACCTTTCAATGAATGAAGCTTTTAGGTTAAACCAATTGCTAAAATTTTAGGTGGCCATTTTAATATCCAATCTAAAGCTTTTCCAGCTAAGGAATAAGGAAAAAGCTTTACTTTGATCACATTAGCATTGGCATGAGTCAAGTTTAACACTTTGCATCTTTCATTAAATTTGTTAAGATGGAGTAGAGCATTTTCTTTCGGTTTCCCAGAAAAACGGTGTTCATAAATCATTTTAGTGACATTAGGATCTACCTCAAATTCTCCAACTGGAATATTCATATCTTGAGGAAAGTTCCTAACACTAAATGGCCAAAAGGTTCTTTTTTCCATTATAGCAAGTTTTTTTTGGTATTTTTGATTTTTTATGCAAAACTGAAATAAATATGATATGATATGCAATGACACTAACAAAACAAATAAATTGCTTTGTAAGTAAAGATGGATAAGATGGTGCTCACGTAGGTGCAACCTCCCCAAGCTTAGGTGTTAGCACAAGTTGGTGACGTTGACTTTGTTGTGAGATGAATGCGATGATGCACACCCTTGGATAAATCTCTCAGCTACGATTCCCCGGCAACGGCGCCAGAAAACGTCTTGATGGTCCCGAAGAGCAAGGCTTTGATACCTGCAAAATAAACGGGATTAGGTTGAGACTCCAAGTGCAGAGTGTATAGTAAGTGGAAGACAGTTTTCCCCACGAGGGGTGACTCGAGGGTTTAATATCGAACTCTCGGGGAATCTGAAGTGGTAGATTTATCTTCTTATCCTTCTTTTGGTTACCTACAAAACAAGGTTAGATGTTTTGGTCCTCAACCTCACCTGTGGTTGTCAAGCACAAGGTGTAAGAATGATATCAGGATAGTTATGCAATGCAAACAAGAAATAAATATGCAATGATGGTGGATGCAATGATAAATGATATTTTTGGGTTTTTGAATGATGTATGCAAGATGAAAAGTATTTTTGTATTTTCGGATTTAATGATGGCTGAAAATAGAAAAGTGGTATATGGTGTTGGAAAGGTGTTTCTTATGATTAAAAATGGACTGGGGTTCATGGTTTCACAAATGCACTCTCTCTTTATAAAGTGGTAGACAATGGAAACACACAGTTAACATATGAGATTGCAACACAGGGTTTGATAACAAGTTACTTAGATATATGGGCATCACGTCCTAACATAGAGATCTTTTGGTTATTAACCTCTCTTATACTCCACCAAGATGCGAACTAAATCATAACACCTCAGTAATTAAGATAACTCAGAGTATAGCATTAAGTATCATGACATGAAGTGAAAATAAGAACATGCTAGATCTAGTCATGGAGTAGTGGCAATGGTCACGCCCACATCCCCGGTAGCATGGTATTTTAGTTTATCCCTAGTGAGGTAACAAAGTAAGGTAAAGATACCAAAGTGGATCGCAGAACTTTCTCTCACGTTCACTGCACTAGCCACCCCCCGTTACTCCAACTAATGCACACGTTCCCCCACACACGCTCTCATAAACATGCTTGATCAAAACAAGTAGACAAGAACGGGGTACATAATATGCATCTATACTCATAACTGAAACAAACATTGCAATCTCAAACATATATTAACTCATAAAGATCCACCACAAAGGTATTACAACGGTGACCGTAATCATGTTCAGCAGCTCATACGGTGCTAATTAGTGAAGCTCAAGAGAGGAGAGATACATAAGTTACTTCCACAAACCCATAGTCCAGAGGTGGACTACTCCCTCTTCATCATGGAGACGGTGGAGAAGTCGATGGAGAAGATGGAGACCACGCCGGCAGCGCCCCGCCGGAGTTTTCCCCCTCCAATCTGCAGCTCCTGATCTCCGTTTCGGTGTTTCTGTGTTTGTGCGGCGCTCCTTCCAGAGAACGTCGGGGGACCTTTTTTATAGGCGTTTTTAGGTCAAGACGATGTCGGTGGAGCGAAGATCGACGGCAACGGAGCCACGAGGGCCAAACGGGTGGGCCCCACGCGGCCACAGTACCTGGCCGCGTGGGCCACCCCCGTTTGGCCTCGGCCTCCGTTTGTTCGCTTCCTTCGCCCACAGGTCTTCTTCCTTCCAAATATTGACGCCCGTAAATTTCCAGGTGATTTCGTTGACGTTTGGGTCCCTGAAACATTAAAATAAGAAAACGGGGTTTTCTGCCTGTGCAGGGTTAATTCCATAAAAATAGGAAATAAATGAATATTCCCAAAATCATTATAAAACATTGATATAACCCTTATATGATGCAAATATGATTGGAATATAAGCAATTAAAGTGCAAAGTTCATGTATGCATTTTACATGCATCACTCGTCATCGCCCTCAACATCACCAGGGTCATCTTGTCTGATCTTGTACCGCAGTGCATTGCATACCGGGCATTTATCCATATTCTCGTACTCCTCACCGCGGTACAGGATGCAGTCATTAATGCATGCATGTATCTTCTGCACATCTAATCCTAGAGGGCAGATAGCCTTTTTTGATTCGTATGTAGTCTCGGGCAATTCGTTATCCTTTGAAGCTTCGGCTTCATTATTTTCAGTAACTTCTCAAATCCCTTGTCCGAACAACCAGTCTCTGCCTTCCATTTCAGCAGTTCCAGTGTGGTACCGAGCTTTGTGCTGCCATCTTCGCAATTTGGGTACAGCAACTTTTTGTGATCCTCTAGCATGGCCTCCAACTTTAGCTTCTCCTTTTCTGTATCGCATTCTCGCTTTACATCAGAAATGACCCCACCAAACCATCAGCGGGCTCATCTGATGCCCGATGTTCACCTCCTTCTTCTTCAACGTCTTCCATTACAGTATCACCGCATTCCTCAGGGAACATAGGATAGTTGTCATCATCCTCCTCTTCTTCATTGTCTTCCATACTAACCCCTCTTTCTCCGTGCTTGGTCCAACAATTATAGCTGGGCATGAAACCTCTCCGAAGCACGTGGTCTTGAATGGTTTTCGAGTTAGAGTACTCCCTGACGTTCCGACACTTCTCACATGGATAAGACATAAAATTATCCACTTTGTTTGCCTCAGCCACTTCTAGAAATTTATGCAGGCCTGCAATAAACTCGGAACTGCGTCGTTCGCCGTACATCCATCGCATCCGTGCATCCATCTGCATCATATAATTAAGTTTTATCAAATACCATTACAATAACATCTTGAATAGTGAAATGACCACCGTACATTGACACATGCAATATTTCTGTATCAATTACAGATGAAAAGGATAAAGTTGCTAACCTTGGTCGAGGATATCGTTTTGTGTGAACTTAAGTGTGGGTCGGGCATTTCATCGAACACATCTTATGCGTGGCAAAGGAAAAAAAAACTAGCACCCACTTCCCACCAATCCAAGCAAAAAAAACAGTCCCGGTTCGAGACACGAACCGGGACCAAATCTCCGAGGCACGCCACGTGTCTGGCTCTGGAGCATTGGTCCCGGTTCGTGCCACGAACCGGGACTAATGTCCCCAACCGAACCGGGACCAATGCTCCACGGGGGCCTGACAGCTCGAACGGGACAGTGCCAGGCACTGGTCCCGGTTTTTCTCCGAACCGGGATTAATGGCTGGGGCGGCTCTGGACCAAAGACCCATTTTCTACTAGTGGTTGTTGTCGTCGTCGGTTGGTAACGTCCTGAAGTGTTCCGTAAATCTTTAGGTGTTAGAGAGAATGCTCTGTAAGACTGTAACCAGGTTGCTTATAATGAAACTTGCGTTGACCGATTGATCCACACCCGTGGTTTTTTTTCCTCATCAACATGTGTCCATATTTGCCTGACACGGCCATGCTAAGGCCCGTTTGGGAGCTCTGCATTTTTTAAGTATTCCAAGAATACTTTGATTTTTAGAAATATTGAATTATCAAATACTTTAAGGCGTTTGGCTTTAGTCAAAATTGTATTTTTATATACTTCAGTATCTAGGAAACTACACTATTTTTGAAGTATATGAAAAAGGGTATTGAACCTCTTTTTCCAACACTGAAGTATTGGTTCGCTACGCATAGCAATACTTTGGTTTCGAATACTTTAATTTTAACAATACTTCATTGCCAAACTAAGCCTAAACTACTCTGTGAGTTTCTTCTTTTTTCATCTAGCTAACCAATCAAATCCACAACAATGAACAGCCTCAGAACCCCAAACCCAATTAACAGCATTCTGAAACTTCCATTTACCCTTGCCAGATAACATTAGAGTATTATATATCACCTGCATGCATATATAAGGATATAATCTCTATATGCAGACTCTGATTCTCTTTTTCATGCTTTAATCAGCCGAAACATATGTCCATATTTGCCTGCCATACCAAACTACTCTACGAGTTTCTTCTTGAGCTAGCCAACCAACCAAATCCCCAACGATGAACAGCCTCAGAGCCCCAGACTCAATTAACAGCATTCTGAAACTTCCATTTACCCTTGCCAGATAACATTAGAGTCCACATGCATACCCCAATTAACCTACATTACAAACTAGTTCATCATCCCTTGATCACCCCTGCGTTTCTGTACTTGTACCGGATCGCCAGGACCAGGAAGAAGAGGTAGTTGACGGCGCTGAGCACGCACATGAGCCAGTAGAAGCGCTCGAGGTGGTAGTGGTTGAGGCTGGCCCCCTCCAGCCACGGCCGGTGCCCGCCGCGACCCGACGCGCTGTTCACCACGGTCACCAGCACCGAGCTGAGGTAGTACCCGAGCGCCAGAGACGCCCACGACAGCGACGTCGCGAGGGACCTCATCCGCGGCGGCGCCTCGCTGAAGAAGAACTCGAGCAGGCCCGCGAGCGTGAAGAGGTCCGCCGAGCCGAGGAACAGGTACTGGAACGCGATCCAAAAGAGCTGATCGGCAGCGGGTCCCGGGAGTCGACCATGCCGGCGTTGGTGGCGACGTTCTTGCGCTTCACCTCGACGACGGCAGCCACAGCCATGGCGACGATGGAGAGGACCAGGCCCGTGCCGATGCGCTGCAAGTGGGTGATGCCCATCTCAGTCCCGGTCACGCGGCGCGCGAACGGGATGATGACGTGGTCGTAGATGGGCGCCAGGAGGATGATGAAGGTGACGGGGAACACCGGTAGTGACGCCGCGGGCACCTTGAGGCTCCCGAGGCGCGTGTCCATCGACGCCGCCTGCTCCACGGAGAAGGTCGAGAGCTGGGCCAGGCAGCAGTTGAGCATGATGGTGGCGAGGAAGATGGGAGCACCATGAGCACGATCTTGACGTCCTCCACCTCCTGCACCGTGCACGCCAGAGCCCTGTGCCGCGGCTGGCACTGCACCGCGCGGTTCAGGACCACCAGCTCATGGGACGGCACCGTCGCCTCGTCGTGAGCGCACACATCCCCGTCGGGCTTGCTGTACTCTTTCATGTCGGTGCTCCCCGTCGGGCTGGGCGCGCGGTCGATGACGGCACCGTTGCTGCCGCTTGGCGTGCCCCCGCGGCGCGCGAGCACCGCAGCCAGCAAGACCTTGCCGATGGTGGCGAGTGGGCTGCCCGTGGGCACCTTGCTGCGATAGAACTTGGACCCCGCGGCGAAGACCGGGATGGAGAGCAGGATGGCGAAGGTGGAGATGCCGAACCCCCACTGCCACCCCTTGTTGTCCTCCACCCAGACCGCGAAGGTGACGGCGATGAGCGCGCCGACGGAGAGACAGAAGACGAAGTAGTTGAAGAAGGTGGAGCGGCCCTTGCGTCCCCGCGGCGTGTGCTCGTCGAACTGCTCCGCGCCGTGCGACGGCAGGGAGCCCTTGATGCCCCCGATGCCCAGCGCCGTCACGTACAGCCCCACGAACAGCATCGCCTTCTTGCTCCCGGACAGCGACTCGCACGGCGCCGCGCCCGCCACCTTGGCGCACTCCGGCGGCATCAGCGACGGTGTCCGCGCCTGGATCGTCAGGATCACCAAGCCCTGCGCGTCAGGAACACATTCAGACATTAGCTGTGCATTACAGTCAGAGAGATACACATTTCGCGTGCAAACTCAGTGGGCTTTCTTCAAACCAATGTTCTTGATAGATACAGGCCATTGGCCCATATGTTTTGGGCCGATTCTGAGTACTTGCATTTCATTGACATTCGCTAATGCTCCCCAAAAAAGAATTAAACATTGGTCACATGAATTACTACTACGCATTTTTTTTGCGAATAATTACTACGGAGTACTACGCGACTTCCATTGGTACGACATGATTGGATGGAGTACCACTTGCCATTTGCCGAACTGCATATCAAGTTATGATATCAAAGCTATGGCAAAATGGAGTAACTGAAAGCGATAAAGTTGGGCGAGCAGGCAAGTGGCCGCCGTGCTACTTGTGCCCCGGCCGGCCGGCCGTCCGTGCGCTACGTCGCTTTGCTTTGGCCCGGCCGCTAGGCTCTCCCCATGGCCCGTGAGTTGGGTGGTGCTAAAGCTGAGGAGAGTATGGAAGAAGGACACCGACACACTGCAGATAGATTTACTTGACCGGCGATGGGGGGGGCTAGGCTAGCCATCCCGTTGAGTTGTTGTCTGAATGTGAGTGATAATGTTTGTTCGTCAGCGTTGACTAACAAATACATGGCCGAGCAAACAAAGCGTGTGGATCGCAATGCTTGGTTCCGGAAGGTTAGGAGGCTGACTTTGCATGGTCAAAGTATGAGCATGTGATCGATCGTTTGTGGACCTTGAGATCAGAAGGCAAAGAAAAGGTTATATTAGTGGGTGATGCCGCCCAGGTTAGTATTTCTTGTTGCCATGATTAGCCCATCACACAACACGAGCAAGTGGACAGTGGTGCAGCCAGACGGCTAAGTACCACTGCGTGCCCTTGTTAGCTTCAGTCTCCTTTCGTGGGAGATTGACCCATCGTACGCCAACAAGTGGGAGAAGACAAAGGAAACTCCATAGCTCAGGACGCCGAGATCGGAGCGACGCGGCACGTAAGGTCGCTCTCTCCGGCTGTGACAGCCATTATCCCGATCCGATCGTCCGGCCGAACGGCCTCCGGCCTCCAGGCAGGGGCGGAGGCAGGATTGCTTCATTTTCCATGTTAGGGGGGGCCGATTAGAGCAAACAATTCAAAAACTACACTGTTCATACACAAATTAGCAGCAAATCACTGGTATTAGGGGGGGCCAGGGCCCCTGCTGGTCCCCCCCTGTCTCCGCCAGTGCCTCCAGGTATCCCATTACCGGCGCATAGCGACCACGGATGATGCGCTACGGGCGCGTCAGTGATGATCTGCTCTGCCCCACCCGGAGATACGCCGGCCGACGTGGTGAGCGCTCGTGGGGCAACTTGCGTCCGGCCGGCCGCTTGGATCTTCTGTCAGCTTGTACGCTCCTCAACGAATTGCTGCTAGAATCCAGGGACACGTACAGCACGGTTTCGCCAACTCGTCTGTCAGCTTGCAAGCGGACGGCCGGCGACAGGGACTAAAACTCAAGCTGGGTTAAGTACCGAGATCGATCAAGATAGGCACAGGTCTGATAAGTTTGATGCACAAGTAACAAGTTGAGGCTTTGCGTGCCCGCCCATCACTCCTACCTGCATATACCCTTTAAAAAAAAACTTTGCTAGCGAGCGACTAATTCAGACAGCAAAAAAGTCTTAGACAGATGCTGCAACTGCCAGTGCTTCAGAACATCCGGTTTCCTCGCACAGAGGCGAAGGAGATGATCGGTGGTAAACACAGGATCTGTCACACGAAGCTAAGCGCAAGTGCATGCAGTAGCGAGTGGTGTGCGTGGCTGACGGGACGGTGAGAACGAGATTCCACGTACCGACCCCGGCGGCGGCGGAATTGGCCAAAGCAAGCAGACGCAGCCGTGGGGGCGCCATGCACGGAATCGATCCGATTGCCTGTCGGCCCGGGCCCCGGGCGACGGCGACTTGATCGGAAAGAGGCGCTGCTGGGTGGGCGGCTTTGTTGGCTTCTGCTTGCGGCCGCCGGCCGAATTGGTTCTTGGTAGGTTCTCATGTACCCCCTCCGATCCATATTAGTGGGCATAGCTTTGTCTAAATTCATATGTATCTAGTTAAGTATTTAGACTAGATACATGTGTATCTAGACAAAGTTGTGCCCACTAATATGGATCGGAGGGAGTACTAAAATTGACCTTTTTTTTTAGGTAGCGTTTTGTACCTCGTCCTTCATTTAGGACGTTTTTTTCGAAAAACTTAAAAACGATACTTTAAAGTTTCAGAAATTCTGAAAATAATCCTAGATGTAGATAATGATAACTTCTAACATTCGAAATACTTTGTATTTTGGGATGTGTAAAAATGATAAATTTCTACATCTGAGACGTTGAACAGTGCACATCAGAGTACGTCAGAGTATGATGATGGTAACAATCGAAACGTGCCCTACAGTGCAGGGTTATTACTGGTGTAAGCGACCGTGACGGTTCCCGTTTCTTCAACAGTACGTACAATTATTATGTGCAACTTGCATTGCCTGCCCACACGTGATCCACCACTCACGTCTCTATACTATACCCCCGCAAACCCTCATCATACCCATATATAGTATGTACGTACGCGCGCCGTTACTCTCCAACGCATGGCTAAGCCAAATCAAGCCCATCATGCCTATAGTGGAGGCTGTCACAGCTAGCACGTAGGACGTGATAATCTCCATCAGAGCGGTTCCCTTTGACCCAGGCTATCTGCTCCTACTACCCATGCATGCATATATCCTTGTCCGTCGGAGAATAAAGTGATGGCTACAAATTAATTAATATTGGAGTAACCCAAATCACAGGGAAACTACGTGCTCTGGCCGATTCATCTGTGGCCCATGCAGCATATATCAGCCACTATCAGATACAGTGGATGGAAACCCTAGACACGATGGATCGTGAATTGCGCCTATAAAACCACGTGGTGAGGAACTGAGGATCCATATCAAACTCTAGATTATCATTTGAGGTGACGGGGTTTTAAATCTGGCGATCGGGTGTGTGATTAGCTTCGATTGGACAGGTGTCGACAAGCTTATGTTAGTGCATGGATCCATCGCCGCTTATAGTTAATTGAAAGAAATCCTTTTTATGCAGGAAGAGATTCTGAATGAACGATCTCGCCGGTCAAATATGTCGTTCCACGTGTGGCAAAGGCAAAAAATGAAAAAAAAAGTGAAAAGTCAATGTGCGGCGACGTGTGTGGCAGCACAGCTGGACAGAATATTCGGGGTGTGTATATCTACTAGCTATGTATGCCAGGTTGGAGATATGATAAGGACAATATTAATTACATCTATGTATATATCTAACTATACGTAGGTCTAGAGTAGCATACGCAAGTATTTTTGTTTTTTGGGTCAGTGCATGATAAATACAAATCCAAAAAACAAAATGGACAGCTAATACTGCACTGGAGTGTAGTAAGTAGTACTGTAGCGAGTAAGAGCATGGTAATAAGTCAAAGAGCATGCGTACCATGAACTCGACGAAGGCACTGATAAGGTAGACGGCATAGGTGGTGCAGACGGCGTCGGAGAGGAAGCCGCCGAGGAGCGCGAGCAGGAACGCCGTGCCCATGAAGTTGGTCACCGTCGTCGCCGACTGCGACGGCGAGTAGTGCATCGAGTTCATCAGGTAGGTCACCAGGTTGCTCGCGTTCGCCAGGAACGCCAGGTTCTCCAGCACCTCAGCAACTGCATGTAGCCAAATCCAGGAACAACGTTAATTATCGTTATTACCGTGTGTCATTACCCCAGAACCCTCTAGGTTGTTTATAGTTAATAAAGCACTCCGTTGTTTCGCAAAAAAAAAAACACTCCGTTTTTTTTCTCTCCTTTTGCTGGAACTCTACAAAATTAGCATACGTGAGCTCGCAGCATGCGCGGTGCTAACTGACATAACGCCCCCATTATGTTGGGTGCCGTTCCGACGCGCGCCGGCCAACCTGCTCGCCGTTTTCGGCCTTGCGATTCGTGCCGGTTTTTAATGCGCCGTTTTGGACGGCTCCGGAACGGGTAAAAAGGAAACTAATTTTGACGCCATCATTCTTTCCCTCTCTCGTCCTCAACCACCAAAAGCGGAAAAAACAGAGTGAGGGCCTCCATCGATCTGTAGCTCACAAGCCAGCTTCTCCTCCACACACAAATGCAGTCCATCTTCACAATCACAAGAGGGAGGGCCCCGCTCGTTTCTTTCTATCTTTCTCGGAACAAAAGTCGTAGGTGATGCTTCTAGAGAGATCGCCGTCTCGGCACAGTGACGAAACAGCCGTTCCGCGGGCGCATTGGAGAGAGAGGCTCGAGCAAAAGGGCCATGGATGGAGCTTACTATAGCTGCCTGCAAGTTGGCCACCCCTCTTGTCCTGCAAAGTTGCAATTGGGAGGTAAAGGTGCCCCTAATTCTCCCCAACTTGCACGAGCGCGGATGGAAACGAACGGTTTAATTGTGAAGGCGAGAAAGAGAGGAGGAAATTAAAGAAGGAAGAATATGAGAAATGGTGATGGAGCCCCCAACAGAAGAAGGCTAGCTAGGGAGGAGCACTACATGTCTGAAAGCGGCGAAATCAGACAGTGAGAAAGGGCGCAGGGTCCGATCGAGAAAGGCAGGGGGACGACGACAGGGAAGGCGTAGTGCCTTTCGGGATTGACATGGGAGCTGGGATGGACCATGATGCATGAGGTGTTTCAAGGGAGTATCCTATTCCTGATTGTGCTGTGTGTGAGTGTGTCTCCTTTCCCGCCGGTCCACTACGTCGTCCGACTGGCCTGGCTCAGCCGAGACGGTTCCGGAAGAATCTAGAAAGAAATCTAGCTAGAAGCGCATGCATCACTGTATCGTGGACAGAGAAACTAGAAGGGAGGTGAATTTGCTTGCTTACTGAGCACGAAGGAGGCGGCGACCATGCCGCCGTGCCGGCCCTTCACCGCCGGCCGGTTCCTCCAGTCCACGTACCCCTCCCACCGCTCCACCTGCTGCACTCCATCCTCCTGCATGCCACAAACCATAAGTCCCGACAACAACAAATCAACACCAACACCGCGTAACAGAAAAAAGAATTGCTGCATCAGGATCAAGGAGAAGAATTGCCGCATCGGCCGGGATCAAGAATCGCAGATCAGGGGACTCACCATGGCGTCAATCCTCGATGCGTCTGAAGTCTGAATCTCTGTATGAACAAAACAGGGGAGGAGCTGAGGTGACCGACTGAGGCCGGTGACTCTGGCTGTAGCGAGAGGAAGAAGGGGGGCGATGGTGTATTTAAAAGCGAGAAGGGCTGCTGCTCTAGGGGCAGAACCGTAAAAGGAACCAACCAAGGAGGGCGTCCCCCCGCATCAGAGGGGCACCTCGGCCGGCCCTGCCCACGGGGGCGCGTGACGGGGGCACGAGGGCAGGCGGCGGAGATGTCAGCTCGACATGCCCCTCCTCCTCTTGTGCGAATAGTTTTCTTCCTCTCGTGTCGCACGTTGCTCTCCTTTTATATTTTACTCCTTTTTTCTTGGTGTTATTTACCTGCGGTTTCAGCATGGTTATTACAGCACAGATCTTATTTTGGGTGGATATTTATGGAGTTAAGTAATTATGTTGCAAATGCTTAGCTGTGAGCATTGACCGTCTTTTTTCGACAAATATGTAGATCGATGAACAACATGTCTTATTATGTCTAACGAATTCAATTCAGTTTGTCAGGATTATGCTGCTATTTTACAAGTGTTGAAGCAAAAATTCCTTTAAGGTATCTCGGCGTGTTCGACTATGTAAATTAGACTCGAGAGAAAATGGAAAATTAACCTCACGTTTGAATATCTAGACAAAAATGCTGAAATCGGTTGTAGCAGATGCCAATTCTATTTCTGAACCTACCGTGTTGTCGTCGAGAGTGGACGTTCCCTTCTTGTTTCTATGCCGAGTGGGATTCACCCCGTGTCGAGAGTGAACACGACCTTCTTGTGTATCTACGAGATTAATTTGATGCTTTCTTCATCTTTACTATCTAAAAACGATGTAGTGCTCCGTTTCGTGGTAGGAAATGTTTCACTCCGTCCCACGTCTCTTCTCCCACATTTACATTCTATTTTCCCCCTTTTTGGTTGTTATTTACCTGCGGTTTTAGCGTGGTTATTACAGATTTACAATACTGATCTTATTTTGGGTGGATATTTATGGAGGTTAGTAATCGTATGGAGAAATGCTTAGCCGTGCATGGGACCATTTATCTTTTTTATATTTTCCGGAAAATATGTAAATCGATGAACAACATGCTTTATTAGTCAATTCAGTGGATCCATTAGCTTGGTTGGATGATTTAAAAATCAGGAGCTAAGTACATAAACGGCCCTAAAATCGGGCCTTGCCCTCCCTTTGCTCACCAAACTTTATGGAGATTGGTACTCATACAGACAAATGCTTATTTGTGCATGCGACTATGGCCATATTTTTCTATTAACGGAAAATATGTAAATCGATGAACAACATGCTTTATTATATGTCTAATCAACTCAATTCAGTGGATCCGTTAGCTTTGTAGGGTAATATAATTCAAGAGCTAGGTGATATTATTTCCCAAAATTTTATGCATGCAAATTTCAACCCAATACATATGTGGATGATAAATCGATACCAAAACCCACTTCTAAAACGAAGCTAAAAAAATTAGAGAATGATATTATTTCCCGAGTAGCGAAGAGGTAAACCACAAACACCAAGTTGGGATGTCATGTATATAAGTTCCATAAGATTAAGCATGACAGAAAAAATATGGAGTCTTTATATAGAAGCTAGTATGAGTCCTCGTAGAGAATCCAGAATTCGCTATAAACATGACAAAGAACTGGATACCCAAAGCTAGAATCCTTAGTTGCAGAAACACTCTATTCTGTAAGAAAATTTTCCTTCAATGATTTTCCTTCAAGGCAAGTCCCTAAGAAAATTTTCCTTCAATGATTTTCCAAAGTCTCCGATTGTGTTTAGGAGGATAGATATCTGGTTTCCATACAACAAAGCTGCAAAGGTAAGTGGCTCCAATATTGGGCTGGTTAACCTTTTGTTTATTTTTCTTCTTTCTCAGATGTACAATTTATTGTTCACAAAAAAAAAGATGTACAATTTATTTACTTCATAAAAATGCAATATTTACTGTTTCCCATTTATAAAGGTTTAGAGAGTATGAGGACAAAAGTTAGCATGCATACCGTCCAAGTTTAAGAACAGGTGGATGTAATGGCTGTACATGTCCACTGCATAAATTTATCGGCCTAAATAACACGTACCCGACATGCATGATTTGTCTAGCAAAGTGAATCCTCCAGGAAAAACGACGAGCACAAGCCGGTGATAAGGAGCAAGCAAACGATTCCTTGGTTGGATGCGTAAAAGTCGCCTGATCAGTGATCACTCGCCCGCTCGCAGGCGAACAAGAGTCCGCCTGGCCGATCGACACTTGCTCGCATACTCGCAGTGCCATTTGGATGGCTGCAGTGCCTATGGGTACTGCTTGTTTCGATCATGTTTCCAGCAGTGACACTGTAGGAGAGGATAAATCCCGTATGGTGCTGTCGATCGATCAGTTCGTGAGAGCATTTGCAAGAGCTTATCCATTATTTGGGTAAATAAAATAATTTTGGGTAAAGAAGAGAGAAGGTATGGGTAACTCTGCTTTTCCAGCTTACCCAGATACCCATATTTTTTTGTGTCTACACTGACATGTTGACATGTGGGACTGATCTATCATTGAGCCATTTTTGCTAGAGATTGAGTGAGCTTATGCACGGCGGCAACGGCACGAGCAGTGGCTCCTTGCGAGGTGGAGCTCGGCCTGCGGCGGCCAGAGCCATGAGAGCGCAGTGGCTCCCTACAAGGTGGAGCTTTTTTACTGACATGGCAGCGACCCAAAAATATATGGGTCATTGAATTGGATGACCCATATTTGGATATTTGGTGTCGAAATATATATGGGTCATGACTCAAAAAATATGGGTCATGGGTTTGCAGTTGGAGCAATTTGTTTTGGTCTCAATACCCATATTTACAGTTTTTTGGGTATTTTTTTCTTTTTTTGGCAAGCTTTGCAGATGCTCTCACCATCTGTGTTCGTCGTTGCTCCATGAGCCTAGTCCGGCTAGAAACCTTGAATCTCCAACGACTTCGGCAAATTCATGCCTGCACGCCACTCATTCAGATCAGATTGGGTCATGCATATGGGTCTGCTCAGTTTGTCGGATACTAACGATCCACACAAATCTCTTTATCGGTCATTGTTTGCTGTGCGACATGCATGAGAGGGTTCCAGAGGAAATCGATCTGCAGCCATACAAGTATATACGCACATGAGCTAGGTCTTTATCGGTCATTGTTTGCTGTGCCGTGTTAATCGGAGAAGGAAATATGAAGAAAAAAAGGACAGGTCGCAGTTCATATTCATAAAACTGCTTATTCGAAATGACATAGACAATTCCTTCTGTCCTCTGATGTTGTGTGACCCTTGATAAGTACCACTACTGCGCCTTCAACTTTTAGGTTGAATGGAAGAAGTGTTTAGTGCATTGCATCACGTTTACCTTTCTTAGCTATGGTTTATTCATGGTAAAAATTAAAATCCATGCATATCTATTAAATATACATGTAATTGTCGTGTTTCCCCTACAAAGAAGCTTAAGGTGTTAGGTACTACCACTACCAAACATAAATTGTAGTCATACTTCACGACCTACACACGGCCAATAAAGATAAGTTAACTCGGTTTACAATTACTTTGCATTATGTGTTTAGTCAAAGTCAAATTTGTGAAGTTTGACCAAATATATAGGAAAAAAATATAAATATTTACAACAAAAATTTAATATTATTATAATCCTCATAAGATATCTTCATATTATATATTTAAAATTATATATGCTGATGACCAGAACGCGAAGTAAATAAAAACGGAGGGAGTAGGACTCGTCTCTCACACAATACACATATAACTCATTCATTGCATGTTCAGATTCCTTTTTTTATCTGCATGTTCAGTTTCCTACTAATGTGCAACATATATACACTATCAACAGTGCCAGGGGCCATGCATCAAAGGATATTGTCTACGCCGGAGGCACTCGCTAGGGCATGGGTGAGATGCCAACTTTTTCCATACGAACAAGATTCTCAAAGTCAGAGGTATTTTCGTCTACCCATACATGCATGTGGCCTCCTTTTTTTTTGCAAGAAACACACCGATAAAAACGGAGCGGATACGGACGGAAATGAGTGATACCACATTTGTTTTCATATTTTTTTGCGGAAGCGGAAACGAATAAAAAAACCCCGGAAACAACTATTGTCAGAAACAGATACAACTCGAATACGGTGCGGCGATGGAACAGAAAGCGGATATTTACCGGAACCGAGAGGCGAAGTCAAGCAAATCAACAAAGTTGTCAATTTTCTAAGTTGAAACAAAATTATAAGGAGATATCCTAATTCTATAGTATAGTGTGCAACATTAAAATATCTATGATCGTCCATGTCCCTAGTATAACACTGAAATGAAGAACTGAGAATGACCTGAGGGAGAGATGATATGCGAATACATAGGTTCTAAACATGGTAGTTTCAGATTCTTTTCATTTTATTGAGCTCTTGGTTTGTACCTAAATATTCTCACTAGAATTTCCGTGCATGTTGGATTTGAAATCACCACGTAACAAAAACGGAAAGTTCAGTATGACCGAAAACAGAATTTTCGTTTTCGCAGTCGTTCTGCCGAAATATGTTGTTCCGTTTCCGCATAAAAGTTTCCGTTTCTGTTCCGCAAAATTTCATCTCCGTTTCCGTATTTCCATTATGTTTCTGTTTTTCCGCGGAAAGTCGGAAAGATTCCATACCGTTTTCATCCCTACACACCAGGCCCAGACCTAAGAACCATTACGTACGATCGCTGGTAATGAAATAGTCCCCTGGTCATTTTCTCGTACTACGTACGATAAGCCGGCCGAACAGGCACTTCTCTCTCAGTGTACATGCGCGCGTAGATACGTGTTAATTAGGAAATCAACGGCGCCTCGAGCTAGCTTTCACGGAACTGTGGCGCTTCCTGGAATAAACTCCGCTGTTGTTCTCAACGCGTACGTTTGTTCAGTGTAATAATCATCATACATGGGACAGATGATCATGACAAGATTCGTTATGTATGGCCATGTTACTCTATGAACATGTTACATCCACGAAAAGTCATTTTGGATCTCGGGCACTAGTCCTCCTGGTACAAAAAAAAATCTATTCTTTTGCCAAAAAATCTCAAAAAAATCACACACGTAGTGGTCTACATGTGTGTTTAACTGATAAATTTGCACAAAAAAAATCAAAAGAAATTGACCTGTGGAAAAATAAGAAGGCTGAGCATATTTCTACGTTTTTGAATTTGCTTTGTTGACCCCTGATGCTTGTCTTTTCTGTACAGCCTGAAAATATCAACATTACTTTTTGAAACCTTTTCCTATGGCAATGAACATTCAGATCTACACGCATGATTGTTTGAGAATTTTTTGTCTTACAACAAATCTTTGAAAAAATATTACTTTGCAGCAGCAGCGCTGGTACCCGGGAACACAAAGGTTCACTCATCCCATCCACATCCAGCAGTGCATTACTATATAGTAACTTAGAAATTTGTGTACCTAAATCGAGATGGAAACCATATTAGACGTCCAAGTGCGATCGTTGGTTATAGTGACTAGATGGACCCGCGTCAACGTTCTTTTTTTTTTTTGAAAGTGCGTCAACGTTCTATTAGCATAGCTACACATAATCGATTTGTTGGCAAGTGGAAATAAAGTTTATTTCAGGCATGGACTGAAATATTAATTTAGTTACAAAATATTCCTATGGTTCATATCAACCATCGTCACTCGTACACGTGTTGTCCATTCAACATCTCCATCTGCTAGTTTGAATCCAAAAATCAGGGAGGACTTTGCATCATGCATGTTACGCTGAATAATACTGTGAGTAGCAGCCATGAATAGATATATCAGGAAGTTTGACTTCGCCTGCATCTTCATACGTATCAAGAACGCCGCAGCAGATAAAATAGGAAAACCTTCATGTGAGCAACCTTTTCCTAGAATTCTTACGGTGATTGTGGGATATCGATAGGTTTTGATATATTTGTTGACTTACAAGGACTTGAATGCTCACATGCTACCTGTTAAAACCAGTTTTATTAGTCGTTAACAATCGCTATACTATGCACATGCGCCGTGTTATACGGGAACCCCGGACGAGAGCTGGACTACTAGTAGCAAGCTAGCCTTTTCGTGGATTATACTGTTCCACGTAAAACTACAATTCTATATGACTTTTGCATGGAAGTATTACTACGAGTATCTATCTCAGTCCACAATTAATTGGTGTTTTTCTCAAGAGGATGAGACTAAATTTGTCTGAGTACGCAATTTCCAATATATAGCTGTAATACACTGAGTTTCCTTCGGTGGTTAATAATCCTCTCTCCTCTCTGCAGTGTGGATTGGTCAATTCCTACTCTTGATTTTCTTCAAGAGCTGACGTTTCAAGGCACGGTCTGTACGTGGCGGCTAAGCAGGTTTGTGAAGAAAACGTTGACTTGTACAGTGTCACGGAGGGAGTACTGGTTATGCACAAAATACACAAAAAGTTGGACAAACGTGTCCCGTTTTCGCATTCTAAGGCCCCGATTGGTTGGCTGTACAGATTACCGAGTGGGGTATTTTCAGGAGCCGCTTCGTTATTTTGGCCGGAGGTCCACACATCCGTAATTCCACACGATCGTTTTGCCTAATATACGACATACCAAGCGGGACCTAAGTATCTTCCATATACGGAGCATATAATATTTAGGACTGTAGTTTCTAATTTCCTAACCATGCATGGCGAGTGAGAGAAGGAAAGATTACGTCAACGAGATTGTTCGGTTAACGTACCAGCTCAAGTCACTACAGGACTGAGGCGGTACGCCGACGGCTTGAAACCGTCGGCATAGGCCCGAAGACCGTCGGCGTAGGCTACGCCGACGCTGCCGTCGGCGTATGGCCCTTGGCGTTATACGTCCTCGGCTCAACCTTTTTGGCCGTCGGCGTAGCCGTAGCTCCGAGGGCCAGGCCGGGACGTCGCGTACAAGCCGTCGGCGAAGCACAGGGGGCCCCACGACTGGCAGCTGACGACGGCAGAGCCTACGCCGACGGCTTTGCCCTCGGCGTAGCCATGCACACGTGTCGGCGCCCGGGGCTGTCAGCATAGGGATGACCATTTGGTCACCTGGGCAACCTATGCCAACGGCAAAGCCGTCGGCGTATGACTGCCAGATTTTTTTTTGCTGGTAGCTTGTTTTTCAGAAAAAATGACAGTAAAATAGTATCAAAATGACAGCAAGCAATATCAAAATAAGATCACACATAGGCTATCATAACAAACAAATAGATCACAAGCAATATCATGAAGTAAAATGCTATATCATCAAGTAGATACACACATAGGGCTATCATCCTACATCTAGCGAGACGGGGTGAGCCCCATCTCTCCCCCGGTGAGAACAGGCGACCGACGGCTCGGCGCAGTGATACGTCTCCAACGTATCCATAATTTCTGCTGTTCCATGCTTATATTATACCATTTGCTACATGTTTTATATACACTTCGTATCACTTTTATGCATTTTCTGGGACTAACCTATTAACAAGATGCCACAGTGCCAGTTCCCTGTTTTCTGCTGTTTTTGGTTTCAGAAAGTTACTTCTGGAAATATTCTCGGAATTGCACGAAACAAAAGGCCAGTCCCTATTTTTCCAGCACGTACACGGAGTCCGAAGGAGAGACGAAGACCACGAGGTGGCCAAACCACCAGGTGGCGCGGCTGGGCCCACAGCCGCGCCTGGTGTGGTTTGGGCCCCTCGGGGGTCCGCCGACATCGCCCCTTCGCCTATTTATTCCCCGAGACGCGAAAACCCTAAAACACCGAGCCTTTCATCCAGAACATATTCGCTGCCGCCGCCGTCGTCAACCCTAACTCGGGGGGTTCTGAAGCTCTTCCCGGCACCCTGCCGGAGAGGGGAATCATCACCGGAGGGCTCTACATCGCCATGCCCGCCTCCGGAGTGATGCGTGAGTAGTTCATCCTTGGACTATGGGTCCATAGCAGTAGCTAGATGGTTGTCTTCTCCACTTGTGCCATCATGTTTAGATCTTGTGAGCTGCCTATCATGATCAAGATCATCTTATTGTAATGCTACATGTTGTGTTTGCTGGGATCTGACTTATATTGATACCTATGTGGAGCTGAATATTATATTATCATGTCTATGTCATTTGTGATCTTGCATGCTCTCCGTTACTTGTTGAAGCCTTGGCCACGTGAATACTTGTAACTCCAAGAGGGGGTATTTATGCATGATAGTTGGGTTCAACCTCTATTTAACCTGGGATAGTGACAGCAAGTTCTAAGGTTGTAGATGTGTTGTTGCCACTAGGGGTAAAACAGCAATGCTTTATTCAAGGATGAATGTATTGTTTACATTACGCACATTACTTAATGCAATTGTCTGTTGCTTGCAACTTAATACTGGAAGGGGTACGGATGTTAACCGGAAAGTGGACTATTTAGGCATAGATGCATGCTGGATAGCGGTCTATGTACTTTGTCGTAATGCCCAAATGAATCTCATAGTAGACACCACAGCTCACACATGCATGTTATATGCACTTATCAATTGTCAATTGCCCAGCTGTAATTTGTTTACCCAGCATGTTAGTTATCTTATTGGAGAGACACCACTAGTGAACTGTGGACCCCGGTCCATTCTTTTACATCTGAAATACAATCTACTGCAATCATTGTTCTCTACTGTTTTATGCAAACAAACATCATTTTCCATTCGATACGTTTAACCCTTTGTTTTCAGCAAGCCGGTGAGATTGACAACCTCACTGTTAAGTTGGGGCAAAGTAATTTGATTGTGTTGTGCAGGTTCCACGTTGGCACCGGAATCCCTGGTGTTGCGCCGCACTACACTCCTCACCAACACCTTCGAAGCAAACCTCGTTTTCCTACTGGTCGATTAAACCTTGGTTTCATACTGAGGGAAAACTTACTGCTGCACTCATCATACCTTCCTCTTGGGGTTCCCAACTGACGTGTGACGTACAAGCATTGTTTCTGGCACTATTAACCTAGAGCCACCAACACGTTTTCTGGCGCCGTTGCCGGGGAAAACAGAATTGCTTCTGCAAGGGGAGTCTCTCACACCCAATCTCTTTACTTTGTTATTTGTCTTGCTTAGTTTATTTTTATTTATCTTGTTTGCTCTCTTTATCAAAAACACAAAAAAATTAGTTACTTGCATCTAGTTTATTTTCTGTTTAGTTTTTATTATTTCATCATGCTTCTCCCTAAGTACACTTTAAAAGAAATATCTGTGGGTAGTGGGTCTATCATTGGAAGAGACAACATTGAAGAATTTTTTAGTCATGTTAGCAAGCTGAAAGATTTTGAAGATAGATCCTTGGTAGAACTTGCCCCTAATTATGAAATTGCTGCTGCCTCCTTAGTCCACATGCTTGAAGCTAGGTTTGTTAACCTTAACCCTATAATGCAGCATATGTTTCTTAGACTTCATGATATGGAAGAGGGGGAAAAGAAGGATTTTGTTTTAGAAACCCTTCTCAAAGAATTTGGAGATGTAGCTAGTGAAGCTAGAAAAGTTTTTATGCGATATAGGATGCTTGGTTATTACATTGATATCGCCAATATACTTGAAAAATTAGAGAAGGAAAGATCCAAGTACACTAAAGAAACTAGTTATGAAGGAGAGAATAAAATACCAATTCCTTTTAAGATTGCAGGAATGCATGAGGCACTAGAAAAGAACTTTAATTGGATTGTGCCTGAAAATTTATTTGATGAGGATAGTTTACCTAAAAGTAATGAAAGGGGAGTTTCTGAAACTTACATAGATAAAGTGCAATGCATCGTTGAGAAAACTTCTAAACTCTCCGTTGATGCTTCTTCTCTTGACAACACTTGATTTTCACTTTCTGCGCCTAGCTGAAAGGCGTTAAAGAAAAGCGCTTATGGGAGACAACCCATCGTTTTTATTTGCTGTTATTTTTGTTTTCTTTGAGTCAAGGAGTTTTGTTACTTCTGTAGCAACTCCTTTGTATCTTTATTTTATCGCAATGTTGTGCCAAGTAAAGTTCTATATTGAAAGTTGATGCAAGATTTGGATTTCTGCGCAGTGACAGATTTTTAGCTGTCACGGATTTGAGCTTATCTCCCTGTAGAAAATTCAAAAAATTCTGAGAAAAATCACGCATATTCCTGAGATATGTACGCAACTTTCATTATTTTAGGCCAGATCCATCTGAGCAACTTAAGTGCCTCGAAAAAATTCGTCATTCCAGACTGTTCTGTTTTTGACAGATTCTGCCTTTTGTTTTGCATTCGCTCTTTTACTGTGTTTGTGTGGATTTCTTTGCTCCACAAAGCATTGGTGGCTGTAGCTAATGTCCAGAAGCTTTGGGATTGATTGTATCATTACAGAATATGAGAATTTTTGATTATGCACTAACCCTCTAATGAGAACTGTCTTGAGTTTGGTGTGAAGGAAGTTTTCAAGGATCAAGCGAGAAGGGTGATATTATGTGATCAAGAAGAGTGAAAAGCCTAAGCTTGGGGATGCCCCCGTGGTTCATCCCAACCATATTCAGAGAGACTCAAGCGTCTAAGCTTGGGGATGCCCAAGGCATCCCCTTCTTCATCAACAAACTTATCAGGTCATCTCTAGTGAAACTATATTTTAATTCTTTCACATCTTATGCGCTTTACTTGGAGCGTCTGTGTGTTTTTATTTTTGTTTTTGTTTGAATAAATTCGGATCCTAGCAATCCTTGTGTGGGAGAGAGACACGCTCCGCTTTTTCATGTGAATACTCATGTTCTTCACTTATATTTGTTGAGTATTCTTAACTAGCTACTGCAGTGCTTTTAGCTCCTGTTTTTCATGCATCTCTTCGAGCTGTTAGCACTTGTTTATAAATACTCTCTTGCTGCATTATATTATCATTTGGAGAGTTTATGTTTAATAAATTATTGGTGTTTGTTTGGAAGAAAGAAAATGCTACATGTAGTAGTTGGTATTGGAAAAGACATATGCATTCTTGTAGATCATTGTCTTGTTTTGATTTGATGCTTTGCAATTGTTTTGAGCTCTCAAGTAGATCATGTTTAAGCTCTTGCATCATGTAGTTAAAGCCTAGTAGTGGAGAACTACCGTAGAGCTTGTTGAGACTTGGGATGCATATTTGTTCTCTCTAAGGTCTAGATATTTTCTGGTAAAATGTTTGAGCAACAAGGAAGACAGTGTAGAGTCTTATAATACTTGCAATATGTTTTTATGTGATTCTTGCTGTACCGGTTTATACTTGTGTTTGCTTCAAACAACCTTGCTAGCCTAAACTCTGTACTGAGAGGGAATGCTTCTCGTGCATCCAAAACTTGAGCCAAAACCCATGCCATTTGTGTCCACCATACCTACCTACTATGTGGTATTTCCTGCCATTCCAAGTAAATATTTCATGTGCTACCTTTAAACTATTCAAAACTTTATTACTCCTTATTTGTGTCAATGTTTTATAGCTCATGAGGAAGTATGTGGTGTTTTATCTTTCAATCTTGTCATTTACTTCTGACAGACTTTCACCTGGACTAGTGGCATATACATCCGCTTATCCAATAATTTGCAAAAAGAGCTGGCAACGGGGTGCCCAGCCCCAATTAATTACAACTTTCATTAATAATTCTCTTCACATGTTTTGCCCTGATTTATCAGTAAGCAACTTAATTTTGCAATAGACACTCCTCCATGGTATGTGAATGTTGGAAGGCACCCGAGGATTCGGTTAGCCATGGCTTGTGTAAGCAAAAGGTTGGGAGGAGTGTCATCTATAAAGAAACTAAAATACATGTGTAAACAAAAGAGAAGAGGGATGATCTACCTTGCTGGTAGAATAACGTCCTTCATGGGAGCCGCTCTTTGAAAGTCTGGTTGACAAGGGGGTTAGAGTGCCCACTACCATTCGTTGACAACAACAAACACCTCTCAAATACTTATTTTGTGCTCTCTATATGCTTTCGAAAACTTAAAAAGCTCTAGCACATGATTTAATCCCTGCTTCCCTCTGCGAAGGGCCTATCTTTTACTTTATGTTGAGTCAGTTTACCTACTCCTTTCTATCTTAGAAGCAAACACTTGTGTCAACTTTGTGTGCATTGATTCTTACATATTTACTTATTGCACTTGTTATATTGCTTTATGTTGACAACTATCCATGAGATATACATGTTACAAGTTGAAAGCAAATGCTGAAACTTAATCATCCTTTGTGTTGCTTCAATGCCTTTTACTTTGAATCTATTGCTTTATGAGTTACCTCTTATGCAAAACTTTTTGATGCTTGTCTTGAAAGTACTATTCATGAAAAGTTTTTGCTTATATGATTCATTGTTTACTCTTTATCTATTTGTTAGCAAACTATAGATCATTGCTTTGAGTCACTTCATTCATGACATGAGCCTTGCAATATATTGATCAAGATTGTGTGAAAGCATGTCTCCTCAGAAATTATTTGTTGTTATCGTTTTACCTACTCGAGGACGAGTAGAACTAAGCTTGGGGATGCTTGATACGTCTCCAACGTATCCATAATTTCTGCTGTTCCATGCTTATATTATACCATTTGCTACATGTTTTATATACACTTCGTATCACTTTTATGCATTTTCTGGGACTAACCTATTAACAAGATGCCACAGTGCCAGTTCCCTGTTTTCTGCTGTTTTTGGTTTCAGAAAGTTACTTCTGGAAATATTCTCGGAATTGCACGAAACAAAAGGCCAGTCCCTATTTTTCCAGCACGTACACGGAGTCCGAAGGAGAGACGAAGAGCCACGAGGTGGCCAAACCACCAGGTGGCGCGGCTGGGCCCAGCCGCGCCTGGTGGTTTGGGCCCCTCGGGGGTCCGCCGACATCGCCCCTTCGCCTATTTATTCCCCGAGACGCGAAAACCCTAAAACACCGAGCCTTTCATCCAGAACATATTCGCTGCCGCCGCCGTCGTCAACCCTAACTCGGGGGGTTCTGAAGCTCTTCCCGGCACCCTGCCGGAGAGGGGAATCATCACCGGAGGGCTCTACATCGCCATGCCCGCCTCCGGAGTGATGCGTGAGTAGTTCATCCTTGGACTATGGGTCCATAGCAGTAGCTAGATGGTTGTCTTCTCCACTTGTGCCATCATGTTTAGATCTTGTGAGCTGCCTATCATGATCAAGATCATCTTATTGTAATGCTACATGTTGTGTTTGCTGGGATCTGACTTATATTGATACCTATGTGGAGCTGAATATTATATTATCATGTCTATGTCATTTGTGATCTTGCATGCTCTCCGTTACTTGTTGAAGCCTTGGCCACGTGAATACTTGTAACTCCAAGAGGGGGTATTTATGCATGATAGTTGGGTTCAACCTCTATTTAACCTGGGATAGTGACAGCAAGTTCTAAGGTTGTAGATGTGTTGTTGCCACTAGGGGTAAAACAGCAATGCTTTATTCAAGGATGAATGTATTGTTTACATTACGCACATTACTTAATGCAATTGTCTGTTGCTTGCAACTTAATACTGGAAGGGGTACGGATGTTAACCGGAAAGTGGACTATTTAGGCATAGATGCATGCTGGATAGCGGTCTATGTACTTTGTCGTAATGCCCAAATGAATCTCATAGTAGACACCACAGCTCACACATGCATGTTATATGCACTTATCAATTGTCAATTGCCCAGCTGTAATTTGTTTACCCAGCATGTTAGTTATCTTATTGGAGAGACACCACTAGTGAACTGTGGACCCCGGTCCATTCTTTTACATCTGAAATACAATCTACTGCAATCATTGTTCTCTACTGTTTTATGCAAACAAACATCATTTTCCATTCGATACGTTTAACCCTTTGTTTTCAGCAAGCCGGTGAGATTGACAACCTCACTGTTAAGTTGGGGCAAAGTAATTTGATTGTGTTGTGCAGGTTCCACGTTGGCACCGGAATCCCTGGTGTTGCGCCGCACTACACTCCTCACCAACACCTTCGAAGCAAACCTCGTTTTCCTACTGGTCGATTAAACCTTGGTTTCATACTGAGGGAAAACTTACTGCTGCACTCATCATACCTTCCTCTTGGGGTTCCCAACTGACGTGTGACGTACAAGCAATTGTTTCTGGCACTATTAACCTAGAGCCACCACGCAGCAGTAGAACCACCAGAAGAAGGCGAAGCACCAGGCGAAGCACTAGGCGAAGCACCAAGCGAAGCTCCAGAGAAGGACCACCGAAATGTATCGTGTGATCTCACGGGAACCCGGCGAAGCACCAGGCGAACGACCACCATCGCGATCAAACGGGATGATCTGATGCGAACCCGCTAAGGCGCTAGAAGAAGCACGCCCAAAGTGTTCGTTCTCCAAACATCCCGTTCCCTACATGTCTGAGCAAGAGTTAGCAACTTGCGAGGCAAAAGAAAGCGGTAACCGGTGGTTTGGCAAAGAACTTACCGGGTCGATGAGTAGTATCTGAGAGCGAATTCGTCCTTCGATGGAAACCGTGGCGCCGGCCCCGGCCTAGGAGGCTGCTCTCCTGTCGGGCGACCCGCTCTCCAGTGGTAAGAAATGTCACCAGCGACTGCAAGATAGTTTAGATGTCAGACGTTGCAGAAATAGAGGTTCAAACTAGGGAAGTGGGACTTGTCATCTTTTGCAAAAATAAAGGTTGAAACTTACAGCTGACAGCATCTCTTGGTACGAGTTGTAGGCCTCACTACTCCACTCCCACTCGTGATAGGCCTCGTCATATTCTTTATGAGCGGAAGCATAGGCCGCCTCGAAATCGGGCTAAAATTTCGAAAATAGTGAATCTCGTCAACTTAGCCATGCAGGAACAAATGTCGGAAAGAGGATAAAAATGAGAAAAACTTACATCGATGGAGGTGGAGGTGGAGGTGGATCAACGAGGCGGATAAGGGGGCTGCCGTCAAGGAGGGTAGCTCGGATACGCGTGAAGCTCATGGCCGGCTTGACCTCTTACTAAGAACACGTGTACGACCATGCTGCAATCCATGCCCCGCCAGACCACCGAATTCTCGTCGGTCTCCTCGCGAATGGGGTCATCCACCTCCGGGTGAAAAGCCTTGACCACCTTGTTGTAGGCAGTCAAGTCCTCTTCGGCAGAGCCGTAGTACTCAGGAAGCGAGGGCTGAGGCTTCTTTAGATCGGGCTACTTTTCCTTCATCTTCTTCCACGTTTGCAAGTCAGTTTTCGGCTCCCCGGTATCGGCCTCCTGCATCGTGAAAAGAAATGTTATGCGTATCAAGTAGGAACATGACGGGAAATAAATGCAGATCGTTCCATGTATATACCAGCTTTTCCTTGTAGCGGTCTAGGTTGCGGTTTCCCCCATTGTGTGTTCCTTGTCGCCTCGGTTTGCCTTGTTCCGCTTGCTCACGGCGTCAAAGTCGGGGTTGCCCCCGACCCACCTCGTAACCAACGCCTCCCATGCGTCTTCTTTGTCCTCGGCCTAGTAAGGGATAACCTGAAAATGTAATACTCAATTCAAGAACAGATAATGCAATGGAAACTTAGCAGCAATATAGAATCTCATTGACAGTTACTTACCGACATGTAATCCTTCTTCGTCATATTCGGCCGCTTCTTGACATTGTCCGCCTTCGTGGTGCTCTCGCCCTTCTCAGACATGAAGTTATTGGTGGACATATGCTTTTGGTTGTACCACTGCTGCGGTGTCAACCTCACACAAGACCCACGCAAAGTCCTATCCGCGCTTGCCCTATCCTCCTCCCGCAGCCGAAAATGCCGCTTCAATCATGCATAACAAAATAGTGAGAGTCATGAGTTAGCACGGTGGGGTCATGAACTATGAATGAAACTTGAGAAATATGTCTTACCCAAAACTTATTGCTCACAGCGTCAGAAGATTTCCCGAAGCCCGGGGAATCGGCAGCCTCATAGTCCGCCCAACTATAGGCTAGCTTCTTCTCGCCGTCGAGGACCGGAGTGTACATGCCCGGCCAAAACTTCCTAATCAGAGCTCCAAGCAAGATCGAAGGGTGGTGGGAGGCTTAACTGGCCATGTCCAATTGCTGCACAATAATCAAACATTAGTACATATGCCAAATTGTTATGACCAAAATGAAATTACATGTTCAAAATTACAAAATTTGTACACTTACTCAATGTTGTTAGGAAAAATGAGGGCTTTCGCCTCCTCAGTTTTAGGCTCCTTGTCCTCATTGGGGACTTTCGCTTCCCCACGAATCCGCACCTTCTTCGGCGCCGCCTCCACCTCCACGTCCGCCTCCTGGTTGACTCTGCCTCGTCTCTATACTCCGTCTCCGCCTCGTCTGTAGACTCCACCTCCAACTGCAACTGGGAAGCCACGTCGCCAGAAGCAGAGGGCAACTGGGAAGCGCCAGAAGCGGAGGGCAACTGGGAAGCCACGTCGCCTCCACCTATACCTCATCCTCCACCTCGTCCTCGTCCTCCTCTCGTAGCGCCGCACTCAATGTAACACGAATTGGGCCTTGGTGCTCGGTCACTTCGTCTAATCTTCTCTTGGTGCAACATACGAAGAAAGGTCGCCGTGTTTTCCTTGCCTTGACTCTTATTGTTCAATCACCTGCATTGAGAAAGGGAAAACAAGTAAGCATAAAGATATAATAAAATGTAGACACTAAGCATAAAGACGTAATGCAATTAAGAAGAATGTTGAAAAATAAATACTAAGCACAATAACATAAAAGACACTAAGCATAAAGACGTAATGCAATTAATAAGCATGTTGAAAAATAAATACTAAGCATAAAAACATAAAAGACACTAAGCATAAAGACGTAATGCAATTAAGAAGCATGTTGAAAAATAAATACTAAGCATAAAAAATAAAAGACCGTCACCTCGAATCATTAGTCTCATAATTAAGTTGGTTCTCATTCTCACTATCACTATCACTATCACGTGAGATGTAAGTTGGAGGCTCATCGCACGGTGGAGGCTCGTCATCGTTGCCATTGTCCGCATGTAACTCCGAGAGCATATCTATGTACTTTAGAATCACCACAGCCTCACCACGAGTGTGTGTATCGTTCTCGAGGTCCTCAAGACCGCCCGTTTGTAAGCCAAAGTCCCCGAAATCCTCTTACTCTTGATAGAAAATTCCCTCGTATGTTTTAGGGTCAATGTTGTTGTAATCGTCGGCGGAGGGCATGGGTAGCTTACCATGTGGCGATATCCGGAACACGACTTCCCAGCCCTTGAGTCCCTCTTTCTGGCATGGGTAGGGAAAATAATAAACTTGCTTGGCTTGGTGAACCACAATAAAGACATCGGCTCCGCTATAGGTGGTTGAAGGCTTAACTTCAACTAACCCAATGGAAGGGTCACTTCTTTGTCCACCGTGTGGTCCCTTGTGTGGGTCGAACCAGTGGCATTTGAACACAACGAGCTTGAGTTCTACATTCGTATGATTGAATGTCAGCTCGTATACCCTCTCTAACCTTCCGTAGTAATCAACGTAATCGGCTCCATCGGCTCCTCTGGACCCTCTGGTGAAGACCCCAGTATTTACAGTTTTTGTATTCGGCCGACTCTTCTGGTGATCCTCTGTATGGAAGCGGTACCCATTCACATCATACTTATCATACTGCATGACGGTACGGTTAAAACCTTGGGAAACACATCTCAACTCATCCGCCATCTCAACGTTGGGATCAGCTCCCTACAAGTACAGTTCAAGGACGTTTTACAAATATGCAAAGATGGAACACGACTCGATCTACACATACTCGGGCTGTCCAACGTGGACAATCCAGAAGAGGAACGGTTATAAATATGCAAAGATGGACAATCCGGCATATTTATAAATTTGTAACCCTTCCAGACTGGATCTGACTCGGGTTACGCGACTTGCAGGTGATCTACAGAGAAAAAACCTATGCAGTAAAATTACAAGGGAGGCGAAAGGTTTATACCCTAGAAGCGTGATCCGTGGCCGGAGAAGGTCGAGGACGTGCTCCGAAGTGGGCAACGAAACAGGGGCACCGAGGCGGCCCCTCCTCAGCTGGAGAAGAAGCCCCGCAACGACGCGCGGGACCGACGGTGGTGGCTTCCAGGAAGCTACGTCATCTGAAAAAGCACACAAGCGACATATATAAGCAAAAATCTCTCTATTTTACCTAATAATCATCACTAACCCTAACAAACAATTAAAATCTACTAATTCTAACCCTAAAACTATCATTACAACTAACAGTGGCACTAACCCTAAAACTAACACACACTGATCCTAAAACTAACATTGCACTAACCCTAAATCTAACACACACTTACCCTAAAACTAACATTGCACTAACCCTAAAACTAACACACACTAACCCTAAAACTAATACACACTAACCCCTAAAACTAACACACACTAACCCTAAAACTAACATAATATTGCACTAACACTAACACTACCACTTTGTCTAAAAAAATTGCACTAACCTTGGAGGAGCTTCGGTGGAGGAGATGCGGTGGAGGAGCGGCCGGAGGGGAGGCGCTGTGGCCGGTGGAGGAGCTGAGCGGGTGGAGGAGGCGGGGTTGGCGGCGGGGTCAGGGCTGGCCGGAGGAGCTGCGCGGCGGCGGCGGGCGGGGGTGGGTAGGTGCAGCGGCGGCTGGGTCGGGGCTGCGGGTGGAGGAGGCGGTGTTGGCGGCGGGGTCGGGGCTGGCTGGAGGAGTTGCGCGGCGGCGGCGGGGGTGGGTAGGGGCGGCGGCGGCGGGGTCGGGGCTGGCCGGAGGAGGAGCGCGGCGGCGGCGGGCGGGGGTGGGTAGGGGTTACGGCGCGGGCAGGGGTGGGGAAATTTGGGATCGAAGATGAGGCCCGCGCGCGCGGGCTCTAACCTTAAACTGCTTGGACATTGCCGTCGGCATATAGCTTTTCATTTTTTTTTTCATTAATATTTTTTTCATTTTATTAATATTTTAAACATTATAATTTATTTCATTATAAATTCATAGAAGCGGGGCTCCTAGGTTTTGGTGGGTTCCTACGCTCCGGAGCCCCGTTTCGGCGAAACCCTAGACCCGCTGGAAAAAAGTCAAAGTTCCCGTCTACCCCCTAGACCGGAGCCAAGAGGGGGTAGGCCAGTGGACTTTTTTGCTTAGTTGTGTTAGGTTAGGACATGGAACATGGAAAACCAAGTTTTATGACAAGATTACACCCGGTTCGCCCGAAGTGGGAGTTTTCAACTATAAGTGCAGAACCTTGCTAGGGAGTAAGTGATGCCGGTGAAGCGGTCACACACCGGAGTATGATCTTGCACATGTAAAACACCCAACACACTTGTATACATATGGTATGGAACCACCTAGGTTTTGGTGGGGTTCCGACGCTTCGGAGCCCCGCTTCGGCGAAACCCTAGTCCCGCTGGAAAACCCTAACGTTTTCGTCTATCCCCTTGAACGGCGTCGAAAGGGGGTAGGCCAGTGGACTTTTTTGCTTGGTTGTGTTATCCTAGGTCATAGGAACATGGGAAACCAACTTTTATCACAAGTTCTCACAAGATTGCCCCCGCTTCGCCCGAAACGGGAGTTTTCACCTCTAAGTGCAGAAACTCACTAGAGAGAAAGTGAAGTCGGTGAAGCCGGTCACACCCCGGAGTAGGATCTTGTACATTTACAACACACATCACAGTTTTATACATATGGTATGGCACAACCTAGGTTTGGGTGGGGTTCCGACGCTCCGGGGCCCCGCTGCGGTGAAACCCTGAATCCGCTGGAAAAACCCTAATGTTTCCGTCTACCCCCCTTAAACGGAGCCGAAAGGGGGTAGTCCAGTGGAATTTTTTGCTTGGTTGTTTGCATAGACCATGAGAGACATGGGAAACCAAAGTCTAACCCAAATCAACACAAGATTCCATCTGGTTTGCCCGAAGGGGGAGTTTTCACCTCTAAGTGCAGAAACTCACTAGAGAGAAAGTGAAGTCGGTCACACCCCGGAGTAGGATCTTGGACATTTACAACACACAACACAATTGAATACATATGGTATGGCACAACCTAGGTTTGGGTGGGGTTCCGACGCTCCGGGGCCCCGCTTCGGCGAAACAATGAATCCGCTGAAAAACCCTAACGTTTTCGTCTACCCCTTGAACGGCGTCGAAAGGGGGTAGGCAATTGGACTTTTTTGCTTGGTTGTGTTAGCCTAGGACATAGGAACATGGGAAACCAACTTTTATCACAAGTTCTCACAAGATTGCCCCCGGTTCGCCCGAAACGGGAGTTTTCACCTCTAAGTGCAGAAACTCACTAGAGAGAAAGTGAAGTCGGTTAAGCCGGTCACACCACGGAGTAGGATCTTGGACATTTACAACAAACAACACAATTGAATACATATGGTATGGCACAACCTAGGTTTGGGTGGGGTTCCGACGCTCTGGGGGGCCCGCTTCGGCGAAACCCTGAATCCGCTGGAAAAACCCTAACGTTTCCGTCTACCCCCCTTAAACGGAGCCGAAAGGGGGTATGCCAGTGGACTTTTTTGCTTGGTTGTGTTAGCCTAGACCATGCGAGACATGGGAAACCAAAGTCTACCCCAAATCAACACAAGATTCCATCCGGTTTGCCCGAAGGGAGAGTTTTCACCTCTAAGTGCAGAAACTCACTACAGAGAAAGTGAAGTCGGTGAAGCCGGTCACACCTCGGAGTAGGATCTTGGACATTTACAACACACAACACAATTGAATACATATGGTATGGCACAAACTAGGTTTAGGTGGGGTTCCGACGCTCCGGGGCCCGCTTCGGCAAAATCCTAAATCCGCTGGAAAAACCCTAACGTTTTCGTCTACCTCCTTGAATGGCGTCGAAAGGGGTAGTCCAGTGGACTTTTTTGCTTGGTTGTGTTAGCCTAGGCCATAGGAACATCAGAAACCAACTTTTATCATAAGTTCTCACAAGATTGCCCCCGGTTCGCCCGAAACGGGAGTTTTCACCTCTAAGTGCAGAAACTCACTAGAGAGAAAGTGAAGTCGGTGAAGCCGGTCACACCCCGGAGTAGATCTTGTATATTCATAACACACAACACAATTGTATACATATGGTATGGCACAACCTAGGTTTGGGTGGGGTTCGACGCTCCGGGGCCCCGCTTCGGTGAAACCTTGAATCCGCTGGAAAAATCGTAACGTTTTTGTCTACCCCCTTGAACGGCGTCGAAAGGGGGCATGCCAGTGGACTTTTTCTTGGTTGTGTTAGCCTAGGCCATAGGAACATGGGAAACCAGCTTTTATCACAAGTTCTCACAAGATTGCCCCCGGTTCGCCCGAAATGGGAGTTTTCACCTCTAAGTGCGGAAACTCACTAGAGAGAAAGTGAAGTCGGTGAAGCCGGACATAGTCCGGAGTAGGATCTTGGACATTTACAACACACAACACAATTGTATACATATGGTATGGCACAGCCTATGTTTGGGTGGGGTTCCGACGCTCCGGGTCCCGCTTCGGCGAAAATCTGAATCCGCTGGAAAAACCCTAACGTTTCCGTATACCCCTTTGAACGGCGTCGAAAGGGGGTAGGCCAGTGAATTTTCTTACTTGATTGTGTTAGCCTAGGCCATAGGAACATGATAAACCAAAGTCTACCCCAAATAAACAGAAGATTCCATCCGTTTCGTGACGTGCAACTGTGAGAGACAAGATTCGCGACATCATTTTATGTGGGTGAAGACCGCTATACACAGTAGCTACATACATAAAAATGAATAAAAAAACATATTAAACTTAATTGAGAGTAATAAATAAAATACATAAAAATGAAGATTAAAAAAAACATCGTAACTATGCCGACGGCAAAGCCGTCGGCGTATCGATATACATAAAAAATGAAGATTGAAAAAAAAATAGTAACTATGCCGACGGCAAAGCCGTCGGCGTAACTATGTACATAAAAATTAAAGATTTTAAAAAACCCAAACTGACTCTACGCCGACGGCCTGCGTTAGGACTACGCCGACGGACAGTTTTTTTTACGCCGAGGGCCACCTCGACGGGCTGGCCGTGGTGGGGTCTATGTCGACGGTCCTGACAAAAAGCCGTCGACGTAGGCAGCCATTCCTAGTTAGTCCAGTATTTGTGGACGTGAGCTGCAAGGTTTTCGAGCGATCGACGTCCCAAGTTACGTATCCAAACCGTGTTTTGACCGTATCCTTTCTGCCGCCCGCGCGCCCGGTATCCGGAACAAACCTGCAGTGAGACCAGGCTGCGGACCGAGTAAGAGTCAGCTGCCACGTGTCCCGTCGGCGAGAGCCGTGGACAATTAATTAGGACGCACGTGCGCGATAGAGAGGGAGCTAGCGCCGGTCCGAATCACTCTTTGGCTGCACACGTAGGTACTACCACTGAGGTCAAGTCCCGAGCGTACGTGACGCGTGTTTTACTCCTAGGTTTCCTTCTTATCCTCTCATATCCGTACGTGTGTTATCCCCGACTGGAGGCCAGTATGAAGTTACAGCGTACGTACGTACGTACGTACGTGCATGGACCTGTGCAGAGAACGAGTCGAAATGCTCCTTCCTTCTTTACGCGCACACAACAGCCGCGATCGATGGTTGCTGACCGCTGACCGTACCTTCTGCACACGTGGACAGATCCAGCTCAGTGGCCAGCCAGCTGATCCGGTTAGTCGGGCAGGAAGTTCCGACGCCTTTCGGTCGATCGGATCACGTACGCATGCAAGACTTTGACTCGATCGAGCGTGCCGTTGCCGCCGTAGGTATGGAAAAGCCTTCATATCCCCGGGGGATCTCGCGCTAGCATCCTCCTGATGCGCGGCCGTCAGATGAGAGTGAATCCAACGGACGATGCTTTCTTTGGTCCACCAGCCCACCCCCACACGCGACAAAATATCTTATTCGTCTTCCTTATCCTCTCGCTTCACCGCTCGTTGCCCAGCGCTCCACCTACCTCCATGCGTTTGATTTCTGCGCGAATGCCCCTAGCACCACCCCGCCAGTCGTCGTCGCCGCCTTCGCCGCCGCTGTCCCTAGCTCCGCCCCGCCAGCGTCCCCTTCCCGTCTTCGGCCGGCACCGCAGACGGCCTCGATGCGGCCGATGCGGCCGTGGCGGAGCTCCTGCAGGACCACGGCGCATCGCCCGCCCACGCTGACCCCATCGCCGCGCACGCGCCGGGGGTACGCCGCCATGCTGGCCGTGGCCACGGAGGTGGACTAGGAGCGGCCACGGCGGAGGTGGAGCGGGGGTCGCGGAGCTGCTGCTTCCACTCCTCACCCTCGATTTTCTCTCGTGCGGGAATCAGCGGACGACGACGAAGGAACGGTGGCGCTGCTCCATGTGTTTGCTCTGTGCGGCGGCGGCGTTGCTACAAGGGACGGCCGGCCGCCCTCGCCGGAGCTCACCTTCTCCGTGTTCCTTCCTCCTCTGTTGCTGTCAGCTGCGAGCGGCACACGTTGGTGCTGCCAGGGGCGGCTAGCTCCGGCGGGAGCACGACGCCGCCCACGACCTCGCCGCCTCCAGCGCCATCTCGTCCTTCCCCTCACCTTCAGTCCAGGAGCAGGGCGGCGGTGCTCCCATAGGACAACGGAGGTGCTGCCATGGAGGAGCGGCGGTGCTCCCGTAGGTCACCGGAGGTGCTGCCATGGAGTACCGGCGGTTGCTGCCGTGGGGGGCGGCGGTGCTACCGTCCGTCGGCGGCGGTGCTCTCATAGGACAGCGGAGGTGCTGCCATGGAGGAGCGGCGATGCTCCCATGGGAGAGTGGCGGCGCTCGCGAAGGTGCTCGGTGGTGCTCCAAAGGGAAGGTGGTGGTGCTTCCATGGGAGGGCGGCGGTGCTCCTGAAGGTGCTCGGTGGTGCTCCCGCCGTGCTGCTGAAGGAGCGCGATGGTGCCACAAATGGCCCCTGGGCGGTGCTACTTTTTGACCGGCAGCGATGCTCTCATCGGAAGTCGCCGGTGCTGTCGAAGGAGCGCGACGGTGCTACATCAGACCGGCGGCGATGCTACGAGCGGCCGGTCGTGCTGCTCCCGTCGGAAGTCGCTGGTACTGCTGAAGGAGCGCAACGATGCTACATATGGCTGGCGGCGATGCTCCGTCGGAAGTCGCCTACAACTGTCTGCATTTTTGCACCATATCGTCCTGTGATTTTGCATTATAAGAAGATTTTTTTGCTACAATATGTTTTTTTTTGCTGTTTTACATCATAAGTCGACCTGGCCGGAATAACTTTTTGCTACGATGCTGCAATATAACAAACCTTTTGCTATTATGGTTATGTGGTTTTGCTACACTAGTACAAAGATCCGGCGAGAGTCTCCGGCGATGTCTCCGACGAATTTGATTTTGCTACCCTAGCACATTTTTTTTGCTACGAGCTCTCCGGCGATGTCCCGGCGAGGTCTCCGGCGAAGTCAGTCTTTTCTCTTTTTGTTTTCTGGGCGAACCGTTTTTTGCTACATAGGGAGCAAAAGCGGGGATTATTTGCTACGGCAGGAGCAAAAACGGGATTTGGACAGAAATAAGGGGACACGTGTCAGCAGGGGGACCCGGGGATTTTTCCCCAGATCCCCCGGGGACGCCTAGCATCCTCCGATCGTGAGACAGAAAGTAGCCACGCTACGCACGCACTCAACTCCATGGACGATTGCCTATCGTCATATCCTACTAATTAACTTGCTCCCTCCGTTTTTATATACAAGGCCACTATCTCATTTTTCAGATACCAAGAAAACAAATCCAACTAATAAATAGCATGGTTAATTGTGTGAAAAGTCTCTCGTGTTCCGGCTAATTAAATATGATTCATGTGGTGGCTCTTTCTCTATGGTTGCATGCAATGTTTCCATTAATTAGCACCATTGTACGAGGTAGAAAACCAATCAATTCATCTTGGGAGGAGATAGTGGCCTTGTATAGAAGCAAAAACGTATATTTGATAGTGCCTTGTATACAAAAACAGAGGAAGTACTTATTATTCGGGTAGTCGTGTTAGGTATGCTAATTACGCGGCTTAATCAGCTTCTTCGGACTGAGTGCACGCATGCAACCAATCAGCTGTCTTGCCTGCCTAACTCTTATTCGGACCCGTGTGAATGCGCGTGCGCGTAGCCGCGAGCAATTCTGCCTCCACCAATATGCTCCTACTGACCAAACCGTGAGAAACGAAGCAAAACCTACTTTAATTCTACCGATATTCTCTTGCCAACATAAGTAGTCTACTGTAATGTATATATGTTGAGGTTTGACGGACTGGGATTTTATATTTCTTCCCTATCCCAGAAAGTGTTATTTGCTCCCGAACTCCAGTGCTCCCTCCATTTGTGGGTTTCAAAAAATTCTGAAACAGATCACGGGTGTATCCAACGGTGTATCCCATAAACGTGCAAAATATCAATTTGAAATACTTTATATTATGAGCTACACAAAAATAAAAAAATTTAGTAAAATTTAGAGATTTGAAAATATGCATATTTAGATCCCAATTTGGCATTGTTGTGTAACTCAAAAAAAAAAGTACTTGGAGTTGATATTTTGCACGTTCGTGGGATATACTATTAGTTACACCCGGAACTTTTTCCAGATTGTTTTGAAACTGCTAAATATGATTTTCGAAAGTTTTTAATTGGAGGGAGCACTGGAGCTCAGAAGCAAAAAAGTCTCTAATTCCCTATACCCCTTATGCTACACATGCATGCATAGTTGTTTATAGTTTCTTTTGAACAAAGTGGGAACGGTTAGCCAGTGCATATGCTTTCTTCCATGCATATATACGGTCAAAATGTATCTCGCCAGGACTTCAGAACTAGTATATCGCACCGCCCAAATGTTATGGGTTTCCTCATCCGGGTATCGATTCCGAGGACCCTGGACCATCATGCATGCACGTGCCACACAACATATACGTACGAATATAGGATCGATATGGCACCTGCAAAGCTAACAATTAACAACCATATACGTACTATATCTGATTTTGCTTTTGTAGTACTAGTACAACTTGTATGTAAAGTCGCTGGTCGTGATTCGAATACCAGAACTTGGTTCCCCACATATATACACTTGATAAAGTTTCTGAAAGGGCTAGGGACTTCCACGTTATAAATAAGGACTTTCTTCTTATAATCCGAGAAAACAAAAACAAGGCACTGATCTGATCAGCAATAGAACTTAATCTGTGCTATTACTTGTACAACTCTTTCATATAATGTTTGCGGGATTTTGGTGGTCCGTTATTTTAAACCGGGTACATATATATATATATTTGCCGAGTACCTTTTTTTCTTTTGCAAGGTTTGTCGCGTGTCTGCGGAAAAACAGTCAGCAAATCTGGCTTTGTCGACAGGGTAAGCTGAATTCGTTTTACCGAGTGCAATAGTCGGCAAATAGTTTGTCGAGTATTTTTAGGCCTTCACCAAGTATTTCTAACACTCGACATTCGAGTGGATTCCAGTAGCAGTACAACTTGTATGCAAAGTCGCTGGTCGTGATTCGAATACCAGAATTTGGTTCCCCACATACACGCACTTGATAAAGTTTCTGAAGAGGGACTTGCACGTTACAAATAGGGATTTTCTTATAATTCGAGGAAACGAAGAACTTGTAATGTATGATATTTCTTGTACAACTCTTTTTTTAATAATGTTTGCGGGATTTTGGTGCTCCGTTATTTTAAACCGAGCACATATATATATGTCGAGTACCATTTTTTGGGGCAAATTTTGCGAGTGTCTGCGAAAAACAGTCGGCAAATCTGACTTTGCCTATATGATAAGCTTAATTTGTTTTACCGAGTACAATACTCGGCAAATAGTTTGTCAACTGTTTTTAGGCTTCACCAAGTATTTCTAACACTCGACATTCGAGTGGATTTCAGTAGTGAATTGATGCAAGTCTTTTGCCTTTTGATTTTACAAACAGGCTATTCTCCTTGCAATCAAATACTCCCTCCATTTTCGTATGTAGGGACTGTAGTTTTTTTTAAGGAAAATTCAAAATATAGAGTGTATTGCGATTTATGGGAAATTTTACCCATCCGCAAATGAGTCCCAATCTCGAACGGAGGGATTTCACGGATTGCTTTTATTTTGTGGTTATTAGGGACCCCTCTCCTCCGATTTTTTTAGAAGCAAATAAGTCCACTGTATGAAAAATACTCATGTCTTAATATTCATGCAGAAAAATATAGGACTTACATTCAAGAATGGAGGGAGTACGAGTTATTGATTCTAAGAATCTCAAATATTTTTAGGATTTGTTTTTTATTTTAAGAATCAAATTAGTTCATTACTGTCTGAAATTCACCCTCATCTTCGCAGAAAAACAAAATCCTCATAATATCCCATTTTTTTCTAAGTTTTGAGTTAATTCTATACGAGCAAGTCAAAGGAAAAAATGGCTAAAAGATGTATCTGGAGGAGTGTCGTTGATTTGTCTAATGTTTTATGTTTCAAATGGAAGCTTCGTTACTCCCAATCTACATAGACGTCTTTCGCAGCAGAGGGAGAAGCATCAGTACCTATTCTGAGCATGGCTAATTCGAATATTTAAGAAACCTATAGAACCGACAAATAAAGCCATAACCTTACGTGATGCACACTATATTGCACTGCCTTCTTAGTGTGGGCGTTTTTGTCTAAGAGGTCCCCATGGTGCTATTAGTTATACTCAATTAGAGTCAGAACACTGGAGAAACCGTAGATCTTGTTCCCACATTGTCCATACACAGGAGGAATATATATCTTGATATTCCACTTTTTGAGAAGCCTGTAAAAGGAAGGAAAAGGTGCATACGGTTCTATTCCCACATGCTCTTATAAGGATTGCCATCCACATATAGAAATGTTGGCTAATAGCTAGGGCAGGTCATTAGATTGACCATCTGGAGGTCTCTCCTGTTAGACTTCTTCCTTTCTGCCGATCATACTCATGACCATATTCTTGATCTCTCCAAATATTTGTCTAGGTTATATTACAAATCAACCATATCGACCCGACTCTTTTAGGCAATTGTATCACTTACAATATGCTGAATAAAACCTAAAAGTTCGCCGCAGCTTTCTAAAACTGAGGAAGACACACTCCAACATGATGCATGCAAGCTGTTCAGAATAACCGTGAAATTATCAACAAAAGATTTTTTTTTTGCTTTGGTAGATAATTTTGGACTTATCTATTTTTTTCTAATAATTTAGCTGTGTGCATCCGATGTCTCGACTAACTCTTGACATGTGTTATTGCATATCTGAGTGTATATAACCTTGATATTGACATATTCCCCTTTGTAAAAAGATAATAACTGATTTTTTTCTTTAAGGTAAATAGTTATTACTCCTCGGCCTCTGCATTTACATGATGCATGCAAGAATCAACTAGGATTCTATTCTATCTGTGTATGATCTTTCAAGTTATTTTTTTCTTTTCTTTTCGCAAGATATAACAAGGAATAAACTTTTGTGTGAAGTAAACGTCATTTAATATGTAGGGAAGAATATTTTGATCCTGCGTGGAATGTAGCCTATATATGCCAAAGAATCTGATGTGATGTGCAATCTGTATCTATGCATGAAGTCACACAACTGTCAGTGTAGTCTCTGTTATAACTTATGAGAATATATGGTAAATATTTCTCTTCCACCCATGTATTCATTTTTCTTGCCATCCTTTTATAGGGAACTGTCACGTACCCCTGACAAAAAAGAAGAAGAATTGTCTTGTAGTTCAGCTGAGAAGTTTATAGCTCTAAGCAACTATGCTTACGAAGATCTCTTCTCCTTTTAGATTCTGATCAACCACTCACCTTTAGCCATCTTGATTGCAGGTGGGCGCAATCTAAATCAGTAATGCTACTGGTTCCTAATCTGCTAATAGGACAGAGCAAGGAGGAAACTGGTGATAGGTTTTGTCCTGCATCTAAAGGGCAGGCCGGCCACACCTTTGGAATAAACAAACATAAAGGCTGGTCTTGGGAGAGGCAGCCAACCATGCTATGATTGTTAGTGGCATCCAATGCACACACAACAAGATGTACCTGGAATTGCTTTCATGAGCATTAGAAGGCCGGAGAAGCATAGCTTTTTCTGCTACTGTCTAGCAGAGCTTAAGGCACAAGTTCTCAGCAGCAAGTCAGATGTCTGCAGTATTCCAGTTTCATTCTTGAAAGCTACGGATCATCAGTTCAGGAACAAAGCTTGCACTCAATCATCAAGTTAGTTAATCGTTGCGATCAGGTTAAGTAACCGAAGAAACAATGCAGTTGACCAAAATGTTGCTTTCAGGCTTCCCCAAAAAAATTAAGCAGAGGTCGAGTAAAATACTAGTGCTGTTACGGTCCGATGACTTGTCGAGATCGATGATTGATACTTTTCATTTGATTGTATGTTTGGATCGAATCACGGCTTGATACTATCTGCACTCAACTTTTGTTAATAAATGGTCGGTCATGTTCAGGCCGGCTGCAAAAGTTGAGGTCGCGTGAACTAACGGCAGGTAGCACATGAGCGAATAATCTTATTTCAGAGCTGCATCATGAACAGAAATATATAAGGAAACAAAGCACACTGATTAGAGCATCTGCCAACGGCTCTAGGCGGTTGACTTAAGACTAATCAACAGGCTTACTTTTGTCAGTTAGCAAAGCCATCAAAGGGGCCAGATTTTGTTCTTATCCTAGGACTAGGAGTATAGTAGTTTACAAGACGGATCGTGACAAAGCTGAAAATATAACTCCTAGGATAAGGACAAGGAAATCTGCTCCCAAAATATTTGATGCATGGCTTGTTCTGATTCTACTAGCAGCTGTCTCTCTCTTGAGCAGTTCTCAACAGAGATAAGATGTGAACCGTTCGCGCCTTGCACATATAGAAGAGAATCTTAACCAGTAAGGACTTCAGAGTCTTAACTAGTAAGAAATTTAGTGGCGCCATCGGCCCTTTTTCTTTCTTTGTAAGTAGTTCCTTTTGTTAAAGAAAGTACATTGTACTGTAGTAATACCTGTCGTAAGCTTATTGTTGAGGCTACCGGATAATCGCCATTTCGTTGCACACTTCGGACATTTTATCCGAAGAAAATTGAGCCTGATTGAGTGCTGTCAATCTGCCTTTAGTGTTCCTTTAAATCATGCAATTCTGGCTACTTCTTGCTCCTTCGCTATCAGGTTTGGAAGATCGTCCTAGCTAGGCTTTTCATGCCTCTCTCCCAAGAGTTAGCTGTCTCCGAACAGAAACAACATTCAGAGTTTCAGACCATTTGCATTTCGTGATAATGTAAACAAGTGCAATGCTGACATCAGTTTGTCCAGATGGATCGGCAGTTCGGCGCAACGGACGAACAGAACAGATCTCGCCAGAAACGATCTCGCCGGTGCAGCCCAACTGACGATAGGCTGCTGCTTTTGGTCCTGTCTTAAGCTCTGACTTAGAGAGATGAACACGAGTGAAGACTATGTTTTTGGCACGTGCGGACTCCACACATAGGCGCTCGTCATCTTTCGTCCGACGAAGAAAGGGATAACCGGACAAGCAACGAAACGCCAACTCGCCATTGCATTGCATGGCGGCTTGCTGCATGTCGGTTCGTGGTGAGATCACCCGGCGACGTCTCTTCATTATCTTCTCCAAGGAGACCGACCGACTCCAGTTTAGTCACCGGTTTCTATTCTTCTAGCTACAAGATCTATGTCATTTTTAGATAAAAAGTATATATTAATATCACGGCAAGATCTATGTCATGGCGCAGCAATAGTGCCAATCCGAGCATATGCTTCCAGATGGAAATGCAGTCGCCAATGCTTATCCATATATCGTTATTCGTAACTGAGCTGCACATTACTTACATTAGTACAGTAAATCTTTTTCTTTCTTTTGCGGGTAATGCTGAGACTGGGGTGGCGGCCGACCGAGAAGTCGAGTCTGAAACTGGGTTCAGACGTGAGATCGTCCACGGGGTTTAGTACTCTCCAATCTCCATTCAAAGATAGAATACTCTTTGCATAGAATATGGCTTGAGGTCCTTGTGCATCTGGTGATACTTTTGAAAATTTCCATCCAACCAGACCACCTAGCGACCTGGATTCTGGATCTAAGTTTCTGTTCTAAACCCGTTGTTGGCGTTCAAAAAGTGGTACGGTCCTGGAGATGTTCCAGAGTCAGTTTAGGTTATGACATGCGATCGAGGAACTTGAGGAGATCATGCTAGCGCATGGTAGTGACACTGGGAACTCCAAGCAGCAACGTACAAGGCAGAAGCATCGGACTGTTCTATGCGAATCAAATGCTGCAGAAGAATAGAAACTACGCCTTCAACCATTTCTGCTGGTAAGCAGATGAGGTGTTCTTCAGCCACATTACAGATGGTGCGTTTCACATGAGACCAGGTAAAGTATGGTAACTCTAATTCTCAAGTTACCGTCAGGAAAGAAGGTGCTAGCTTTGACGTTTGACGTGGAACAGAGGAAGGCCTGGGATCAATTACCCGAAGAAGGTAATATGGCCGTGAATGATGCATTCTTCATATGCTCAAAAACCTGATCATTGGCCATGGGCAGAATCTGCCATAGCTTGCCAGTCAGAAAACGAAGTTGCTGATCCGAACTCTAGCTACCAAAGCCTTGATGTGTTGTGGTGACAATCTCATGATCGGCCTGATGAGATTTGACCAGAACAAATCTTTATCAAAATTTCGACACTAGGCCATCTGCATAAACACAATGCAAGCACCATTGGGCCTCAACACATGAACTTTAGATTCTGACGATTGACACAAACATAATCTAGGAGACTCATCTGGTAGCGCTGATGTTTTTGTCAATGCTAAATGGCAACAGAGAAGGTGCCACCAGAGTTTTGACAACATATACACCGTCAAATTAGTTCCATGTGCCGTCAATTGGACACAGAAAAGGAGAGCGTATGTCTCCGGCTTGCTGCTAAGACAACATAGTACTAGGATTTGTCTTACACTACATATGATTACGGATTTCTTCAGTTGGCGCGAATTTTGCCATGAGCTATGGCAGAAAGGAGATCACAAGTTACAACACAGACTAGAGCTGCGGAAAGTTCTTTTTGCAAGATGAGAAGCCCTTACTGCCTTGCCGCTTGGGAACTGAACTGCGGCAGATGAGTCGACTCCGCTAGTGATTCTCTCCTTGACTGAAAGCTTCTCGCTCTCAGTAGAGGGAAGTTGGATGGCGGAAGGTTGTCGCAGCACTTGTCACACACCAGCCTATCGTAGAGGAACACATCCTCTAGAGTCACCGCTGCTTCCATAACACGCCTGACATATCTCACCATGTAGTCATCAGACTGAAAACCGAAGATTACCAGCGTTGCTAGACTCTGGTGCTGGAAACCAGATACAGACGATTCCCACCTTACACCCTTTCTTACGCTATATGAGAGTTCCCTCCTCATCACCCTGTCCGTTTCCATCTCACACAGATGATCCCACACCTGCATGCCATAGGACGACACAGAAAAGGAAAACGCTTACCAGTTTTGCAGCCATTTGCAAAAAAAATGTTTTGCAACCATTTATATTTTTTTCGATAAATGCAACCATTTATATACCATGCAAAAAGCTCGCAAAGTTTTACAAGCATAGGTGCAGCTAAGAACATACCGTCAAATATAGTCCTTTAGATTGGGCGCAGCTTCAAGAATGAACAATGACCAGGAGAGATCAAAATCTTCTGGAATTTCAGCCAGATGCAGAAACCTTAGTTGGCGGAACACGGAAGCCAGCCTTCTCGTTAGATGTTCTGGTTGCACCCAAATCTGCAACAAGGATACAAATGATGAGATAAGCTGAAAGAAGTGAAGCCGTAGCTAGCAAAACATCTGTCTCGACTTACCTTTTCGCACTCAAATCCTAACCTCAGGTTACGCACACATGTGCCGCCAAGAAACTCACTTAACTTGACCATTTTGTGGCTTCTAAGACAAACATTGGTGAGATCTAAAGTCGCGAGCAACGGCACATAACCAAGAGACAGTGGATCTTCAAAAGCGATCCAACCCTGGAAGGCCATATGTGAGAGTTTCGGGAGGGAGGTGACCATGACTCTTCTAAATGAACAATTAACGATCTCAAGCTCAATGAGCTCCAAGTGTTCAACTTGCAGAGTGCTCCAAACCCCTGAGTCGCAATTATACATGTGTAGATGCTTTAGATGCTTGCAGGTGATGAGGAGATTACAGATGTCCGATTTACCAAATCTCAAATATTGCAGTTTGAGGTGCGTGAGACCACCAAATGAACCTGGACAAGCTTTAAAGAATCGCTTGAATTTTCTCCCATAGTAGACCATATCATCATCACCACGGCGGGAGTAATGTGTCTCAATCAAAATTGAGGATTGGGCTATCTCAACCTTGTGGGTTGCCATGGTATGGGCAACAGCACGTCCAATGGATATGGTGTCGCTATCTCGCAAGAAAAAACTCAAGGACAGCAAATGGATGGTGTTTCGGCTCGGATCCCTGCGTGACAGGATGCTCTTTGTTGCCTCAGCCACAGCTGCATTGATGCGTACAATTTGACCTTGATAGCATGTGGTTTTACCCTCAGGGAGGAAATCCGAAACATCTATCTCAAGTCGAGAGAGCATAGCAGGGAGCTGCTGCCACCGTCGAGAGAGGACACCGGTTCTTGCCACCTCGCGAACATTAAGTCGCTCGAGAATGGTAAGCAAAATATGGTCAGGCAAGTTGCTAAGTGACAAGGGTATACATCTCGGGTACCCTACCGTGAGGGTACCTGGTGCACGTGACGACTAAAAGCCCAATAGCGAAGAGACAACTCGAAGCCCAAGACAGGAGGCCCAACAAGATTGAGTACCCTCCAAGTTTAGACATAGACATAGTCCGTTTGTACTTTCCTTATGTGTAAACTAGGTCGGTTATAAACTTCCGGGACCCAGCCTATTTAAGGGCTGGGAGGGGTGCCGATCTAGGTACAAGGCATACTCGAACCACCGAAAGCTCTAGATCGATAGAGTTTTTTTTTTAAATAATACGATTTTAAATGCGAATTTCGGACAGTAGCATGCGCGCAGACGAAATTTGAGAAGTAGCGCGCCGTCGGTCCCGAGCGGGCCGAAAGTAAACTTTCGGTTCCCTCCAGGCCGAAAGTGTGCTGTCGGCAGGCTGTCGGCAGGCTAGCCGACGAGAGCTGCATGCGCAGCACGAGCGGCAGGCGGGGTCCCACCTCTTTCGGCGCCGAGCGGGTCGAAACTCGACTTTCGGGTCGGAGCGAGTCGAAAGTGAGCACATAAGAATCTCCGCCCGCGCTCGCCGTCGACCGCGCTGTCTCCTCTGCTCGCCACTTTCCTCTTCCTCCTGCTCGTGCTGTTCTTCCTCTCCACCGAATGAGCAGCCGATTCTGTCCAAAAAAAATTTTGCTGCAAGTGATTAGATTGCTAAAAAAGAAGAGAGAAGTGCTGGGGCATCCAGGATCTGTTGATGGGTTAGGTTTTTTGGAGTCGTTTTGAGGGGTGGAGGTGGAGGATTGGGAGCAATGGTGGTCAAGAATGGTGGATAGTGGTGTTGTGAGCTGGTGTTTGAGAAGGTGGTGCTGTGGTGGAGCGGTGGAGGCGGTAGATTGAACCTGGAGAGCTGTGCCGACGGGATCCACACGCGTCAAGGGTAAACCCTAATTAGTCACTAGATAATTTATGTTTAGTGTAATAATAGTTTGTGAGTGGACTTAGGTGGTAAAATTATTTTGTTGGTGCATGCGTTAGCGTAAATTTATTTTGTTGGTGCATTCGTTGGTAGTACTGTCTGAATAATTAAGTTGGTGGATACGTTAAGATTATTGTAGTATTATTTTGTTGATCAATGCATTAGTTGTAGTGTAGACATTTTACTGGTGGTCGTTACATTTTACGGTGGTAGTAATATTATATTTTGTCAGTTAGATTTAGTAATATTATTCAGTGGTCGTAATATTTTTCGGTGATCGGCATCTGATAATGCAATAAATATGTTTAGGTCATGGAAGTGGTTCATATTGTTGTGCACTATGGCGCCGGTAATGTCGGTGTATCCGAGTTAGGTGTTGATTTGAGTGAATTTGGGAATATGTTGATTCAGCTTACAGACCCAGTGAATTTGAGAATAGCTGCCATTCAGCAGTATTTCACGATAAATTTCGGGTTTGATCCTAATATATGGGCTGTTAAGATTCAATCTGTATGGAGCAAATCCCGTACAAATATTTTTCGGGAGTTGTTGCCGCTAGATCGGACAAGTCAGTGGACATCTTGGCTAGCATCATGCAAACGCTGAGGTACACAACCTGAAATCCTGCTGGTATTTTATCTGATAGAGAACAATTTGGAACACGGTGGCGGGGGTCCTGAGCATGGAGAGAGTAGTCAGTGTACTGGCTCAGAGAATGTTGATTTGTTTGGCTCCATGGAAAATATTTCTGATAATTATGAACCGGCACTTAGTAGTCAGTCGGCAGGACCAGCGCATGTAGGGGAGGCAGATGGGGATGAGTACGCAGGAACATTAGCAACAGATGTTGGACGAAGATGAGGATGGCCTTGCAGAAGATCTTGATTCTGATAATGAAAATGATGCTCATGATCAAGATGACGAAGAGGATGTTGACGATGGGCCTATTCCTGACTATTGGAATGAGGACAAGTCGAACATGACAGTCGTGCAAGACGGAAACTCTTCGTCATGGGGGTATCACATGAATAATATTCAAGTTGGTGCTCAGTACAGCACAAAGCAGCAGCTTAGGGAAGCCGTGATTAAGTGGGCTTTGTCCACGCAAAGGGTTTTCCGCACTGAAGTCTCAAACAAAATATTTGACTATGAGTTGTGCTGATATTAACTGTCCAGGAAGGGTGCATGGTCACTTACCGAAGTATGACGTGATGTGGGTGGTTTCAGGCTTCGAGCCGCACACTTGTGAAATATCGAGTACATTGAAAGACCATCCAAACCTGACTTCAACTCTCATTGCACGCCTCTTGTACGATGAGATAGTGCGGACAAAAGACATGGTGGCGAGAAACATCATCTCGACAGTTAAGGCTAGATGGAAAACAACCATTAAGTATGGGAAGGCATGGAGAGCAAAGCAGAAGGCTCTGGAGGAGAGGTTTGGGACATTTTATGATGCATATGATAATGTTGTCCATCAAATTACCACATTGAACGAGAGGAATCCTGGCACCCATGTAGCTTTGCAATTATTTAAGATTCCCGAGGAGCCAAACTATTCTGTATTTTGCAGGATGTTCTTCTCGTTCGCAATATGCATCGAATCTTTCAAACATTGTCGTCCAGTGCTCTGCATCGATGGCACATTTCTGACAGGCAAGTACAAGGGACAGATACTGACCGCCATTGGTGTGGATGGTAACCAACAGATCGTTCCTATTGCCTTTGCCTTCGTAGAGGGTGAGAATTATGAGAGCTGGTTATTCTTTCTGAGGGAATTAAAAAAGGGGGTCGTGGAGGATCGGCCAAACGTGTGCATACTTCATGACAGACATCCAGGTATGTTGAAGGCAATCAAGGCACTACAGCAGCCTGCTGGGGACGAACCTGTACCATGGACTGACTTGCAGAGCCGATGGTGTATGCGTCATCTCGCTGCGAATTTTTACTCATGTTTTAAGAGTAAGCGGCTGATGAATCTGTTCAAAAGACTCTGCAATATGAATCAGGAAAGGAAGTACAATTTTCTGTGGGAAATACTCACTGAATTCACGAACAAACAAGTGAAGGAAAGAAGAGCTGCACAGGCAACAGCGATCGCTGCGCAGGTGAGAGCTGCACAGGCTTCGCAGGCGTCTGCATCACAAACAGACGAAGGGGATCCTGTTGGATTGTGTGACTTGCCTGGAATTGACCCCCGGGAACGAAGAGAAAGAAAGGAAACCGAATACGGAATTTTGTAGAGTGGATAGAAAAAGAGCCTCCCGTGAAATGGTCTTTGTTGCACGATACAAATGGAGCACGATATGGCATCATGACAACCAACCTTGCTGAGGTATATAACTTCGTACTCAGAGGTAACAGGGGTTTGCCACTTACAGCACTTGTGGAGGGGATTATGCACGGAACAATGACATATTTCAGAGATAGACGTCAAGAAGCTGTCGAACATATTGAACGTTACCCCAACACACCATATTGCAGGAAGATCAGGTTGTACATGGAGAGAAAGACAAAGAAGGCACGTTTGCATGGCGTCATTAGGATTGGTAACGAAGAAGCCAGGTATGAGGTGCGCTTACCTACTGCGAGATTTGGTGCTGCTAATGAGATGAGAACCCACGAGGTTAAAATTACTGATGAAGCACCGCCATCTTGTGAGTGTACATGCAACAAGCCGAGGCTGCTTCACCTCCCTTGCTCTCATGTGTTGGCAGTCTGTGGGCAGATGGGTTTGAACCCGTACTATTTCGTGTCACCGTATTACATGAAGGAGGCAGTGGTGCATACCTGGACCGGGGAGATGGCAGGATATAGAGTTGTCGGTAACTTCAACAAGGTTGATCCTGCAAAGCGAATGTACATTCCTCATCCGGCTATGAAAAGGACAACTAGAGGGAGACGACAGTCACTGCGCATACGGAATGATATGGACGAGTCTGAAGCAGGTGGAAGCACTCGACAATGCTTATATTGCACTCATTTCGGCCATAGGGAGAAGAATTGTCCCGATTACCCCAAGGAGCCGGAGGAAGACGAGGGAGAGCTGTTCCTGCACGCGGTCAAGGCAACAGAGGAAGAAGAGGGCGTGCACAGCGTGGCTAGCACGTGGTTTTTATTTGTAATATGTAATATGTCGTGAAGACTATGTTTTTATTTTATGTGTCATAACTATGTTCGAATATGTAATAAATCGTGAAGACTATGTTTTTATTTGTACGTGTCATAACTATGTTCGAATATGTAATAAATCGTGAAGACTATGTTTTTATTTGTACGTGTCATAACTATTATGAACTAGTAATAAATCGTGAAGACTATGTTTTTTGTGTCTTGCCGTTAGTTTACTTTGCAATTTATTATGAAGTACTTAATTAATCTATACTATGCAGATGGCTGGACGTGACTTGCTTGACGACACGATTGATGCCAAGCATCGGGCTAGGATTTGGGAGTCTGGTACACAACCACCAGTGTTGCGTACTCGGACTCCAGGAGCTAATTGGGCGCTGCACCCCGCTTGGGTTGATCGGTACGTGAAACCTTATGTTCAATTATAAGCATCAGTAGTACGCTAAAAATTGCTGACAGACTCGGGTCTTCTGTATGCAGGCTGGCTTGGTCTGGTCTGTTACCACTTGCTCGTCTAGTTGAGATGAGTCCAGAGCTGTCGGTTGAGATTCAGCCAGAGGCTGACGGACAGGAGGCCCAGCGCCTCCACCGTAGTGCTAGTAGTCGTGTCGGCGTGGACAAGTCATTGGTGAGCTGCTTAGTTGATCGGTGGAGGCCCGAGACCCACACGTTCCACTTTCCGTGGGGGGAGATGGCACCTACTCTTCAGGATGTGTCATACTTGTTGGGACTTCCTTTGTCGGGCGAGGTGATTGGACCGACGGACTCTCCAGTCGGTTGGCGTGACGCCATGCAGGCACGGTTCGCAGGCGTGCATCCGGAGAATCCAGAGTTGGTGTACAGTTCTCACGGTGTGAGACAGGCATGGCTGAACAATTTTCAGGTAAACCCATCGTTATTTTAATGTTTAGTCTTTATCGATCGGTATGTCAATACTAACTGAAATTCTTATTCATTGCAGATTAATAACTTAGGGTACCCTGAGATGGCTTTGAGTCAGCCGCAGATTACTAGAAGTCTGGAGGCCTATCTACTGTGGCTATTTGGCAAGGTGATGTTCACTGAGACACACCAGGACACAATTACTGCACGCTGGATACCTGTGGCGCACGAGATTGCAGAGGCGCAGAGGGAGGAGGACATTGTGCCCCGGAGTTTCGGGTCTGCACTCTTAGCCGCTACTTACAGAGCGATGTGCAACGCGTGCGTGAAGAGCGAGAGGACATCTTCACTACTTGGATGTCCACTTTTTCTGCACCTTTGGTCTTGGGAGAGGTTCCCTGTTGGTAGACCTGACGTGAATGCGCACATCCCCTGGGACTACACACTCATGGAGCATAACCTAGCCGAAGCGCCTACGTTTGGCAGCACATGGGCACAGCGAGAGGTAAACATTTACATCATTTAGTTGTGTTCGCTCGACTTACTTTGTTATTTTACGGTCAACTAACTAGTTTGTTTATGTACAGAGAAGATTCAGGGGAGTCCAAGTCAGGAATTGTTATAGAGCATTCACTGAGTGGTTCGATGCGCTTCAGGACCACCAGGTTATATGGGAGCCATACGGGGATGTCGCAAGGCAGAGTAGATTCCCCCGCGGGCTTTCTGACCTGTGCACGAGAGATCGGAGGTACTGGTTGACTACAGCTCGTATTGTGTTCGACGTCTCGGTGGAGCAGATGGCACAACATCGGATCATGAGACAGTTTGGAGGACGGCAGTTGCCGGTGCCTCCTACTCGACCTCAGCTCCCTTCCCACGTGCACAGGTAACTCTTCTAGATGAAACTATTTTTTCTATTTTGTGTATGCATCCAGTTGTTTTTAATTGCTCTACACGTATATATGCTACAGGTTAAGTCGTCAAGGAGACAGACCACTTGCAACTTGGCTACAGAAGCTCCAACCGTACATGGTAGAATGGGCGACTGCGACCGCGATTGAAAATCTATGGCTGGACAATGAGGCGTTTGTGCCTGCTGATTTTGATCACTACCTCCAGACATACAGACAATCCACTCGCACACGGTTACTTCCGACGCTACAGCCTGATCAGATGCAGCCAGCTAGTGTGATCGACATGTACCCACTACACGGTATTGGGGGGGCGCGGTACTCTGCGGTACGTACTAAATTTATGTGCCTCCATTGCATAATCTATGCCTTCATACAAATTTCTAACATTTTTTCCTTACTAAACAGGCTGAGCAGATAGCAGAGATTCAGCGTGATGTGAGTAGGTACAACCCGCCACCTGAGTGCAGGCCATGGTTCAGACGACTAGAGGAGAAGCTACGACGTGTGTACAGTGTGCTTACCTGTTCCGGTGTTGCCGATGTTGTGCCACGCCAGCCAGCTCCGCGTCCTCCGCGCCACTCTACACCCACTCCGGATGCACAGGTATCACCTTCCGCACACTACACACATCGACACGACCCGAGACCTCGTTTTACACCTCCTCAGCCTAGGAGCACACGACCTACGTTCGAGGTCGGTTCATCATCTCACCAGCCGGAGCATTTCGAGCCGGGTCCTTCTCAGCCAGTTCCTTCCCAGCCGGGTACTTCGTCGTGGGTCATGCCCCCTCATATGATGATGCAGCAGCCTGGTATGCATCAGTGGGGCATGCCACGTGATCAAGGTTTCGGGCAACACCCTAGTATGTACGGTCAACCGTCTTATGCAGAGATGATTTGGAGCGGGGTTGCACCGCCTATGACTCAGCCAATGCTCGATCTCGGTTAGTATGTTTTATTTTTTCCCACATATTACTCTTGTTCATCAACATCACATACTAACATATGCAGGTGGAGGTGGTTCGGCATACAACTCTCCACGATTTGACCAGGAGAATCCGATGTACTGTACGCCACCGCCCGTCACACAGCCTACGCAGGACGAGGACGAGGAGTCGCCGCTGCAAGGTAGTGGGACGCAGCCGCGACAGGATGACGTGGACTTGACAGTGCCTCGTCAATTGAGGGTAGCTCACAGGTACGGCAGGTCAACGCCCGTCCAGCCCCCTCCTCGTCAGGCTCGGCCACGCAGGGGTCAGTGATATATTTGGGACATACTCGTACTTAGGTGTATGAGACATATCCGTATATCTATTTCTATGTGAGACATATTCATATTTATGTTCGTCTGTACGAGACATATTATAATCTATGTACGAGACATATTATTATCTATATACGAGACATATTATTATCTATGTACGAGACATATTATAATTGATACGAAACATCCCACATTGAATCGATAAATTAATTTAACATACAACTAGAGATCTACGTTACAACTTCACTAATTCTAAATACTGGATAGAACAAATTAAGGTACAACTTCAAATTACGATACAACACAAGTAAAACAAAGACTCTACCTATCTCCCATCGATGCAGCCTGCACCATCCGCCGTGTTGCCACCCTTGCCCTTTGACGAAGATTCTGCCTTCTTGCCTTTGCCCTTGGACGAAGCTTCTGCCTTCTTGCCATTACCCTTGCTCGATGCTTCAGCCTTCTTCTCCTTGCCCTTGCTCAGTGCCTCAACCCTCCTTTCCTTTGACGACGGCATGAAATCGTCGTCATCATCGCTGTCAACTACCCAGAGACAGGAACGACCGTACGAAGCACGGTCAGCTTCAGTGCGGTAGAATGGACTATTCGTAACTTTCCTGTCAAACTTATCTGCAAGCCTGAGCATTTCTGCACGAATTTGGTGCGGGGTCCTATACGGAAACCCATCGCGGCATAGCTTCGCCCCGAGCAAAGCGAGATGACTCTCAGTGTGCAAAATTTCTTCAAGTGGAACTACCCTACCATCTACCTTCAAATTGCTCGAAACCTTGGCGAGATGCTCGGATGCGGAAATGTGAAACCCGGATACACACTTCTCACATGGACCAATACACACCATGCTTGCACTCAAGTGAGTACCATGCCTACTTTCGACTGGGTTTTATAGAACTACCGGTGGCGGGAAATGGCGGGAAACGGTGGCGGGAACGATAGCGGGAAATATTTTGGCAGGAAACAGTGGCGGGAACGATAGCGGGAAATATTTTGGCGCGAAATGGTAGCGGGAACGATAGCGTGAAATATTTTGGCGCGAAACGGTGGCGGGAAACGATAGCGGGAAATATTTTGACGCGAAACGGTGGCGGGAAACGATAGCGGGAAAGATTTTGGCGCGAAACGGGGGCGTGAAAAACTGTCGGCCAGACCCAAAGAGTTTCGGCTCGGCCTAGGCCGAAAGTCTCTCTGACACGGGCCCGCCGTGGCCATGCAGCTGTCGGCGATTTGTAGGCCGAATGCAGCTTTCGGTTCCTGCTAGGCCGAAAGTAGTCTTTCGGCCCGGGCCAGGCCGAAAGTTGCAACTTTCGGCCCCCTCCGGGACGACGGCGCGCTAGTTTTCAAATTTCGCTGGCGCGTATACTACCTTCCGAAATAGTCATTAAAAATAATATTATTAAAAAAAAACTCGAGATCGATACCTCGCCAGAGCTCCCCTGTAATTGCATAATCCACACAATCAATACCAGACAAGTAGGAAGTTGGGTCTTTACCTCCACCCGAGGGGACTGAACCTGGGTAAATCTTTGCCTCTGCTTGTCAGCCGACGAAACTACCAGTACTATCACGTTCTCTCCCCATAATCTCAACCCTAGGTCCTTAACCATGGGATTTGATGAGTGTACCCCTCGTCAATTGGTGCCGTCTGTGGGAAAGAATAGTGCTGGACTCACGGTTTCTTCGGTTCCATCGGAAAACGGCGACTCGCCGATCGGATCTACAAACGGCAACTCGCCGGCTGCATCAACAAACCAGAACTCGCCGACTCAGGCGGCACACGGCAACTCGCCGGCTCACTCGACAAACGGCAACACGCCAGCTTCACCCGCAAAAAGCGCATCGGATCCTCTGATGGATTTCGAGCCACACTCGCCAGGATTCCAGGAGGCCTTCTCCGATCTCGAGTCAGGTTTGGGTTTAACCGTTGGTTCGTTCAATTTTTTCATCAACAAGCTTGGTGTGCAGGACTTGACGGATCCACGCCAACTCGCGACTTCCGCACCCGAGGCTCCATCGGTTGCGGTTCCTTCGACTGCGGATCCCTCAACCGCGTCCATACCATCGTCGATCTTCCAAGCTTGCTCGTCCGCAACAACCATGTCCACACGAGAGATGCACGAGCTCATCGAAGAACTTCAGGGCGAGGAGGCCGAATCAGCATACCGCACAAACAATCCCGAGCTCGATCTCTCACTCGAGGATAGTCTCGACTGCGGGATCTCCTTCAGCGACTTCGACGAACTCGAAACTCATATCGACAACCACGTCGACTCCGAGATCTGCACCAACAACAACAACCTCGACTCTGAGATTCATAACAACTTCGTCGACGCCGAGATGAGCATAGGCGATGAAGGCATCAACAGCGAGATCCGTCCAGACGGACCACTCGACGGACATATCGACTCCGACATGAGCCTTGATGACGATGTCGAGTCCATGACGGGATTCGAAGACACACATACATACCCTGGGTGATACCCCAGCAGGTTTACGTCGCCATCGCCGCAGAATCATCAGATGCTGCGGCCAGCCGCAGGCCTACAAAATTCCCGTGCACAATTACTATGCCGGACGGAGTCACAACTCTCACAATCACCGCTGAGATGGCAGCAAAAGCAGATAAAGTCATCAAGGAGTGCACAATGATGCCAGCAGACGCAACACAAGAGGAGATGTTGACCTTCCAGTACTTCAACTAGCAGGAATCACTTCGACTGCGGCAGGTCAGAGCAACACTCGAAGAACGCAAAAAGCAAGCTAGCTTGTCGAATGCGCGAAGAAGACAGCTCTCCCTGAGCTCCACCGGGCGAGCGGACACAAGACCCAGATCAAGGTTGTCACACCTCTCGCCAGACGAAAGGGCGGCACTCACCCGCAACTTAGGCAACTCTTTCATGACATACGACGAAGAGGGAGTGCCAGTACCCAAAACAGCTGCGGGTGCCCTCTTCACCGCTGCAGCATACCTAGAGGCAATCAAGCCTCCAGCTGATGACCCCAATGCAAAACTACATCGCCAGCAGATCAAATCACTCGCCTTAGCGGCGAAGGCCATACGCCAAACTCCAAGAACTCCAGGTGGGAGTCGAGACCGTGCCCTAGTCGACGCACGTCGGGAAGAGCATAATCGCAGTGGTCAGATCACGCAGATCTTATAGTAGCGACTCATACTCTGATCGAGAGCCCGAGCCACATGGAGCTCTGTGCTTCACTCGACGCGTCCGCGAGACACGGATGCCCAAAGGGTTCAAACTCACATCTGAACAGCCCAAGTACACGGGTCGACAGGAACCTTCTGGGTGGCTGGAAGACTACAGGCTGGCTGTCGCGTGCCAGCGAGGTACAAACACCACGGCTATGCAATAGATACGACTCATGTTCGAAGGCACAGCCCGCGACTGGCTCAAGGCCCTACCTCCATCAAAGTACGACTCGTGGGATCACTTCCGCGATGACTTCATCAAAAACTTCGAGCCTCTATGTGAGCGCCCAAAAACGTTCGAGGAACTGCGGGCCTGCGTGCAACGTTCAGATGAAACGCTGAGGTCATTCATCAGACGATGGACTGAGATACGTAACTCAGTCGGAGTAATTTCAGAAGATATGGCCATGGATGCTTTCATAATGGGACTCGCCAGGCGGGACCTCAAAGAAGCACTTGGCCGCAAAAAGCCAACCTCTGTGGCTAACCTCTTGATGACCGCGACTGAGTGGGCAGGCGGAGAAGACATGGCGCGCACCACACGCGGGTCCTCACCCCGTGACAATCATGAAAGCGGCAGTCGAAGCCGCAGAGACTCGTACAGAGACGACTGAAGGCGCAAACGTTCAAAACGTCACTACGACGATGACAGACCCGAATAATACCGGCTGGGTTCTCCACACCCCGCAATGACCAGGACAGAAGCGACCGACGGTCGGAAGATCGGCGAGACAGTCGAGATGATCGGCGAGACAGTCGAGATGATCGTCGGGACAGTCGAGACCGCGGCCAACGCAGTGATAGCTACAAGAGGAAGGACTGGCGCAAGTCATGGGCACAATCTAAGCGATCATTCGAAGAAAAGATGGATGCTGATTGCAGATTCCACCTGTACAAGGGGGACGACGGAAAACTGCGCTCCAATCACTCGATGAGAAACTGCAGGGAGTTCGACCAAATGGCGACTGATTACGTAAATCTCAGAAAGGCAGCAGCCACACAAGCACCTGCACCCGTGCCTCAGCCAAACAATGTGCCTGTTCTGATGGCACCACCTCCACCACACAGCCTGCCGCAGGCGAAAATCTCGCGGGTGCCATACAGCACATACCTCGGGTGGACGAACCACAGTACCCTCCGCCCCAAGGGCAGATGTACATGATACAGAAAGGTCGCCCTTCCAACAGAGAGTAAAAACTTCGCACTCGACAAGTAAACATGGCTGTCATGTCACCTCCTGCTGTAACTGAGTTCTTGAAGGGTTCTGAAACCGCAATAAGCTTCAGCAGAGAGGACCACCCTCCATCGGTCGTTCGTCCAGGGCACTCTGCTCTGGTACTCGATGCACAAATTGGAGGCTACGCCATGTCCAAGGTGTTCATGGATGGTGGCAGCGACATAAACATCATCTTTGCAGATACGCTCCGCAAAATGAACAGGTCAGTCGAAAACCTGCCAAGATCTTCAAATACCTTTCACGGTATCGTCCCAGGCAAAGCAATAAGCCCAGAAGGCACCATACAACTCGACGTAATGTTCGGGGACAAGAACCACTTCAGAACAGAATCGATTGAATTCGAAGTTGTCGATTGGAAGTCACAATACCATGCTATACTTGGACGCCCGATGTTCGCTCGATTCATGGCGGTGCCACACTACGCATACCTCCAGCTGAAAATGCCTGGACCAAAAGGAGTAATCACAGTCAAAGGGAACTTCCAAAAGTCCGATTCTTTGACCGAGAATTCAGCAAAATCTCTGAGATGTTTGGCATGGAAGCAACACTCGCTGATCTAGCGGTCTCCAACGATCGAACACTTATGCCAGAACACAAAAAGGTGGCAGTTGGCAGAGCATTCAATGCCACCAATGACACAAGATCGCATCAGGTGCACCCGACTGACCCGACCAAGACAGTCAATGTCTCGTCGAGTCTGCCTATCGCATAGGAAAGCGCGCTTGTCGAATTCCTCCATGAGAACTGGGATATATTTGCATGGTGTCCAGCCGACATGCCAGGTATTCCCAGGGAATTCGCCGAGCACTCTCTCTAGTTATTTCCAGATGCTAAACCAGTCAAGCAAACAATGCGCCGCATATCCGGCCCAAAAAGAACTGCAGTCGAAGCCAAAGTCGACAAGCTACTCACAGCAGGATTCATCAGAGAGATCAAGAAATCACAATGGGTGGCCAACCCCGTACTCGTAGAGAAGAAGCACACATATATCCTTCGGATGTGCGTAGATTTCACAACACTCAATAAATGCTGTCCAAAGGATCACTTTCCACTACCTCGAATCGACCAGATCGTCGACTCCACCACCGGGTGCGCTCGCTTGTCCTTCCTGGATGCTTACTCGGGTTACCACCAGATAAGGATGAAGGAAGAGTATGAAGAGAAAACGGCGTTCATAACCCCGCTTGGGGTCTACTGCTACACCACAATGCCTTTCGGGCTCAAGAACGCAGGCGCAACCTACCAGCGCATGATGCAAGACTGCCTCAAGAAGAAAATTGGGCGAAACGTCCAAGTCTACGTCGACGACATCGTCATCACAACAAGGGAAGAAAACACACTACTCGATGATTTGCGAGAGACGTTCGCAAACCTCAAACGCTTCCACATCAAGCTCAATCCGAAGAAGTGCACGTTTGGCGTGCCAGCGGGCAACTCCTCGGGTATCTAGTTCAGCTCGAGGAATCGAGGCAGACCTGGAGAAAATACAGGCCATCTTGACGATGCAAAGCCTTCAAAGCTCCATGACGTGCAAAAGTTAGCGGGTCGAGTGGCGGCGCTCAGTCGATTAATCAGCAAGCTAGGCGAAAAAGCACTCCCGTTCTATCGACTAATGAAGAAAGCAGATAAATTCGAGTGGACGCCAGAAGCTGAAGCAGCCTTTACGGATCTCAAGCGAGTCCTCACAAGCCCTCCAATCCTCGTCGCACCAAGGGAACGCGAGCCATTGTACCTATATGTCTCTGCAACTAACAGGGTGGTAAGCACCGTACTGGTAGTCGAACGAAGGGAGGAGGGACACGCCCAAAGCATACAACGTCCAGTCTATTACTTGAGTGAAGTGCTCTCCACATCAAAGCAGCGGTACCCGCACTATCAGAAGCTGGCCTACGCCGTGTTCATGTCCTCAAGGAAGCTGACGCATTACTTCTCCGAGCACCCGATCACTGTAATCAGCACCTCAGGGATCGGGTACATCCTCACAAACCCCAACGCAACTGGGCGAGTAGCAAAATGGCTCATCGAGCTAGCACCAAGAGACATCAAGTATGATTACCCGAAGGCCATCAAAGCACAAGTTTTACCTGACTTCCACACCGAGTGGATCGAAGCTCAGCTCCCAGGAGCACCAGATGTGTCCAACTCATGGACTATGTACTTCGATGGCTCAAAGAAAAACGAAGGCGCAGGCGCAGGTGTTATCCTCATATCACCAAAAGGCGACAAGCTCCGCTAGATCCTACAAATGGGTTTCATGCCAGCAGTCGATCACTCGTAGCCAAAGCCTTTCGCGCAGGCTTCTACTGGCCCACAGCACTCAAAGACGCGGAGGACATAGTCAAAAGGTGCATCGGCTGCCAAAAATTCGCCACAAAGCCACACGCACCCGCGTCGGCGTTGAAGACAATACCATTTGCCTGACCCTTCGCCCAGTGGGGGCTCGATATGGTTGGGCCACTCAAAAAATCCTCCCATGGAGGGCATACTCACCTTCTGGTGGCGGTCGACAAGTTCACCAAGTGGATTGAAGCAGTACCTATCACAAGTTCGACTGCCACTACAGCAGTCAATTTCATAAAATCCATCATATACCGCTTTGGTGTGCCAAGTAGCATCATCACTGACAACGGTACAAACTTCACGGCTGAGGAATTCCAATCCTTCTGCAAAGAGCAAGATATCACGCTCAATTATGCATCTGTGGCACACCCGCAATCTAATGGCCAAGTCGAAAAGGCCAATGGACTTGTGACAAGCGGAATCAAGAAACGCCTCCTGGTGCCACTCAAAAGGGCCGCGGGTGCTTGGGTAGAAGAGCTCCCGTCTGTGCTATGGAGCCTACGCACAACACCCAACGCCTCAACGCAATTCACTCCATTCTTCATGGTCTACGGCGCAGAGGCAATCCTGCCATCAGACGTAAGGTTCAACGCACCAAGGGTCGAAGCATACAATGAAGACGATGCAGATGAAGCACTCGAAGATGCAGTCGACTTGCTCGAAGAAGCACGCAACACGGCGCTAGCACGCACAGCTGTCTACCAGCAAGATCTACGCAACTATCACAGCCGTCGACTGCGTACCAGGTCCTTCGAGGTTGGCGACTTGGTACTTCGACTGAAGCAAAAGAAGGTGCATAAACTTGCTTCTCCATGGGAAGGACCCTTCATCATCACCGAGGTCATTGGTGGTGGAGCATACAGACTGAAGCACGCGAAGACCGGCGAACTCTCCACAATCCTTGGAACGTTGCGCAGCTGCGCCGTTTCTATGCTTAGATTGCTCAGTCGCATAATGTAATAGGCACATATGTCGGATGGCTGCAGGTTTCAGACGCGCTCTTTTCCTTACCAGGGTACCTAAGGGGGCTGGAAGGTTTTTAATGAGGCGGCCTGCAGCTTAACATTCAAAAATGGAATATAGTCAATGATTCCTCATATTTCTCCCTGTTTACTACTCGCACAAACTACTCGCGCAACCTTAGCCTCACCCGAGCACTCGGGGGCTGCGCTACTTCAAAACGTGAGCTATCGCTCCTTCAAACATAATACCCTAGCCGCACTCGAATACTCGGGGGCTGGGTCGTAACAAATCATACGTAAAGCAAAAAGCTGCTCAATAACATGAGTTGAAGCTTCAAACATCGCAAAAATTCACAGCCTCACTCGAGCACTCGGGGGCTGTATAATTCATGATCTATGTAAAGTGTTTTTCATAAACCCCACTCGATACACTCGGGGGCTGCATACATACAAGTGAACAAATATGTACCAAGTACAAGTGGCAAAATTTACACTCGGGGGCTGTTCCCTATACATAAATACCCTAATCTTCTGGTTCGTCCTTGACTGGGAGAACGGGGCCCATAAGTTGAGCGTTATAACACTCAACCAACACCCTCGCATGTTCGACTGTATCGTCCAGATGCGATTGGGACAAGGACGATCCAGGCACGGGTGTACGTAGCTGCAAATTCGGGCGCTGACTTCGGATGTATGCCATCGTTGCGTTGGCCCCATCCACAAGCTTCTGGGCGATAAAATCTCGAATGGGACCTGCACTCCGGAAAAGCCCGAGCAAAGCGTGGATTCCTTGAGGTTGCGGCCCAGTCGGGAAAAGCGTCTGGTTGATTCGACTGAAGGCCGACCTGCATAACTCAAGCAGCATAGTGCTCCGCCACACCGATCCTGCAGAGTCGCGAGTATGCGTGCTCGGTGCTTATCCAAGCGAAAGTGCTGACGGCCAGTCGTGGGTTCGTCAGTCGCATGGTTCAACTGCTCCTCTACACGAGCCTGCTCCGCCTGGAAATCTGGAACAAAACCTGCAACAACACACGTTGGATCAACAAAAATGGACAGACTATGAACTCTCCAAAAAATCAAGGCAGTCATGCTTACACTCGAGCTGTCTGTTCACGATCTCCATTTCGCCAAGCACATACTCCTCCCGTTGAGTGGGTAGGGCAGGCCTCGCCCTCATCCTATCCAGCTCACTTCGGGCACTCCCCAGCTCTTGCTCCAGTTTCGCGAGTCGGGCCTTCATATAACGTATTACTGCGGCATCGTTTGCCACCTGAGCTCGAGATCGAGTAGGGGCACGATGCCGCGACGAGCTGGATACAGTGGCGGCTGGCCGTTTCTGTTCCAAACATCATAAAAGTTTCATGAGAAACTCATCACAAAGCTTAGGCGAGTAACAACACACAGCCTTACAAGCAGGATCATAACGAGGAAAATAAATTCATACAAAGGTAGCAAAAGCACATGCATACTCGCATGGTCATAAGTTTAATTACAAGGCATAAAAAGGCGCGCTGCCCTACTTCTCAGACATCGACTCCGACCTAGCCCTACTCGCACGGGCGGCGACCTCTGCTGCCCGGCGCTCCATGGTAGTCATAAATATTTCAGCCAACTTCGCGGCTGGCTCGTTCACATGCTTTAGGGACACCAGCTTCCCGCCCGGCTTGCGAGGGAAGTCAGACAGAGCGGCTTCGAAGTCACCCTCTATCCCATGACCTAAAAGGAGTTTGAGGGTGGTCTCTGAGCCGCGTACCGTCAAAGTGCGAGCAAAGTTCGTCATAGTCGAAGTTCCCGGGCCCAGGACGTCGGCGAAGCCATCCACAGTCGAAGGAGGTTGGCTAGACGGGAACACGTCCTTGTACACGGCGCCGAGCGTGCTCGTAGACTTGGCGAGTGCATCCTTGGCTTGGGTGGAGACGACATCCAGGTCGCCGATAGCGCGGTCAAGGGACAAATCGCCACTCGACTGGTCTACAGGTGCCGGTGCGCCAACAGCTCCTTCAAAAAAGCAGAAAGAACAGAAAATTTTACACAACATTCAGTGGCAAAAAGAAGTAGACAAAAAGTGAAAAATTCAACTCACCGCCTACGTCTCGGGTGAGGCTCGCCAAGCGCTCAGCATAATTTTTCTCGCGCAAGGCAGCGGAGTTCTTGGCATCATCCAAGGCCTTCTTCGACTCAGCGCGCTGTTTGGCGAGTGCGTCTTCTAGCTCTTTAACCCGGGACTCAGCAGTTGCCTTGTCACCTGAGATAGATGGACAGATGTCATTCACAATCGACAAAGCAAAGACATACAGAAGTCAAACACACTTACGGCTGAGTTGCTCCATGATAGCGCGCAGATTGTCCCTCTCCTGTTCAACCTGGACAAACGCCTTGCCTGATTCCACCAGGTTGAGGTAGAAGGGCTGCATGCACATGGAACCAGCATAAGCTATACACAAATAGTCCCAGAATGAGGACTCGACAAACGACACTTACGTGTTCAACCCAAGGCGCAGGCTTGGCAGCAGAAGTCCCAATTTGCGGAGTCGACGCACTCGCGATCTTGGCGGCCTCAAGGGTAGTAGCCGTGGCTACTGTTCTCACAACCTCAGCCGCAACAGGGGAAGCTTCTGGCTGATCTGGAGTCGAAGCTCTCTCGGTTGGAGGAGTTGGAGGTCGCACAGTCTCAGCACTGCGAGCGACAGAGGAAATACAGCATAAGCAAGACTATCAACAAGCAGAAATTTAAGTACAAAACGTTCAGACGCAAACCTGTGCTCTTCTTCCTCCTCGCTGTCGAGGTCGTCAAACATTGGGCCTCCAAACTGCAGCTCCTCACCCGACTTGGGAGGAGGAGCTGAGCACAATGGACTCACATCCAGAGGAGCGGCCTTGGCAGAATGTGAGGAGGTCGAATCTCATCATCCCTCAAATCCTCTTTTGCGGGTGAGCTCATAGAGGAAGACACAACTTGGGCCGCCCGATGGCGCTTGCGAGTAGGGACCTCGCTCACATCATCAGTCGTCAAGCTCCTTGTCCTGTGCTTCTTCAACCCTTCCTCTTCAACCTCTTCTGTGGGAGATGTAGTAGCCGAAGGAAGAGGCGATTCATCTCCTCCCTTCGCTTCTACCGTCACCTCTGTTTCATGAGTTGGGCCATCTTCGGGAAGAGGAGGAAGGGTTGAGGCGGTCGAGTGGCCCTGCATACAAAATACAGTAGTCGAAGTCACAAAGATGCATAGCAGAATAACAAAAACAGGAGATCATAAACTCGATAGATTCACTAACCTCTGGCAAAGGCTTTTCAGCCATAAGGAGCGACAGGGCAGTCGACGTTGCAGGGCTCGCTGGATTTTGTGCTGGTGATGGACCGCACGTGTGCCACCAGCTCGCTCCTAGACAGCTCCTCCTTGCTCATTCGGTGGAGTCGAGAGCACCCTTCATACTGCCACATTGGGTGGGCGCGAGCGCGGAGCGGCCACACCCGCATCTTCACAAAGGTGGCAATTAGATGCACACCAGTGACGCTGTTAAGCAGTCCTCCAATCGTCTCCAGCAGAGGCGCCGCTTCCGCCACTTCTTCAGTCGAAAGCTCATGGTCCCAGGCCTTCGTCCTAGCGGCTATACCAGCAGTCGAAAATGCTGGGACCCCATCCTGGTCGACGCGCACATAAAACCACCTTTTCCTCCACCCTTGCGCCGAGTCGACTGGCTTCAGGGCAAAGTATCGGGTGTCGCTGCGCACCTGGATTGAAGGCCTCCGACTGGATAGGTTCGGCCGCCTCGGTTGTTGGGCCTGACCATGAAGATAGATTTCCAAAGGCCCAGCTGGGAGCAACTCCCAGGAAACACTCGCACAATACCATGAAACAGGCAATGTGCATAATGCCGTTAGGGGTGAGATCATGGATCTGCACCCCATAGGCGTACAGCAAACCACGAACGAAGTCGTGGAGGGGAAAAGATAGACCCCTAGGCAAAAACTCCGCAAAACATACGCGCTCGTTTGCGCGAGGCTCGGGGAGTACCTCTTTCGATGGCGCGCGGACGGTAAGCTGGTCCGCCGGCGGCAGCAATCCGTCCTCGCGGAACTTCTCGAGATGGGCTGCCTTGATTGTGGACTTCATCCAGTCACCGTCGCTCTTCTTGAGGTCGACGGCGGCCGCAGATGCGCCAGCCGCAGCTTTCTTCCCCTTCAGGCGGCCGCGTCAGTCGCGGGCGCGTCGGCGGCAGAGGCTTTCCTCTTTGGCGCCATGGCGGTGGTGGCTAGGGAGAACAGAAAGAGCTTGGGCGCAAGAACAATGGAGCAGGAGCGCGAGGAAGAAGATGGAACAGGGGCGGCGCGCAGAGCAAATGGCTAGTAAAAAACAATGCCAGCGCCGTTTCCCCTATTTACCTCAAATCAAAGGCAATCACAGCCATTCAGATCCTAACCGTGCGCTACGCACGCAATCTCACCGTACACGTGGCAAACGCGGAGGGCAACCGTCGCCGGCCACTCCGCCCACTACGCACGCAAAAAGAGGAGCCATAATCACCTCCCGTAAAAAGTGGGCCAGTGGTCAAATCAAGTCCAAACTGCACCGTCGTTCGGTCAGCTCTGCACAAATGGGCCCACCTATGTGTCACGTCCCATCCATCGCAGCATAACGCACGCCACGCGTGTCAGACGGCGCAGTCGCCACAAAACGTCATCCATGACGTCGTCACAAGAACTTTGATCAGAAATACATTCGAGTCCGCTCAACGCGTATTGGTCACTCGATTGCCTTGTTTGGTTCGGGTGTGAAAAAGCAATGATAAGGCAAAATTGGTCACTCGACCGTTCCTTCGGCTGATTCCATATTACTCCCATCGGGAGCGTATCAAAAATTTCTTCGACTAAAGATGCTCAAGACAATGATTTTGAGATTATCCTCCATTACAAGTAATAAAGCACAATCTCGGGGGCTACTCCCATCGGGAGCGCTGTCGCGCACCCGATAGAATAAACGTCAAAAGGTCAGTCGACAAATATATCGACTCCGTTCATATACGAAATCATACTCGAAACATTCCCGAGTTGCGTCCGTCGCAAATACCTCGGATGCTGCACGCATAGTGCAAAGGTAAGACCCGCCGAACTTTCGAGCTGGGCTAAGGACCGTTCCAGCAACGTCAATCCTTATGCTTTCCGTGTCAGCAGACATGATGAAAAATCCCGACGGACGCGTTGGGTAAAATTCAAAGTTATACTGCAGATCGACTCTGTAAGACCTCAGCGGCCTAGTCGAATCTGACCAGTTTGTTCCAGATTCGAGTCCGGGGACTCGAGTTTGATTGAAAGCTAGTAAGGTTTTACCCGAATGTGTAGTTAACCAGTCCCGATCCGTCGAGTGTACTGGGCCTGCTAAGCTATTATCCCTTGATCATCATAAGCAAAAACCACAGTCGATGAAATACTCGACATAGCCAACATGTGCTATTCATACAGGAATTCCAATTATAATATACAGAATACAAAGCATATGACGTGCACTTACGAACGAGTCCATGCCCGATTCTTCGAGTCAGACAAGTACTCGGGGGCTACTGACAAGGGTATACATCTCGGGTACCCTACCGTGAGGGTACCTGGTGCACGTGACGACTAAAGCCCAATAGCGAAGAGACAACTCGAAGCCCAAGACAGGAGGCCCAACAAGATGGAGTACCCTCCAAGTTTAGACATAGACATAGTCGGTTTGTACTTTCCTTATGTGTAAACTAGGTCGGTTACAAACTCCCGGGACCCAGCCTATTTAAGGGCTGGGAGGGGTGCCGATCTAGGGACAAGCCATACTCGAACCACCAAAGCTCTAGCGAGATCGATACCTCGCCAGAGCTCCCCTGTAATGCATAATCCACACAATCAATACCAGACAAGCAGGAAGTAGGGTCTTTACCTCCACCCGAGGGGCCTGAACCTGGGTAAATCTTTGCCTCTGCTTATCAGCCGACGAAACTACCAGTACTACCACGTTCTCTTCCCATAATCTCAACCCTAGGTTCTTAACCATGGGATTTGATGAGTGTACCCCTCGTCACTAAGCCTGTCATCTCGATTGCCTTCCTGCATTTGAGATGTAAACGAATTAGAGTTTATTTCTTATCCGTCTCAAAGATGCCGTGAGCCTCAAATATGCAAATTTGATATACAGTCTGAAAGATGCAAATTCTTTCTGTAGTCTAAAGATGTAATTTAGACATTTTTCAAAAGGTGAAAAATGCTTTTAATGTGCAAATGGAAGCCATGCCTGAAGAGTGATTTTCGATCCGTGGATGGAATATGCAATTAGGCATTAGCAGACATACGAGTGAAGATGAAGAGAAAATAGTTTCGGTTATCTTCACATAGTGGAACCCTGCCAAAATGTCGTTTGGTACAAAAAGGAAAAAAGGACTCACCTCCATGGTGCCAATCAGCCGATGACCGAGAGGAAGAGCGAGGGAGGTCGCTGTCACCGGAGGTGTTTTCTGGTAGCTCGCGGGTAGCTAGGTCTCCTCTAAATCTGCTAGCTTCTGCGCTAACCGATTGGCGAGATATATAGGCTGGGTTAGGAACCGCTTGAGGTTATGCAAAATCAGACTTGAGCTAATGCAGAAGCTGCAGTGAGAATAAGCAACTGGAATTTGTTAGGTTGGGGTTTGTGAAGGCTTTTCTTTGTTGTGCAGTTGATGAAAAAAATATTTTGATTGTTATCTGAAAAAATGGACAAGACATCTTGATCATTAACAGAGTTTGCAAGATAACCATACATGTGTTTATAGCAAATAAATAATTTCGCATGATACGAAATGTTCATCACAGAGAGCACTATCACGAATGTAGTAGATTAAATTTCCATCTATGAACACAAAATCATCAACAAGAGGAACTACGACATGTAGAAGTGAAATGGAATACATAGACATATATGTGTGCCACCGCAAACATGGAAACCAGAATAGGGGACCAGTGTCCAGTGGCATCCCATCACTGAACTACATATGCGTGAGTAGGAGTGTACGAAGCGGGGAAAAAAAATACAGGGAGCAGCAGCGATTTTCACCATTGCAGAAAGACAGTAGCAAATTGGGGGCGGAGGGGGGGATGGAGGCGAGCTCGCCGGAGACTTCAGCGGGCAGAGGTGGGTTCGGCGGCGAGCTCGTCGGAGATCTTCAACGGGGCAGACGCCGCCTGGGTCCGGGGCGCTGCCACTTCCTAGGCGCAGCAGCGGTTCCGGTACGGTGCGTGTGCAGCGCGCCACGTTCGGTACAAGGGAGGCCGGCGGCGGTAGGCGTGGGGAGCAGAGAGGGCGGTGGCGGTCTGTGACGGAGGCACGGAGCGGCTAAGGCCGGCGGCTTGGTCGGGGTGCACGAGGGGTAGAGTACAAGAACGGAGTAGCGACGGCCTGGGCAGGGTGGGTGGCGGTGCGGTTTCCCGACTGGGGCCGGAACCCTAGCTTCCACGCCGTCTCTGCACTCTCTCCGGCGCACGGGAGAGATCTCTGAAGGGAGGATTGGGGGAAAACAATTCAGAGGACGCGGCGATATGGCATTTTCGTTTGAAGGAGATGAAAATGCGAAGGCAGATTCGATGTAATTTGGCAAACTTTTGTTTTTTGCGAAAATAATTTGGCCAACTCGAGGGATACTGCCAGGAATAGACTAAAAAAAATCCGTGGAAACTCTAATTTGACATTACGCACTGCGCGGTAAGAAAAAAAATTCCTTTTGACTCCCGAGGTTCATTGCTCCCTCTATCTAAAATAACCAGAAATCATATTACAAGTTCCAAGAAAATCTTAAAAACAGCAAGATGCAGGCAATGATTTATCCTATAAGAATGCAAAATCTTAATGGCAATTTCTTTTAATTCTAAGCTACGGAAATGACAAGTTTTATGAATTTTGTAAGTTTAAAAGATGCCACTATAATTGAAACCCTGCATTTTTTAATTATGTGTAGCTCAGAATATAAAATATTTTTGAAGTGTGATTTAGCACGTTGATAGGATACATCACTAAATACATCTAGCATGATAAACGTCATTTATAGCTGGTTATACAACATAGGCCTCAATTGGGTTCCCATTATTGGAGCTATTGCCCCGATCTTATTTGAAGACCGTTCCAATGCCGGTAAAAAAAAATGCTCCTCTCATTTGATTTTTTCAGGAGAAACTGATGTCAAATTCAGAGAGACAAAGTCATTTTCTTACTTGAAACCCGCAATAGATGCCCGGTTCATTCTCTTAACAGGCTGCATTCTTAATTAGATAAATAACATTATAAACAATATTAATCATCTCCCGAATTCAGAAGTTACAAATCCCGAATTCACGACACATAATGAAAAACGCGTCATTCACATCTCAAGTTTACTAGTTAGAACTAGAAGTAGAAATGTTGTAAAATATCTCAATTAATTCAAGATTACAACCGGAAACAACATAATGAACGTAACGCACAGAAGATACTTTGATAACCTACCTAGTCACAAGGGTGGGGCTCTTCTTCCTGTCAAATCAGCAAGCTGGTGTGCAGGCACAACCAAGGTGCGACGAGCTGCTGCCACCATCGAGGCACTCCGATGGCTACCAGGTGTGTGTAGCCGATCGGGTATCTGGCCAAATGCTTGACATCCTCATGTGAGCGGGCGCGGCCGAGACGTCAGAGCACGTCGAACTGGCCTGAGGGGACGCCAGTGTACACTTGGTCCAGGAGGGGTGCGAGCTCGACTGCGACGCCCGTAATACAATGCCCACAAGAAAATGATTGTGAAACGAGCGCGGAAATGATGACATATGGGTTCTACGTCCAATTTAACGGTCTTGCCACACATAATTGGTGCCACGTCAGGCTGGCAGCAGGATCCACCCGTCAAAATTCAATTAGACCGCCCAAATGACCCCATCAGTGGTTTTTTACTCTGTTGTCGCCGAATAGTGGTGGCTTATTGCTAAAATTCGTATCATGGTCATTTTGTGGGGACCCCGGACTAGTTGTCCGAAATATCCGGTTATGCTTAACACAACGATCCCGTAATCAGTCTGTCGTTGCACATAACCCGAACTGGATACCAAATTTTACATCCATTACAGTACCGAATTAAAGTCTTACACATACGGTAGTTTAGACCAAGTCTTACATAGTTGCCTTCATGGGCCAAACCAAATTATTCAGCGGAAGCTACGAAGTAGTCGACCAAACACATCCTAAAACAAGCCGACAGGCAGCTGACTTATGAAGATCCCTACTTCGCGTAGTCGGCACCATGCTCCTCTTCGACATAGTGCTCCTCGAGATCTGGCTAAGACAATAGTCAGGGACGAAACCAATATGAGTATAATTTGGAATTGTACTCGCAAACTACCCCAATAGGAACATGCACTAGTTTTAATTTTATTTCATAAGACTTTTATTTATTGAAAACATCTCTATATCTTTGTTGAAAAAGGTAAGAATTTTTTTTATAACTTCTTCCCAGCAACGTTTTCATTGTTTCTCCAAAAGTCCTCCTGTTTCCGACCATATCCCTTCATGGTCATTTGTCTTCAACAACCTCATACTGATCCTTTGCTATAGTTGTATAAAACACTTTCCACTTCATTTTCTTTTACAAACTCAAAACTTTGCAAAACTTGCACATAGGTCTAAGTAGGGCCTTCCAACTGTCCATAACCGAGGACTCGGCTATTCGGATAGTTTTACACTCTGCAGAGGTAGCACGCTTTTCCCACATCCATCCGGCAACTCATCGTGTCAGCCACGTCCCGCCATATAAGGTGTATGCGGAGTTGCGTCACCGGTCAAAGCCTCTCATTTGCTCAGGCTAGTACAGGACCCTGCCCGTACGACACTTTCCATCAACACCTAGTCCGGTTCACCCGTCGGTGACCCTAAGTGTGAGGACTCATAGTTCTGCCCGGCGATGTATGGTGGCACCTTCTATCCTCCACCAATGTGCGAGGACCCAGGTCAGGGGTAGGTCACCGAACCATCCCCTCATGCAACGGAGTCATCTCCGTTGTTGAGGTATCCCGTACTAAAATGAGCAAACTACATGACTAAGCCCCGTTCCCATATGGGGGTAAATGTGGTCGCACAGGGTAGGGTTGGTTGGCGTAAGTACTAAGACACAATGTGCTTTTTTTTTATCAAAACCACCATTCTCCATTTCTTCACTTCAACACCGACATCTCGACAATACCAGAATTCATCCAAGGATTTTCAAAGAAGTTTTGAGTAAACAATATTTTTCCCATCCTATAATTTGATATCAACTAATTTATACTTCTACATAGGATGGCAAAATAGTGTTTCATATATTTTGAAAAGGTGTGTAAACCATAGTTGCTCATGAGTAAAACATGTAGGCAAAATAGGTGTATATATTTATGTGCATGATCAGAGAGTAGCTTGCCTTGCTCAGCAAAGTGACCCTGGTCCTGTTCTTCTGGTTCAATGAATTCCACTTCCTCGATAATCCCGGCAACGTTCTCGTCTAATCGTCAACACAAGCAAATACAAACAATCACTACACTATTCAACCAAGCATCACAACATTCCAATCTCAAATTCTACAGAGAGCTACTGTAACACACAAGGCAAAACAATTGGGTTCAATTTAAATGAATTAATCATCATTCATATATGATTTGAATATGGCAAAAACTAGCTACATAAGTTTTATTGCACCATTTAATTTATGTTGATCACAAAATTACAAACTAAAATTCTATAGATAGCTACTGACATCTAGAAGACAAAACAATTGGATTTGAATCAATTTGAGTTACCAAATTTCCTACACAATTGTTTTATTCCCGAAGCTTGTTAAACAAGTTCTAGCTACTGCATAAGTTCTGTTGCTCATAAAATTAAATCCTTTGAGGGGTAACTAGCATTGATTAAATGTGATCTAACAAAATTGGTCCCAACTCATTTAGGTTAAACATTAATTATTTATAATTGTTACAGTACAGAAGGGTCTACTAACTTTAATCTATTACTAAACAAATATTGTTGCTTAATTAATTCTACAAAAAATAGGGGAGCTAAGTGATCACATAACTAAGCTAACAAAATTGGATCTACAACATTTGGATTAATAGAGCATCAGAAACAAACAAGTTTATGTTTTAAACCTTCAGTGGCACTTCAATTTCGATACATTTGTTATTAATCTAAACAAGGTGAAACTAATTTGGTTGGATAAACAATTTCATAAGCTATCCATAGAATTTTGGTTTGATTTATTTGGACTTATATATCTCGAGTTATTGAATTTCAAAGTTGAGTCCAGTACTGATTCCCAGAGATTTAAATCTAAAAAGAATTCGGAATTAATGTTGAAATCCCTGACGGGTGGGGCCTACCCGTCAGTGACTCATTTCATTTAATCTCCCACGCGGAGAAATGTTTAAAACGCTGACAGTGGGGTCCGTCTGTCAGCGTCCTTATGCAAACACGAAATGGTACGCGACCGTGGATCTAAGATCCAACGGCTCACGGTGGCCGCAACGGCGACGACCAGAAACTGGCGGCGCCGCCGTGCCGGCGACGGCGAGGTGGATGCTGCGCTCACCTAGAGGCTCTGGAGATGGCACAGAAGATGCAGAACGAACGCGGCGGCCTGGGGAAGCTTGCTGGGCGAGTGGTGCGTGCTGAAACGGCCCGAAACGTTGGCGGCGAGGTGCTGCACTTCCACGGGCACGGCACGTCGACGGCGAGGTGCTCCTGGGCGTTCCTGAGCATCGAACAGAGGGAAAACGGGAGCGTGTGAGTGCGGTGAGGTTCGTGCGTCGACAGAACAGAGAGAAAGAAGAGAGAGGTCAGCAGCACGGCACGGCCGTGGTCGTCTTCAACCTCGGGCACGGCCAAGCTTGGCAGCACGGCCACGGGTAGCAGCAGCTCAGCGGCAGTGGCTCCGCCCTCCTGGTGGTGCACGAGTGAGTGGAGAGTGAGGGAGAGGCGGTGGAGTGGTGTGGAGCGAAATGGGAGAGCTTGGGTGGTTTTTATAACCGGAGGTCCGGTCCATGGTGGCCGCGGTGCAGGAGCAGTGCAGGGAGTGGGAGAGCTCGCCATTGGCGGGCTGGACTGTGCGGTTACGTCGACGAACGGCGTTAGGGGTCAGAGAAGCAATAATGGGCGTGTGGCGGCAACCACAGTGAGCTCGGGGTGGTGACGGCCGTGGATGCGCGAACGGCGCTCGACGGAATGCACTCGTCTCCGTGAGCCTCCCTAGGTGACGCCAAGGTGTCCTTGTGGACGCGGGGAGGATGGTGAGTGGCTGGGCTGCGATGCGCTGGCGAGGGGAGCAGTGGCGGCCGAGTTCGCCGTCGATGGCCACGCGCGGCCACGCGCGCGGCATGCTCTGGTTCGACCGCAATCGTACGGGTGCAGAAGCTTCTGAGGTGCTCTCCCCCTGTCCAACGAGAGCGGAGAGGCAAAGGGGATGGATGGCACGGCGCAGGCTAGCTCGGCGTCCCCCATCATCCTCTCCACTCGAGTGGTCACGGGAGGGTACAGGAGCTTGGGCAACTCCAATGGCTACGAGCCAAAACGGCCAAATGGCACGTTTCCTTCGTGCTCTGGTGAGTGAGGGAGGTGAGAGAGGTGAGAGGGAGTGGGTGGAGGCAGAAACTTGCTCGAATTCGATTGAATTTGATTTGGATTCGAGTGAATTTGGTTCCTGCCCAACAGGTGTTCGACAGAATGCTTGAACCAAATCCAAATTCAAATTTCTGTGAATTCTTCTTATAATTTGATCAATAAGTATTTATCAAGGTTTGTGGTACATTTTCTTGTATTTATTGTGTAGGTATACTTGGTACATTTGATGATCTAAGAAGTAAAGAAAGAAATAGAATTTTAAATGTAGGTTGTTGAAAATATTGATTTGAGAGAGAAAAGTTATAGAATAAAATGAGAGTGATTATTTTATCACTTCTCTGAATTTTGTGTGAGAGAAATATTTATTTCTAGGTTTGGGTAATTTGATGTCACATGACAATGGGTGTGATTGCTTCCAATTTTATTTTTGTGTTCCAAACTTTTAAGTTAAAACAAACATGCAACACAATCAACAAGGAACAATCTAAACACATCATGCAACAAAAGTTTTTGTTGGTTCCAATTTTTTTTTTGACTATTACAACTTGTTACAAATTTGGGATGTGACAGATCCTTCCCCCCTGAGAATAAATCTCGTCCCGAGATTTGCTAGGCTTAGGTGCTAAAGAGGTTTGGGAATTCGCTTCTAAGATAGTCTTCGCGTTCCCAAGTCGCTTCCTCTTCGGAGTGGTTTGTCCACTGGACCTTGTAGAACTGGATCTTGCGCCACCGGGTAAGACGAACATCTTCGTCGAGAATCTTGACGGGTCCCTCATGATAAGTCAGGTCATGGTTCAGGTCGATGGAGAGGTGGTCGATGTTCTTGAAAACATCGGGCTTGTCGGGAACTTCAAGACACTTTCGGAGCAGGGAAATGTGGAAGACATTGTGAAATGCCGATAATTCTGGGGGCAATTCCAGCTGATAGGCTACTTCTCCTCGACAGCTGATATCTTGGCGCCAATTTTCCTTTGACATGGAAACGTTGCATTCCCTTGAGTGGTGTCACTCGGAGATAAACATAATCTCCAACGTTGAAGGTGATATCGCGGCGCTTGGGATCAGCGTAGCTCTTCTGACGGGATTGGGCAGTTTTGAGATGCTCACGGATAAGTTGGACTTGTTCTTCAGCTTCACGGAGGGTATCTGGTCCAAAAAAAATTCCTTCTCCGGTTTCGGATCAATTTAGGGGAGTACGGCACTTCTTGCCGTAAAGTGCTTCAAACGGGGCCATTTGCAGACTGGACTGGTAGCCATTGTTGTAAGAGAACTCTGCAAACGGAAGGCAACCTTCCCATTTGGAACCATAGGATAGAACACATGCACGAAGCATGTCCTCCAATATCTGATTCACTCGTTCGGTCTGGCCTCCAGTCTGGGGGTGATAGGCTGTGCTAAAGGCTAACTTGGTTCTGAGGGCTTCGTGAAGAGCTTTCCAGAACCTTGAAGTGAATTGCGTGCCTCTATCAGATACAATCTTTTTGGGTACTCCGTGTAGGCTTACTATTCTGGAGATATACAAGTCTGCCAGTTGATTTCCCCAATAAGTGGTGCTGACGGGAATGAAATGGGCTTACGACTAAGGGCATCGGCCACTACGTTGGCTTTTCCGGGGTGATAATGGATCCCAATATCATAGTCCTTGATTAGTTCCATCCATCTCCTCTGTCTCAGGTTCAACTCCTTCTGGGTGAAGATATACTTCAACCTCTTATGATCCGTATAGATCTCGCAACGATGTCCCACAAGATAGGGACGCCATGTCTTAAGAGCAAGAACAACAACAGCTAACTCCGGATCATGGGTTGGGTAATTCTCTTCATGCGGTCGCAACTGTCGGGACAGGTACGACACAACCTTTCCTTCTTGCATCAGAACGCAACCAAGTTCGAGGCGTGATGCATCGCAATACACGTCGAAACTCTTGGTGACGTCTGGCATGATTAGGATTGGGGCTGAGGTCAGTCTCTTCTTTAGTTCTTGAAAACTATCTTCGCACTTCTGGGTCCACTCGAATTTCTTGTCCTTTTTCAACAGTTGGGTCATGGGCTTGGCTATGCTGGAAAATCCTTCAACGAACTTGTGGTAGTAACCCGCTAGTCCGAGAAAGCTTCGGATTTCAGTTACACTGGTGGGTGCTTTCCAGTCGACGATGGCTTGGATCTTCTCCGGGTCAACAGAAATTCTTCCCGCAGACACGACATGTCCGAGGAATGCCACTTCACTAAGCCAAAACTCACACTTGCTATGCTTGGCATACAACTTGTGCTTCCTGAGGGTCTCCAAAATTAGGCGCAGGTGTTCAGCATGCTCTTCTTCGGTCTTGGAGTAGATAAGGATGTCGTCGATGAAGACTACCACGAACTTGTCGAGGTACTCCATGAAGATCTTGTTCATGAGATTCATGAAATAGGCGGGGGCATTGGTCAGGCCGAAGGACATAACAGTGTACTCAAACAATCCGTAGCGGGTGGTGAAGGTTGTCTTGGGAATGTCTGACTCTTGGATTATCAACTGATGGTATCCTGTCCGAAAATCGATCTTGGAGAAGACTCGGGCTCCGTTCATCTGATCGAACAGATCCTCGATCTTGGTAAGAGGGTACTTGTTCTTAATGGTCACGTCGTTGAGCTTGCGATAATCCACACACAGGCGTGTGGTACCATCTCTTTTGTCCACAAAAATAATGGGGGATCCCCAAGCTGATGCACTTGGACGAATAAGACCTTTGCTAATCATATCAGCCAACTACTTCTTCAATTCAACCAGTTCTTCCAGATTCATCCGATATGGTCTCTGAGATATCGGGGTTGTTCCAGGAATGAGTTCAATCACAAACTCAATATCCCGGTCAGGTGGCATACCAGGCAGTTCTTCAGGGAAAACATCATGGAGTCGGTGAACAACACGGATCTCATCTAGTCTTGGCCGAGCTACACCTTCATGGCAGCCTGGTCGGGAATGGCTTATCTCAGATATATACTCTACTTCGGCTCCACTGTCCGAAATGAGAGAAACAACTCTTCTCGCGCAGTCAATTCGGCCCTGGTACTTGGCTAACTGATACGTCTCCAACGTATCCATAATTTCTGCTGTTCCATGCTTATATTATACCATTCGCTACATGTTTTATATACACTTCGTATCACTTTTATGCATTTTCTGGGACTAACCTATTAACAAGATGCCACAGTGCCAGTTCCCTGTTTTCTGCTGTTTTTGGTTTCAGAAGTTACTTCTGGAAATATTCTCGGAATTGCACGAAACAAAAGGCCAGGTCCCTATTTTTCCAGCACCATCACGGAGTCCGAAGGAGAGACGAAGATGAGCCACGAGGTGGCCAAACCACCAGTAGGCGCGGCTGGGCCCACAGCCGCGCCTGGGTGTGGTTTGGGCCCCTCGGGGGTCCGCCGACATCGCCCCTTCGCCTATTTATTCCCCGAGACGCGAAAACCCTAAAACACCAAGCCTTTCATCCAGAACATATTCGCTGCCGCCGTCGTCGTCAACCCTAACTCGGGGGGGTTTCTGAAGCTCTTCCCGGCACCCTGCCGGAGAGGGGAATCATCACCGGAGGGCTCTACATCGCCATGCCCGCCTCCGGAGTGATGCGTGAGTAGTTCATCCTTGGACTATGGGTCCATAGCAGTAGCTAGATGGTTGTCTTCTCCACTTGTGCCATCATGTTTAGATCTTGTGAGCTGCCTATCATGATCAAGATCATCTTATTGTAATGCTACATGTTGTGTTTGCTGGGATCTGACTTATATTGATACCTATGTGGAGCTGAATATTATATTATCATGTCTATGTCATTTGTGATCTTGCATGCTCTCCGTTACTTGTTGAAGCCTTGGTCACGTGAATACTTGTAACTCCAAGAGGGGGTATTTATGCATGATAGTTGGGTTCAACCTCTATTTAACCTGGGATAGTGACAGCAAGTTCTAAGGTTGTAGATGTGTTGTTGCCACTAGGGGTAAAACAACAATGCTTTATTCAAGGATGAATGTATTGTTTACATTACGCACATTACTTAATGCAATTGTCTGTTGCTTGCAACTTAATACTGGAAGGGGTACGGATGTTAACCGGAAAGTGGACTATTTAGGCATAGATGCATGCTGGATAGCGGTCTATGTACTTTGTCGTAATGCCCAAATGAATCTCATAGTAGACACCACAACTCACACATGCATGTTATATGCACTTATCAATTGTCAATTGCCCAGCTGTAATTTGTTTACCCAGCATGTTAGTTATCTTATTGGAGAGACACCACTAGTGAACTGTGGACCCCGGTCCATTCTTTTACATCTGAAATACAATCTACTGCAATCATTGTTCTCTACTGTTTTATGCAAACAAACATCATCTTCCATTCGATACGTTTAACCCTTTGTTTTCAGCAAGCCGGTGAGATTGACAACCTCACTGTTAAGTTGGGGCAAAGTAGTTTGATTGTGTTGTGCAGGTTCCACGTTGGCACCGGAATCCCTGGTGTTGCGCCGCACTACACTCCTCCACCAACACCTTCGAAGCAAACCTCGTTTTCCTACTGGTCCGATTAAACCTTGGTTTCATACTGAGGGAAAACTTACTGCTGCACTCATCATACCTTCCTCTTGGGGTTCCCAACTGACGTGTGATGTACAAGCATTGTTTCTGGCACTACTAAGCTTCTGAGGTGCTCTCCCCCTGTCCAACGAGAGCGGAGAGGCAAAGGGGATGGATGGCACGGCGCAGGCCAGCTCGGCGTCCCCCATCGTCCTCTCCACTCGAGTGGTCACGGGAGGGTACAGGAGCTTGGGCAACTCCAATGGCTACGAGCCAAAACGGCCAAATGGCACGTTTCCTTCGTGCTCTGGTGAGTGAGGGAGGTGAGAGAGGTGAGAGGGAGTGGGTGGAGGCAGAAACTTGCTCGAATTCGATTGAATTTGATTTGGATTCGAGTGAATTTGGTTCCTGCCCAACAGGTGTTCGACAGAATGCTTGAACCAAATCCAAATTCAAATTTCTGTGAATTCTTTTTATAATTTGATCAATAAGTATTTATCAAGATTTGTGGTACATTTTCTTGTATTTATTGTGTAGGTATACGTGGTACATTTGATGATCTAAGAAGTAAAGAAAGAAATAGAATTTTAAATGTAGGTTGTTGAAAATATTGATTTGAGAGAGAAAAGTTATAGAATAAAATGAGAGTGATTATTTTATCACTTCTCTGAATTTTGTGTGAGAGAAATATTTATTTCTAGGTTTGGGTAATTTGATGTCACATGACAATGGGTGTGATTGCTTCCAATTTTATTTTTGTGTTCCAAACTTTTAAGTTAAAACAAACATGCAACACAATCAACAAGGAACAATCAACACACATCATGCAACAAAAGTTTTTGCTGGTTCCAATTTTTTTTGACTATTACAACTTGTTACAAATTTGGGATGTGACACATTTCTTGAAACCCAAACCCCAATTGTGGTGTATTTTTACAATTTTCCTGCATACGTTCGTTGGGCGGGGAGGGCTCGACCTCGACTTACATGTTCCTGTACAAAGAAAATTATAACGGTTCTCAAACACCTCAGCCTTGAAACTGTTCTTCAACAATGCCCTAAATCTAAACAGAATTCGTGTATACGCTACAAGATGGATTTTTTATCACGTACACACGCAGCTAGCAGTGGAAATAAAACTCTAAACTCATGAGCTTGACCAGTACTCGAAAACTCGGCTCAACTCGGTTCAAACTCGGACACTTATGCGTTGAGCCAAGCTGGCATTTCAAGCTCATTAAGAAAATGAGTTTAACGAGTCGAGTTACGAGTACTCGTTAAACTCGTATAGCTCGTAGTATACCTAAAATCGTAACTTTATGAGCTAGTTCGTTGCATATTTACATTCATCAACAGTTAACACAAAGTCCAGATCTGTAATGCCCACAATACCTAGGGCATCGCTACATGGGAGCATTGCCACTAGAGCCGTGTAGGCCATATATAGATGTATGTTCTATCATGTTGTTGATTTTTACGCTATGGACAATGATTTTTTAAGAGATGTTTGAATATTTAAGTTTATGTTATAATATAGACTACTCACGCTATTTTTTTGAACACCAGGACTGTAGGGAAATCCCCTACGGTTAATTTTTATATTAATGATGGGGGCGAAACAATGGAGAAATACATAGTGGTTACATCAAGGTGGGTGGAATGTAAGGGGAGAATACATGTCAACAGATTCTAATACTACTTTCCTGGTGATCAAAAAAAGTTTCTAAGCCACAACAAGAGTGGTTGGACATTAGCACTTTGTACACGATGATGGTGAAGATGAAGATCTGCCTAAAATTTAACCCGCCACCTCCCAAAGGATGGATGCATCTGTTGGAAGATAAATTCATTCCTCAGCTTCCAAATATTCCATGTGGCACAAGCAAAAATCTCCAGAAAGCACGGCCCCGAGAATGCTTCTTTAGCTGCTTTTATTCTGTTCAGAATGGTGTCGGTGGTATCCCAATGCAGCCCCACAGCACTCCAACAGCGTAAGGCGAAAGGGCAGTAAAAAAAAATGATCTCGGCTCTCTAGAACCCCCAGACTACAGAGGATGCAATTCGGGCCTCCCTCAATGTGCCAATGTTTTCGAATCATGAGATCCTTAGTATTAAGTCTGTCATAGAACATAAGCCACAAGAACACCTTCAGCTTGTGCATGCACTTGGACTTCCAAATGCTCTTTATGATCTGATCACACTCCACTTGGGAGAAAAGGAATTTATATAGTTTTCCAGCTGTGTAATTGGTTCCACCCCACACATATGATCTGATATCATGGCCATTATCAGTCTGATCAAGACTTTGTAACACCTCACTGATTTGTCCATATTGTTCAAATGCTTGAATAGAAATAGGTAGGGCGAAAACATCTCCAAGCTGGGTAAGATGAACCATCTGTGACACCGAGGTATCCTCCTCAAGCGCATAAGAATAAAGCTGTGGATATTTCTCACATAGAAGAGTACTGCCATGCCAGTAGTCTTTCCAGAATAATGTGCCTTCACCATTTTTAATACTCGAGCTAGTAATACTTCTGTATAGTTCAATCAGACCGAAAACGTCTTTCCCCCAAAAGGAGCCCCTCGGCGATTGGGCATGCGGCGGGCCTGGATCATATAGAGACCAAACAAGATGCACCCAGGGAATATCTTCTCTACTGAAGAATTTGTGAAGGTGTTTCATAAGGAGAGCCTTGTTCTGGATTTCTAGGTTGATCACCCCCAAGCCACCATTATTTTTCGGTCTGCACACCAATTGCCAGGCCGCAAGTGAGTGAGGAGTACCAGCCTGTTGCTCTTTAGCCCATAGACAGTGGCGTCGTGCTCGATCAAAATTTTTGATGAAGCCTTTGGGGAGTTTCAGAGAACTCAAGTAGTGGATCGGCAGAGAGGACAGAACTGACTGTACAAGAGTTAATCGACTCCCATAATCCAGAAATCTTGCACAAGCATTCATCCTCCTTTCTACCTGATCAGCAAGTGGAGTGAGATCAGCAATCGTAGGCCTTGTGGTGCCTAGAGGAAGACCCAGGTATGGAAACGGGAGAGTTCCGGTAACACAACCAAATACCTCAGCCAGAGAATTCAGTCTGTCAGAATCAATATTCAGAGGCATCAAACAAGACTTGGAGTAGTTCACCGATAGACCTGTTGCTGCAGTGAACTCGAGAAGAAGGTTGCGAAGTGTGTTCATCTGGATCGGGCAAGCTGGCATGATCAAAAGTGTGTCGTCCGCATACTGTACGATAGGGAAGTCCAAGCCAGGGATGGGGAGTGGAGCAGAGATCAGTCCTTCCTCAGCTAGTTTGTTGATCATGGTTTGTAAAAGATCTGCCCCTTCCACAAATAATACTGGAGACAAAGGGTCTCCTTGACGGACACCTCGACGGCAAGCAAATTTCTTCCCTGGAACACCGTTAAGGAGAACCGCCGAAGTTCCTGTGAGAAAAATAGACTGAATCCATCCGATCCATCTACTGTCATATCCATGAGCTTTCAGAATTTCAATTATTGCCTTATGCTCAATCATGTCAAAAGCTTTGGTGAAATCCAATTTGAGAATTACAGCTGGAGTTTTTGATTGTTTGACCTCATGAATATACTCATATGCCCATGCAACACAGTCTTGGATGGTTCTAGTTTTCAAGAAACCATATTGGTTCTTATGAACAATCCCAAGAATTTTATGTTGAAGCCTGTTAGCTAAAACCTTGGTAATCAGCTTGAAACTAGAGTTGAGAAGGGAGATCGGTCGGTAGTCATTAGGACTTTCAGGTGAATGCACCTTGGGGATCAATGTAATAAAGGCGTCATTGATACTTTGTAAATTAACGGTACCACTCCAGAATTCGTCAAAAAGACGATAGTAATCAAATTTGATGATAGGCCAACAGACCTTGAGAAACAGCCCGTTGAATCCGTCCGGACCCGGTGCCTTATCAGTGGGTAGGGTTGCGACAACCTCATCAATTTCAGCCTTGGTGAACGGCTCCGACAAACAGTTCAGACCACCATGGTGCTCAAGCAAATTCTCAAACTGGAAGGCAGGGTTGATAGGGATCGAGGTGCCTAAACGTTCCTTGAAAGCTTGACGAAGTAACCCAGCTTTTGCATGATGATCTGTAACAATTGAGCCATCAGAACGCTGGAGAGAGGCTATTGAATTATTCCTGTACCTGACGGTAGCCATGGAATGAAAATAAGCAGTGTTTTCGCTGCCAAACTTAGTCCATCGAGCTGTGCATCTCTTCCGCCAGTAATCATGCTTGCACTGCAGTAGATGAGTGAGCTTTTTCTTAATAATATTGCGGAAATTCCATTCGGAGATGTGCAGTATACGGCTTTCTTCGATCTCATCTAACTGAAATATGGTACTGTTGCAGTTTTCAATTAGTCTATTCATCATAGAAATACTAGAGCACCAATTTTTAAGACCTTTTCTGAGAAGTTTGAGCTTGGAAGAGATACATTTGGCGCTGTCGCCGGGACAGTGAATAGCCCAGATATTTTTTACGACGTCAAGAAACCCAGGAAGACGAACCCAATGATTCTCAAATCTGAAAACCTGTGGTTTAGGGATATCTGTCCCAATCGATATAACACATGGAGTATGGTCAGAGGTGGGTCTTGCTAGGGGTGTAACCACGGTATTTGGGTATTTGAGTGTCCAGTGTGGGGTAGAAAAAACCAATCAAGCTGAGTGAGGAGAGCATCAGCTTGCATGTTACTCCAAGTGTAAGCCCTCCCCTTGATTGGAAGTTCTAGAATGCCCAAGTAACTGATAACCTCATTAAACGTTTCCATGTCAACTAAATTTGCTCCTGGCCTGTTCCTGCTCTCAGCATACCGATAGAAGTTGAAGTCACCAACGAAGAGCCAATGAGCATCATCAGCGAAATCAAGACTAAAGAGCCAGGCAATAAAGTTTTCTCTGTGAACACCATCACACGGTCCATAAACATTTACAAGAGAGAATTGCTCAAGCGTGATCTTTGAAGTGAATTGAACAATGAGTCCAAAACTCTCAGCTTGGATCACCTGTCCCTCAAAAAGATTACTGATCCAAACAATAAGAATGCCGCCTGAGGCACCATCAGAAGGTACAAATTCGAATCTATCAAATCTTTTGGGAGTGAATTTTCGGATGAAATGGATATCAAACTCTGATTTTTTAGTCTCCTGAAAACAGAGAATTGAGGCATCACTTTCCTCAATTTTGTTAAACACCACTGGCCATTTTTCTGGGTTATTAATACCCCTGACATTCCAACATAAAATCCTCCAAATGCGATTCAAAATATTCATTGATGGAAATCACGCAATAAGTAGTAGCAGGTTCTGAGCCACAATAAACCTGATAACACAAGCTCACACAACTGACCCTTTAGTCTGACAGTCACAAATGACTTAAGACACTTAAACTGACAAGTTTGTCGAACACAACCAAACTGTAACAAAAAATCTGACGACATTGGGACGCTAGCGGTGACGGTCTTGAAGAAGACAGGCTTCAGACAGTTCTTCAGGATCGATGCCGCACTCCTCCACTCCAATTCTCTGCATCTCCTTTATTTGCATCACTTCTGGGGGTCGAGCTCTAGGAACTGACGAGCATCTCCTCCGAGGCTGGCGATCTGGAAGAGCAGTATGCATATGACCATTATTTTGATGACGAGGAGATCTACGAACTTGATTAGCAACGGAAGGAACTTCTGGCATATGTACTCGAGTGCGTGCACGGGTCATTGGTCCAGGTGGAGCGGGGGCTGCTGCACTGCTTTCCAACTCTGAAGTCAGCATGTGCTCATCATTAGGATTATTCAGTAAACCAGAATCAGGTACAAAACCCAAGTCAAAACTCACCAATGCTGCAGTTTCAGGGAGGCCATCATCAATCTGATCAATTACAGCAATATCAAGAGGATTAATAACAGACACAATATCAGTAAGCTCCTCAACAGGTAATTCCTCAATCTGAACTGATGAAAGGGAGATAACAGGAACTTTATTCTTTCTCTTATAGAAGTGCTTCATGGTCTTTATAGCAGCAGATTTGTTGATTATAGATATACCAACATTATTAGCATTGTGTCTAGCTGAGATAGTGCATTGAAGATGCTTCTTATCATTGTTCCTTTTCCACAGCCCGAAAGCTTCACCAAATAACTCATAACTCACAGTGGGGCTCATCATAAAATTGACAGATAAGAAGTAGCTGTTGTCAAGCTCTACCGACGGCCATGACAAATACTTGACTTCAAAATTATATTGTGGCAATGCAGGAAACCTAATGAAGTTTGCAGCAGAAAAATCCTGAGGCCTGGTAATCATATAGTTGGCCACAACTGCATCTTCAGGCGATGAAGGTTCATATTGAGTCATAATAATCTCAGAATCACCTGCAAGGATCAGTACGGTGCATTGGTTGCCAGTAGTCAGACCGTCGGCCTCTAGATCAACCTCCTCAAAATGTTCAAATCCAGCTTCAGAGGCATCTTGTTTATTCCCAGCATCAAATCCATCATCAGCAGAAGCAGGAAGACAGTCGATTGTGCTATAAACATAAGTGCAAATGAAGATCCAGAAAGCCTTGAATTCCACCACTGTCAAGCTGAAAGTGCAAGCATCATGGTCAAGGAGCAGGATCAGAATAGTAGCATCAGCATTGATATCAACCGGCACATGATCAGCGGCAGTAACAGCCTCATCAGGAACCACGGAAACGTGAGACATAACTGCGCCAGAGGTACTCAGTGGTTCCATTGGTCCAGCAACTGGTCCGGCAGCATAAGGTCTGCAGCAGCTTCAACTTCAGAAATCTCATAAAGAGTCGGTTGGTTAACCCTAGGGATCCATACTTGCTTAGTTTTGCACTTCCAATAAGGATGTCCAATATCTCCACATCTGCGACAGCGAGAAATATTTGCTTTGGAAGGACAATCTTTGCGAAGATGACCCGTCTTGTTGCAGAATCCACAAACGGGCAGGTTTGTGCAAAATTTCTTTGTATGGCCCATATCACGACAGTTGAAACAACATATTTTAGCACATAGGTGACAGGCATGTCCCAGATCATGACAATCAGTACAGCGAATGCCCGGGCAGCAATCCACGAGGTGATCAAGGCCACATTTAGCGCAGTAGTTCAGGAGCCTATATATGTCAGCCAATGGTGGCACCACCGGTATCTCAAGCATGAGTCTTATCTCATCATCAGAGTACTTGGCAGTCTTAGCATCCATAAGGTCAAGGAGCAATCTCCGGGAGAAAGAGCGAGAGTCATAAGAGTCCGATACCTGCGGAGGGGGAGCCAGAATAATCGGCAATGTATGATTGTTCTTCAGTGGGCAGCTGAATGTACCAATTTGAAGAACATCCATATTAGCAATATGACGAGAACCCCCTGTTTGATCAATAGATGCTGATTGTTTCAGAAAATCAAGGTTGGTACGAACAGCCAATCTGCCCGGAGCTGAACTCCGTTTCAGGAAGTATTGATCAAGCCAATCATTAGCAGCCTCGTTGATCCCAACAGACGGATGAGCAGTGGTGTCACCATGAAATAGACGGAACTGGCAAGTAAAATCAGGCCACACCCTGTCCCTAATCCGTAAATGAAGTGCCCAATTTTGTTGGAAGCCACAGAGAACCGGAAGCGTCGATCCGAGAGCATGAATACTCGAAAATCAGCAGCCACACCTCCTAGACAGCATTGCAGTACCAGGGAGACTGATTCCTCCGAGAGTTGAAAGGAAGCAGAGGAGAAAACCACCACCAAGAAGAACTCCTTGGAAGAAGAAGAGAGGGAAGGGGAGACCGAGGAACCGAAACGGCGACGTACCTGCGCCTCGACCGCAAGGCCGGGCGAGAAATCCCAGTGGAGCAGTCCATCCATGCTCGCAAGGCTTGCGACGGCGCCTAGGGAGTCGTGGACGGCGGCAATGGCGTGGAGAAGCATCGGCCGCCGTGGAAGAGGGCTCGTGCGAGGGCGGCAATGCGGGCGATCCCGCGGCGATTTCTTGGACCAGGATGAAGAGGAAGACGATGCGGAGGCGGCGGTGCTCTTCGATCTGCGCAGCGCGGCCTCAGTCAACGGCGGCGGGTGCGGCGAGCGCGGCGACCATGGCGTGCCGCCGGGGTTGACTTCGCCTTCTCCAAATTCTACTGGTTCGATAAACCTTTGTTTTATATCTACTACTCACGCTATTAGCTATCCATGCTTATGTTGTTAACGTTTATTACCGAGCTTAATGAGTTTACCGAGCCAGCTCGAGTTTTTATTGAGTCGAGCCAAGTTGAGGTCGACCTCATTTAGTTAACGAGTTGAGTTGAGTTGGCTCGTTAACTAACGAGTATTTACGAGTTGAGTCGAGTTGGCTCGATATCCACCCACGCCAGCTTCCCTGGACGAATCACTTGCCATTTTCTTAGTGCCACCTCGTAGATTAGTAAGAAATTGACCAAATTTGTTTTTGACAAATTGACCACTTTAAATAGTACAAATTTGCTCTCGTCAACTGTTTTCTGACGGAAATAAAATAAAATACGGGCCAGCACAAATGATCCTCTCCTGAGCGAAACGTATACAGAGTATAGCCTAGGTGGGCTTGCTCGACAAATCCCAAAAATCTACTGTAGTTGCGACCAGGCCCAGAGAGCTTCGTCCACATCGGAATCGGCCGAGTCGGCAGTCGGGGAGGAACCCTAGCGGAGCGGAGGCGGCGATGTCGGCGGCGCTTCGATGCGCGGCGAGGAGGATCGTGGTGGCCGGCCGGGGGCTCCAGCGAACGCCACCGGCGGCCTCCGAGGAAGGGTGGCGGCGGCTTTCACCAAGTTTCAGCAGCGGGCCCTCGCGCCCTCGCCGGTTCTCTTCCCACCAGGTTCTTCACCCCACCCGCTCTAGCATATTTTAATTTGAACTTGGAGCGCTTCATTCCATTAACTTTGGTCGGCAACTCGCCGGACATAGCCCTGGTTACAATAGTTGGCAAATTGTCCTCCCATACATGAATAAACTCAGGTGGCTCAGCCACTCCCAGGGACGCCAAGCTCCTGAGCTGGGCGGTTACACAAATCGGGGCAAATAAACACTACACGGTAGTCAACAAACGACATTTCATGCTATATTTTGCTGCTCTGGCCAGTGGCCAATGCTCCCAATGGAGCTGCATCATAGCTGTTCGACAGCACTGCTTGCTTCAGGACCTGACAGTCGGTAGCAAAGATAGGACGTCCAATACCCATTTGATCAGGAACAGTGATGGCATGAAGGAGAGCTTGTGTTTCAGACTGCAGAGCTTCACTCGCATTTTGAATGGAACCAGCAGCGGCAATGTGGATAGCTCCATCAATATTAATCATGATCCATTCTTAAGGAGGAGCCTGCCAACAAGGCTCATCAGTGCGTGGTGTTGGTGACTTTTTACTGAAGAATTGTTCCCATTCGAGGGCATATCTCCCCACAACGAACTGCAGTTCCTCCATGGACAGCCGCCTCTCTGCATGATTTGCTTTATTACGTTCCGACCACCAACCAAGCCACCAACACCAAAACAGTGCCACCACTGTCATCATCTCCTTCGGCTGTAGGGAAAAGACTGCTTGGAGGAGTTCAAGGTTGGAGTAACATGGCAGTAGGTTTTCATGAGTTTGTTCAGGCAGGATGGCGCGCCAGGCCTTCTTCAGTTCAGGGCATCTCAAGAACAGGTGCCCCCATCTTCGAAACCATGATGCCACACTGGGCATCTCGTGTCTAGCTCCACATGCGTCCTTTTTACATTCATCCTTGTCGGCAGCGAATCATGTCTAAGCCTCCACAGGAAATGGTGCACCCTGGCCGGGCAATGCAAATTCTACAACCGGGGCCAGATATCCTTCCTCCATTGGCTACCACGCCCACTCGCAGAAGAACCTGCTTGTCGAGCAGTGTTGATCGATAGAGAGTAACAGCGATACGCTGATTTAACAAAGAAAACCCCCTTCTCGTCAAAGTGCCAGGCCATGAAATCTTCCTCATGCTCACATGTAGGAATCCGAAGGATGGAACTCGCATCAACTTCCTCAAAAGTTTGGCGAACAAGGGCTTCGTCCCACCCACCGGTGACAGGATCAATGAGTTCTTGAACTCATGTCAGTACCTGATTACCCTGGCGGCTGCGCGGTTTGCGTGTATCACCCTGTGGAATCCATGGGTCGTCCCAGATGTGAACCTTGCTGCCGTCGCCAATTTTCCATATAACTCCTTCCTTCAACACCTCAATGCCTTTGAGAATGCTTCTCCACACATAACTCATGCCTGCAACCAGTTGTGCCTTAACACCCTACAACAGAGAGATTGTGGGGCTTGCAGCAACCTCCAGCCTTGCCTTGCGAGCATAGACATATTAAAGGCATGAAGATCTTTAAAACCCAGACCGCCTTCTTCTTTAGGTCTCATCATACGCTCCCAGCTTATCCAGTGTGCATGATGTTCATCATCTTGCTATGCTCACCAGAATCGACAAATAGCTTGCATTATATCATCACACAGGCTCTTTGTCAAATCAAAGCAAGCCATAGCATAGGTTGGAGTCGCTTGCGCCACCGCTCTTATAAGGATTTCCTTCCCTGCCTTGGACAGAAAATTTTCTTTCCAGCCTCGAATTCTTTTGAGAATGTTCTCCTTAATATAAGCAAATGCCCTCACCTCTCACGCCCAATTTAAGTTGGAAGGCCTAGGTACTTGCCTCCACTAGCTTCAGCGGAGGCCTAGCATACCCATAATAATTTCCTTAAGTCGCCTTGGGTTATTAGTGCTGAAAAGGATTGATGACTTATCACGGTTAATCATCTGTCCCGAGGCTTCCTCATACAACTGTAAAATAGAACATATCTCCGCTGCACCGTCGGGTGTAGCCTCGAGTAGAAGGAGGGAATCATCCACGAACAGTAGGTGATTGACACTAGGTGCTCTCGGGGCGAGCTTAATCCCCTGCGTAATACCTCGTTGCATTCCAACCGTTTCCCACATCTTCGTGTAGAAAATAGCCAGCATTCCATCCGCTCCCGGGGCTTTGAGATCACCAATACTATCAAGGGCCTCTTGATTTCTTCCCTAGTAAAAGCCGCTGTAAGATATATTCATTCATTTGCTCCGTCACTCGCGGCTGTATATGGGGAAGAACATGATCCGAGTTTGTACCGGCCATGGGTGTAAACAAGCCAGAGAAATAATTAGTTACGAGGGTCTGTAAACCCTCCTCCCCTTCTACCTCCACACCATCTTCCCTCCTCAACTTTTTAATAGTGTTGTCTTTCTTCCTCTCTGATGCCACCATATGAAAATAAGTTGTGTTTCTATCTCCATTTTTTAACCAAGCCACACGTGCCCGCTGTTTCCAATGGGTATCTCACTGTTTCTCCAGTCGATCAAGGCGGTATCGAAGCACTTGTTCCTTGCGGATTGAGGCTTCAGAAACATCACTTCGGCGGCACTCCTCCAACTCAGATTTCAGCAATTTTATACGTTGCTGGATGTAACCCACCACCTCACGGCTCCAGCTATCCATTTCCCGAGACACCATCTTGATCTTGTCCAGCACGTGTACATGTCCTCTAACCCCTGCCACCTCCCATGCATTCTTTATGGCCTCTTCACACCCCTCTTCTAGTAACCACTTTGCTTTAAATCTTCTATTTAGCCCAGCAGTATGTGTACGGGTATGTTGAACAGTCCCATCCAAGTGTACAATAACCGGTCTATGATCTGAATGTTCAGGATCTCCATTGAAAATAGTTATCAGTAAATTAAAACCCTATCATGTCAAGTTTCCGAGTCTCATCGTTAGACATGGTTACCTTAACCATGCTTTTTTCTGAAAGAGTATCAGGCTCTGTATCCTTTGTCATGTTAGTTATTTTTTACTTCTTGTTTCGTCTCTTGATTTATTACTCTTAGATGTAAATAAAACATCGAGAGGCTCTTTTTTTTGTAGGCGTTTCAGTACATTACAAACACACATAAATCATATGTATCTTGCTGCTTCCAACGTATGTCCAAGTTGCTCGTTCTATATGGTAGCCTGTTTGCCTGTGCATATAGTATAGTCGAGTCGGCCACTAAGTTTGGCAATGATGCACTGGCTTGGTATACTGACCCTGGATCTTGCTGGAATCGTCCAACCTGGAAAAGTATTCAGGGATTTAGGCTCAACTTGACTATTTTAGAGGGATGCTACTTGCCTTTGCTTCACTATGGCGTGCCCTAGCGTCGGTCAACATAGGACCAAATACTTTGATGCATCTTATCATACTAAACCAAGCAGTTAAGATCCCACCGTGTGTCCACTTAAGCCATTGGGTCCCAACTTGTGTCCACGTGTGCTTAGATTACGCATGTTACCGACCGTAGGACCGCCTAACAGCAACCCTCTGTGCGCTTGATCTTTAATTCTTTACTGTGATGTCTCAGGTAGCAAGTAGTACAACTCTAGAACCTAGGTGTGATGTCTGGGTGACTGACAGATTAGTCTTTGATGTTTTCCCACTTTCATGTAATTTTGTATACCCAGTATTAGATGATGATCCAACTATTACAGAGGAAACTATAGTGTCCAATACATTATTCCATTGACTGAGACCAAGCAGCCTTTGCTGGCCCTGCTGCTTCTTAGTATCATCATTCATACATTACTAGCAAGCGACATCTGTATCATTTGCTCTTGCTCATTAGGATTAGCAGTACCCTCACGGTTTAGTGTACATAATTGTTCTCGGTGAAGCTGATAAATAATTAAAAGAACCCTGGTTGTTGTTAAGTTTCCCCCTTTCATTGTCAGACATAGTTGCCTTTCTGTTCCCTCATGATTTAGGTTTAGGCTCAGCTTGGGAAATTCTAAAGGGAAGCTACCCGCCTTGCTTTCTCCACCTTGCGTGCCGCTCCCATTTTGGTCTGTAAAAATAGAAGTCTCTAGCTCTCATTGTTAGGCAAGTTGCCTTTTTTTCTTCACGATTTATGCACATCTTGACAACGCGTTTCTTTCTCTAGAATGCTAGAAATTTGTGTCATCTAGTGTAGGCCATGTAGATGTATCGAAGATGAAATTCTGGATTCAAACCATCCAGAAATATCTGCGCAAGTACTGGCTCAAGCCACAGCAGCACAGTACAGCTGCAGCTCCAGATCCGCGCATGGAGATGGGAACGCAGCACAGCTCCAAATCGATGGGGACCAATATATTCACTCCGAATTAGGGAGCTCTGTTACCATGTTGTCGCTAGCAATCAAACTACAGATATTTTTCTTGGAAATTTTCAGTTTCAATCATACCAACAGCAGGAGTACAAAGTACCTCTATGCTCTGGGAGCTTTGATCTTATTCCTCTGCTCCCGTTTCAGTACTCTAAAAAAAGGCTTTGGCTACTTTACATTTGGTCCCCCAGTAACATTTACAACATTCAGACTACTCACCTAAGAACTCAACATCTATTATACAACACAGTGCTTATCCCACAAAGCACGGAAGCACTCGTTAAGCACGGTGAAGTCTTCGTACTTAGACATGAACCCTTATAAGCTCCTTTAGCTCCTTTCAAAGCAATTGTCACCCTAGAACTAATCTCAGTCTTAAAATAAACTTTTGCTTTTTTACGTTGCAGCGTGGTGAATCTGATGGTCCGCTCACGTTCGAGCAGAAGGTGGCACTCTGGAAAAGAGGTGGTCGCCTTTTATACAGGACAACAAATGTGATTGCAACCTTTGTAGCAAGCTATTACGTGCTTAAGCTGTCAGTGGAGCTGGCAGTGAATGAGTATCATGAGCATGGCTACATGGTGCGCAAAGCTGTATCTTTCATCAAGAGGTCGGAAGACAAGGTGAGAAGTTTTACCAATCATGGTGTTTTTAAATAGCTAATGTCATAGTGGGTCCTGCTGTTTGTGTGGTCAATTTATGTGTTTTTTGCTATGATTGGTTCAGCTGCGGAGCTTACGGGATCGCTGAGCAGAGGGAAGAAGATGGTGGAGCGGAGGGCATGGAGGGAGAGTTCTGTGAGGAGTATGAAGAAGTTGGTGCCGGGTTTGAACTGTTGAGGACTATGGAGAGTTAGGATTAAGTCCAACTGAAGAAGTTGGTGCCGGGAGAGTTTTGTGACTCCGTGAGGACTATGGAGAGTTCTGCGAGGGTTTAATTGTTAGAAGAATTACCTGTTGGAGCATGAACTGTTGTACTATGATGTAGTCTTTGTGTCTTCATCATTCTGTGTTGCTTTTGGAGAAGCATTGCCCAGATGTTTGGCAGTGCAGAAGGTGCTGCAAATGCTTAAATTTGCCTCCGACGATTGGCAGTAGACATATCAGCAGGAACAAAAGGAGTTTCTTGGGAGTAGAAAGCAACACTTCATCGCAAAATTCAAAATGTGAAGGCATAAACAGTATCAGCTGAAGGCCTGAAGCACAGAGCACATGTAGCGTACCGGTCTAGAAAAAGATAGCCAGGAGATACAACATGACTATCTGGTGTGGCAGCCGGTGGAACCGAAGAAACAGGCCAACGGAAACGGAGATGGGACATGAGGCAAATTATCTTGGCTTTTCTAAATTATTTTAATACCGCAAGCATGTAAACCTAAGTATATACATGGTCATTTAAAATGACCATGTGATGAGTGTTGACGAAAGGGGTAGCAGAAGGTTGACTTCAATACTTTATCAAAAATAAATGATGACATGGTTCAATCTTTGGCAAAAAATGATGTGGCTAATGGTGGCAATACATTTATCTTATCCTATGTGTTTTCATGCAAGCGTTAAATATCTCACGTACAACCTAATAATTAGATGAAGAAAAGGCAACTAATTATTCTAATTTCAGTTCCTTGCATCAAAGTTAAAATGATTATGTTAGACCATCCCTATGAGATCCTGTATAAACCCCAGACCAAGAAAATTCCGGCCGATGTTCGGTCTTGGTCCATTTTGGTGGCTTTGAACCTGCATTCCGCTCGACCCGTATAAATATTTCTGGTATCCACTAAATCCATCCCCGATCCCACTATATCCACGGTACCGCTGCCGATTGAGGGTTAGCCCCCCCATGAACCCCTCCACCGCGAAATCGATTCCACCCCCACGAAATTGCCCCACCTCCACCTTCATATCTTCTACTCCAGCAAGCCCACGCCGCCTGCCCAAGTCCATGCGCGGCCGTGGCGGCCGCGTCTAGAGAGGTGGAGGCCGTGCGCCTCTGGGCGGCGATGAGGAGCAGCGCCACCTCCGTTGACAAACAGGGACGGGCTACGCGAGGACCGCACTGCTGCCGAGGCGTGCCGCCCGCCCACGCGCACGGCACAGAGGCGGGGAGCTCCCGCGCGGTGCCGGACGTCTTCGTGTTGAGTGACGAAGAGAACATCCCTCGCCAGACGAGGCGCGAGGTCTGCGCCTCGGATGGGTTGGCTTTGATGTGCTCGACGAGCACATCTTGCACCATTTCAAGCGGTGTCGCGTCGTCGACGATGAACTTGCAGCCGGTCAGCAACCTGTGGGGAATGATGACACCGTTGCTCAGGGCCGCCTCAAAACTGACAAGCAGGAGCACGACCTCGCGTGGGCGCGGCACATGTATGCTTTCAAGTATTACCTCAACTACGACTAGTGGCCACACATGCGGAATAGGGTTAGGTGTCGTTTACTAGATTTATGTAAAAAAACTATGTTTGGTTGCAGTTTGTATGATGAATTATGTTTTGTTTGTATGAACTATGTATGTGAACTGCTGCCATGGTCAGAAGCAAATTCTAGGGAGAAGTAATTTTTCAAAATTATCAGCATGAATTTATTGTATTTGTCCCTCTTAATACTTTTGCGAACCGTAAAAACAGTTTTGGGGTACCCAAAACTAATTTTCCAGTGTTAGTTTTTATGGTATCTCTAGAGATGCTCTTAGAGCTATATCAAGCTACAATTGAGCGAGCTAGCTTTGGCTCAAACTCGTTTCACATTTCAGCCGAGTTTACAAGAGGAGGTTTATACTCACTTCGGTCTCGAGTCGAGGCAATGTATGACCCGATCTTGAGCAGCTCACGAGGCATCTGAACTTTTTTTTTCTGCCCTATAACTACCCAACTGGTTGTGGGCTTCCCAACGATCTAAACCTCCCTTCTTGGGCTCGAGTCAGGCCTTCGCCGGCGAGGGCGGCCCGTTCGGGAAGCCCGTCTTCTCACCTCCCTGATCTCCCGCGGGCCACCGGAATTCGGTTATTCGCCGCCGGCGACCTCCCGCTGCTCCTCCTCCTCTGCCACTGCACAAACCTGTCTTCAAATGCGACCTCCGCGCCTTACCAAGTCTCAAACGGCGGCGACGAGCACGGCACGTGGCCCCTCCTCCGCCGCTTCCGCCGCCCCGACGTGTCAGCTCCTCATCCACACTTCCCGCCTGGTCAATTTGACAACTCCTCCTATTTCCTTCCATTCGCCACAAAATACTCCACAAAATCGGCGTCCTCTTCGTCTCGCAGTAAGCTCGTAGCGCGACCATGGCGGCGTCGGGAACCCTAGTCTTGTGCAGGGCGGTCTTCACCGCGCTGGGCCTCATCATGGTGGGCACCCTGGTGTACACCTGCGTCACTGACGGCTCGCCGTTCCGCGCCGAGCTTCTCACCCCGTGAGTACTTTTTTTTGTTTTTCTCTCTCCGTTGATTGAAGAGGGTTAATTAGTAGATGCTCATTACTGCGGTGAATTTCGATATTCATCTCATGTTTCTGGCGTGCTTCTATTGCGGAAACGATACGTGGCTATTGCGCATTTATTTTTTTGTGGATATGATGCTCCTATATCGAAATAGCACTACTGAGGCTTGTTGATTTTAGTATAGTGAGTATTTGACTAACTAAGGATTAGCAATAGTATGAAGCTTATACTATGTATTATGTTAAAGTTATCTTACAATTTTGCTGGTAACTCCAAAAAGGCGTGATTAATCAGAGCCATGTGTACCACTTGCAGTTATATGTTCAGTTATGAAGCTTAATTTGCTCATGAAATTCAGTTGCTGTCTTTTTCTGTGTAAATATCACACACGAAAGGCATAAATTACTTTATTGTCTTTACAAGCCTTTAGCTGTAGCATGTTGCTTATATTGGATTGTCTTGAATTAGTAAGGTGGCGAGACATGGAAATTAAGGCATTCTCAACATTGCTGCTACTTTAAAATTCAGTGTTGAGTAATTTTGTAGGGTTTGTTCTCGATGAACTGATACGTTTTTAAACAGTGAACTGTATATTTCATCGGACTTTGCAGATAATAGATCTTTTCCAATATTTACATGTTTTCAAATGATCTTTACATGGAAATTTAATTTTTCTTGTGTAGGTGGATGGTGACAACGTTGGTTGACTTTTATGTGAATATAATAGCGATTTCGGTAATTCCTCTGTCTCTTTATTTTATTTCCTCGTTGCTAAGCATTTGAGTAATTCAGATGCTATGTACACAAATCTTGTGATGTTTATAATATTTGGTAGGACAACAGGTTGCACACATTATACAAGAGTGGACTACTGTATAGTAACAAGTTTTTTTTTACTATTTGTTGTTGAATAAATTGAACTTTTGAAGAATACATTATGTAACTGATAAAATTATCCGGTGACTTGTATTTGTGCATAAGTTCCTTCTATCGATTCATTGTTTCATTTGCGCCTATAAGAAAGTTATTCAGTAAATCCTCACATTTGGTACCATATGTGTAACTTCATTGCCTTTTTCCGGCTGAAACAGAGATAATTATACATGGCCACATGGGTTACAACTCAATGAAGTTACACATTTGGTACCATATGTGTAACTTCATTGCCTTTTTCCGGCTGAAACAGAGATAATTATACATGGCCACATGGGTTACAACTCAGAGATAAAAATAAATAGTAGTACAAAATGCCCCCCTGCATTACTAGCTGTCTTGATTCATGTCTTGACAAGCTGACACACTGTTTGGAGATTGCACAGATATTTTGTATTGGTCCCTAGATCATTATGGGGTAATTATCATCAAGAGAACAGCAGATTTGCATCGCTTGCTTTGGGGAGAGAAGAGACTAGATATGGTGATGCAGATGAATTTAATGTTCTTCCCCTTGATAGATGATGGACTCTTTATATATGAGCGCGCAAACAATTTAAGTAACTAATAGCATATGCAGTTGCCAAAGCTAACAGTAATTGCAGCAAAGAGATGAGATATACGTGGAGCCAAGCCAACTCTCCGAACCAAGCCAGGAGACATTCTTCTATAACCTTGTCCACATGACATAGTTGCATTAGTTCCTGCTTATGCACGATCTAGTAAATTATCATAGTCATTTTTCTTCTGTTTTATCCAAGCTAGTTATTCCCCTTGATTCAAATAAAGAATTTCTGGAGTCCATCTGTTATATAGGCAGACCTGAAGCTAGCTAGGTCTTTGGCATCAGCCGGAGATTCTGGGTTGCAGCTTGCCCTTCTATAGGGGGATGCAGGCCTTTCCATGTGTGTGCTTTGTTGTGTGTGTGTGGACATGTCTGTTTTAGCCTTCTTCGGTTGTCGCTACAACTATTTTTCTATCATTGCATCGAGACACAGTCCTTGCATGAAAATGATGCTTGGTTATGCAGGGATTGAGAGCTAGAATATTGTCTTAATTTTTTCATCGGTCTAAAGAATGTGGACATAAACATCTGCTTCCAACATTAACTTGAATTGAAGTGTTCCTTTCATTTATGGTGTTTCAGACTTGGGTTGTCTACAAGGAAGTAAGTTGGATTAATTCTGTCTTCTGGGTAGTTCTGCTGTTTTGTTTCGGCAGGTATGGTTCTATTTTGCAAATATTCTTGTATACTCTTGATTTATCATGGTTTATTTCACAGTTCTGTTTGATTGGAGGTGTTTTATTCTGTTTATTAATGTGATCATTTTTTCCATTTATTTTTCAGTGCTACTACATGTGCTTATATTGTTAGCAAGCTATTTGAGATAACGCCTTCAGGGCCTTCCGAAGATCCACTTGATCTTGTATTGCTAAGGTATATAATCAAATTATTTACCATTGTTTGCAGGATCCTGGTTCATTTGAGTCAACTATTTTGTCGACATATAATAGATGATTTAATAACTGCAATTCTGAAAAGAACTGCATCAATCAAAAGTCTTTTAACATTTTATCAGTAATTCATGATTAGCTTTGACTGTCTTCTTTCACATCATTGAATACTAATACTTGTTCTGTTTATTTTGCGTGCATTAATCAATACTTATGCCATTCTTGTATACTGAGACTGTTTCTGAGCTCCGTACTAACTTATTCTGAACTTCTAGTTCCTTGTCCTTGCACATAAAGGGGCAGCAATAAATTATATCAAGAAGACAGCTATGCCAACATCAAATTAGTAGTTTTCTGTTACTTGAACAAATGAGCATGTGGAATCACCTTGTTGGTCAATGCCTAAATATTCTAGTGTGCCACAGTCACTACTTTTCACTCGATAAATAGTGAGGAAGGAAGATGACTGCACTATTGCAGATCAAGATGAACTGAAAAGAAACAAATTTCAGCTCTTGTTTTTCCTGCTGACACTAATCTCAAACTGAAACTGATTATACATCTCTTTTTTCAGGCAAGATAACTTACCAGAAAGGAAGTGTGCTTTTGTCACAGTTGGGAGAACTATTTTCAGCATTTTGGGCATACTCATGGCTGCACTTGTCACGTATACTGTCATTACAGATGGCCTGCCTTTTAGGAAGGATTTGTTGACACCGTAAGTGAATACATTTAATTCATATTTGTCGGTTTCTTAGAACTGTCGATTCGAAGTATTTGTGTGTCCAGGTAGATGTAGCAAATAAAAGACTAAAGCTAGTGATTAGGTACTAGATTACAGAACCTTAGAATGTGCAAAAGCCCTACATAGTTTCAAAATATAAAGTAAGCATGAGATATGGGAATCGTGCTAGAAGCCCATCTATGCTGAAGTTGCAACTAAGAGTCATTTTTAATGCTTCTGTCCATGAGTATGATGTGTTACTCGGACATGGGCTTGTGTTTAGGTATCCAACTCAGACGTCCAATTTGGTAAGAAAATATTGGACACAACAAAATAACACTCATAATCTAGCTCCATTGTCAAATCCGATACAGATTCGGTGTGCCTACTCAGATATCAGACATGTGTCCAAGTAACACAGTACTACTTGGCAACTCAAGGTAGTTTCTGTACAAGACTGCGAGCCATCCAAAGTTGAAAGAAAATCCTTAGAGGCATGACCCAAGTAAATCTTGTATGATGCTGACATTTACGAACTTATTATATATTTTTCATTGATTTGACTATTTAGGTACTAACTGAATATATTTGGTTATTCATTATGCAAAGTTTTTTTTTGGTATTTTGGCTGGGTCATCTAATTTCACTGGTATCTGCAATTAGAAATCTCAATTTTATAATTCTCTTGTGCACAGGTGGATGGCTGCAACCTTAATTGACTTCTATATAAATATCTTTGCAATATCGGTGAGACATCTTCTAATCTCAGTAATTGTTCAAAGCAATTAGATTTTATTTTATGGAACTACGCATACATAGTTTGTTCATTAACTTCTGTAGTTCTAGCTGACAAAGTTCATTTTTGGTTGGGAGTGGATTTCTTGTATTTTACTCCCTGATGTCAACACAAGGGCAAATGGTTAATCTTTGATGGCGTGTCGTGTCGACAGGTATGGGTTGTTCACAAGGAGTCTACTTGGATCTCATCAGTCATTTGGATATGCTTGTTGATATGCTTCGGAAGGTATACAATTCTTTTTTCGGGGCTTTTAACATACACTGTCTTAGCATATCACTACATAACATTTGGGGTTCTTCTGGTTCGTACAACTATGATTTTACCACATCACTTGTCAGAACAGTTGTTGCATCTGCATATCAACATAAGATATAATTAGTACTAACTAATTTTTTTTGTCCATGCTGATGAATTATTACCGTCATATGTTTGTTGTAATTTAGCATGAGTTGCACTTTTATGTGTTTCATGCTGGGTGTGATACTCATACATTTAAATACGAAGAGTCCCAGCTAGGATTATTTTTGCTTCACATGTGGGCGGCATTTTCTCTAGTACTATTTTGTACAACTGTAATTATGTAAAGCTGTAATATACTTGTTAATCTGTGTATGCAGCATCAAGTATTAATTTGCGCACACAACTTATTTACCCTTGTCCTCTTTTTCTTTGTTTTAGCATCACAACATGTGGCTATATTGTGGTTCAACTTCTCCAAGTGTCATACCAAGACCCAATCTACCATGTGCTGCTGAACTCTCATAGCAAGTATGGAATTGCACCCTCTCAGTAATCCTTGCTATTCTACGGATCTAGTTAGCTTGCAGTTGTGTAAACTTTGCTTGACATAGTCATTTATCTGGTATTTATCTGTTTGAAATGTAGGAAGATTTGAATATATCGAAGGGCTGTGATATGTTTCGTACACAATAAATTCTCTCTTAGACCATAGCGTGCAGTAATAAAGGGTATATCAGAATAGCGGTTAGTGGAGTTATTGCTTGATGTAATGGCACAACTTTTTGGCAATTTCTCCACAAAGACCATGCTATTCGTGAAGTTGAGTTTTTTACTTTCGTGTGGTCATGAAGAAAGCTCTACTTGTATATTTGATTCAATTGCTTGGTAAATTAACTTTCTTCATCACTACTGCAGTCATGATCCTAAATCATTCAACACTTCTTTTTAGGCGAATCATAAACCATTCAACACAATAGGTGCTAGAACATAGTGAAGGGCAATAGCCGCTTTCTTGATATGTTGGAGAACTACTCTCATTGGCAAAGAACTTGTGGAAATCAAAACTTGCATAACCTTTTATTTGAGGCGTCTCGCCCTTGTGTGTGGAAGTCTCAACTCAGGGCAGAGAACTCCTTCAACCACTTGCATTATTTTGTATTCCTTGACTTACAAGGCGTTTGTTCTTACGTAGCCAGTTCCTCTGTTCTTTCCCAGTCATTTGATATGCCTGTGGGTTATTATGATTTTTGATGTATGCATCTTGTAACTCCAAAATCACCCACATGAGCAACCATGACTGTCATGGAGAATTTTGCTTCGCTTCTGATCACATTGTACTATTAGCAGTTAGCACTTGCTTATTGTGGTGAAGATATTCTGAGTGCAGAAGCTACATCAATAGTGGTATCTAATCTTTGGACTTTCACCACCATGGTGACGTGAGAGAAGTGGAATGGAGGCCACAAAGGATAAATCTGAGGCACCCGCGAGCTTATTTAGTGGTAGGCCACAAGCCCTCTTTCATCCATCTCTGGCTCTGAGCTCTGAAGCACCATGGAGAGAAGAAACGCCGCTGCCAGCCACCAGACGCAGCTCACGTGCTCCAGCAGCCACCTCCTCGTCGGCATAACGCCAAACCAGGGGAAACTAAAGCAACATACACTACTACTCCCTCCGTTCAGATTTAATTGACACACATTTTGTTACACATGGATGTATCTAGACATCAAACAAGTATAGATTCATTCATATTTGTACAAAACCAAGTCAATTAATTTAGAACGGAGGGAGTATATACGTAGAGAGACCGGCCGGCGAGGCCGCTGGAGGAGAGGGAGGTCGTCTATAACGTCATGAAAAGAGGAAAATGGATGAGGGACTGTCTACACATGTCATTTTTCTTAACCTGTGTCCAAGCCTTTGGCTAGGGCATGAGATGATGACGACGATCGAGAGGAAAATGAGTGAAGGACAATCTGTAGGTATAATTTTCCTTCACCCGTGCAGAGGCCGTTGGAGATAGTATATAGTGCTACAGGCCTACAGCCCATTTGTGTGCTACTAAATTCCAGTTCGATCTGGACCATCCGTTCTGATTACAGGGGCAGGATTGAACATAACTGCAGGAGTTACACCCACCATGGCACATGCGAATAAGACCCTATTGTCTTTCATATTGTGGCATAGGATCCCTTTTTTTTCTTCTCTATATCCTCGCTGATTCCCCAAATCCTTTCATTGACGATTTGGCTATTGTTCAAAATACATACATATTATTTGGATATTGAATTGCAGCAACAAAAGCTCGCGCCACCTTCTATTTTGATGAACCAGATGAATATAATCAGAACAATGAAGCGAGGGCCATCAGGCATCTAGATGGATTCACCTTCACTCAATAGGTGTATGTGATATTTGTCTCTGATCGCCAGTAGCTCTCTCGTAGCATCACCAATCGGCATGCGGTCAGTTGGCAGCTCCTTCAAGCACTGTATCCCAATGTGCAGAACTGAAGTGATGTATGCAGTTGTCATTTGTTTGGTGCTCTCAGATGCGGAAGTTATTTCCGCGCCTTCTCCCAGTGAAGATAGTAAGCACAGATCCACCATGTTGCTAGCTGTGTCTCTCAGTGCTATGCTGACGTAGCGATGGAGGTTTAGATCTTGCAGAAACTCGCCATCCGTCGGCCTTTTACCAGTGAACAACTCTAATAGCAGTATTCCATAGGTATCACCATAGACCGAGACTTCATTTCCTTGACCGTACTCTAGAAAAGACATTAGTTTCCAATGAGAAAGCATGTATATCATGAAGAAAACAATGCGGAATTTTAACGAAGCATTTAGTGTTTTGATGAAAATGACTTACTTTTGGATAACAGTATTTCATCAGTAAGACTACTGATTACAGAAATGGTATTTCCTCATGTAACACTTTTTTTTTTTGCGAAATTTCCTCATGTAACACTAACTCCTAAAACTGCCATACGACTCTAAGTACATAAATAGTGCAAATTAACCCCTATTGTAGCTTGTACATAAGTAGAATTAGAAGTGTTTCGATGGAAATTAACAAAGGTTGCAAATTAAAGAAATTAGCATACAAAGGTGAACACTAACCTGGGGCAGCATAACCAATTGTTCCCCTTCTTGTAGCCCAACCACTTGATATCTCTGGGAGGCTAGTATCATCTTGATGCAAAAACCTTGCAAGTCCAAAGTCACCCACATGGGCAACCTTGTCATTATCCAGGAGAATATTGCTTGGCTTAAGATCACAATGAACTATTGCCACTGGCTTATAGTTGTGAAGATATTCGAGTGCCAAAGCTACATCAATGGCAATATCTATCTTTTGGGTAAGACTGAGCACTCCCTGGCTCCCATCTTCCAGGAAATGGTTGTGTAGCCATTGGTCTATATTTACCTTTGGCATAAACTCAAGCACGAGAGCTCTGAAGTCGAGGCCCCTGAAATCAATACTTGAGCACACGGTCAACACCTTCACAAGGTTTCGATGTCTAACACATCTTAAGGTCTCGCATTCTGCAGCAAAGCTTTGAGATGCCCCTCGCTGCTGGAGGTTGAGCACCTTCACAGTGACAATCACTTCCTGATCACCGTCCATCATTGTTCCTTTGTACACCGAGCCGAAGCTTCCTGTGCCTAAGAGGTTGTCAGAAGCAAACCCACTTGTTGCTTTCACTAATTCAGCATATGTAACCCTCATGTGTTGTCCTCCATGGAGTGATGGAACCCTTCCCATCTTTGCAAACTTGCTTCTCAAACTCCGTTTTGCAAATAGTGCTAATAATACTAAGACAATGCACAAAACTGAGCTGCCTACTGAGATCGACACCACAAGCTTTCGAGACCACTTCGTGGATTTACGACTTGAGCAGGGAGGCAAATTAAATTGGGGGATACCTCCGCATAAGCCATAGTTCCCTTCAATCAGAGTTGCGCTTGCATTCAGAAATAATCCACGTTTGAGAACCTCGCCCTCGAAGTTGTTGAATGATATGTTCAAGGTGGCGAGCCCCAGCATGTCCCCCAGGAAGACTGGGATGTCCCCGGACAAGTTATTTCTTGAAACATCAAGAACTAGAAGGCCTTTCAGTTGTGACATTGATACTGGAATTGTGCCTTGAAATAGGTTTCCTGCCATGCTGAGATACTCCAAACTTCGGCACTGAGCTATAGAGGCAGGAATTGAGCCAGATATCCTGTTGTCAGACACGTTAAGAGACCCAAGATTGACTAGGTTACTAACTTCTGAAGGTAATGTCCCAGTGAACATGTTGCCTTGGATCTCTAAGGCAACAGACAGTGTCAATATGAGGAAAATCTCTTTTGGTATTGGACCAACAAGCCGATTGAATGATAGGCTAAGTGTCTCCAAAGGACAGCTTCTAAGGCTGGATGGTATGAGGCTAGTGAGCATATTTTGGGCGAGGTCGAGTGTATTTAAAGCTGTGAGATTTCCAAGTGTTGTTGGAATTGGTCCAGATAAACTGTTGTTTGACAAGTCTAGCTGACCCAGGACCCCAAGATTACCAATGGACTCAGGAATGTTTCCATGTAGGAAATTATTGTCCAAGTACAAATATTGCAGGTTGACCAAGTTTCCAATTCCTTCGGGTATATTTCCGTGTAGCATGTTGCTTTCCACGCTCAAACCTCTTAAATTTGTGGAAAGATTTCCTATTGAATTTGGTAGCACCCCTTCTAGTTTGTTTTCGCCTAGAGTTAGGACCTGCAGCATACTACAGTTTGTCAAGCTAGAAACGAAGCCCCAATCGGCATCATTCCTTGCTTCTAGTTGATCGTCAAAGAGAGTAAGTTGCAATAAGTTCTTCATGTTAGCTCCAATACATTTTGGTATTACACCGGAAAGAAAGTTGTGACCCAACTGAATATATTCAAGCATTGAAGAATTGCACAATGACTCAGGGATGGGCCCATGAAATTGATTATCATCTATGATAAGTTGCTGGAGTTCTGGAAACTTATTACCCAAGTCGTCCGAAATGGACCCATTGAGATTGTTGTATTGTACAACAAAAAAATGGAGGGATGAAAGATTGTAAACCGAAGGTGGTATAGAACCCTCCAGTAGATTTAAGTTCAGATAAAACTCAACAAGAGAACTGAGTTTTCCAAGAGTGTGAGGGATTGAGCCTGTAAGACTATTAGATGTGAGAGAAAGGCTATTAAGCAGATTCAGATTTTCTAACGATTCAGGGATGCTACCAGTTAGGCCATTGGTTCGGAGATCTAGAGATAGTAGAGATGACAGGTTCCCCAGGGAAGGTGGAATATGCCCTGACAGCTTATTGATCGATAGGCCCAAAAACTGTAATTTCTGTAGGCCTCCGAGAGAAGCAGGAACAGGACCTGTCAGACTATTGGAAAAAAGATATAAAGTGTTTAAGTTTGTAAGATTTGCAATTTCTGTCGGGATTTCTCCTACTATGTTGTTTGATCCCAGATTAAGACGGATCAGGGCTTTCAGATTTCCAATCTCCACAGGGATGCTTCCTGTAAGGTTGTTGTATCCAAGAGCGAGTATCTCAAGATTGTGCAGCGATGCCAACTCCCGGGGAACTGAGCCTTTGAGCATGTTGTAACTCAGAACAATAACCCGAAGGTTTGACAAGACACCAAGGGCAGAAGGTATCACCCCTTGGAGGTTGTTGTTGCTGAGCCAAACAAATTGAAGATGCACACACGAGGCCAGCGCGGGCGGGATATTCCCGCCGATGGAGTTGCTGCTGAGGTTCAGGTTTTCAAGTCCTACAAGGTGCCCAAGCTCTGATGGTATGGTACCATAAAAACGGTTCTCTTGGAGGCCCAACCGCCTGAGGTAAGTTAAATTACCTATGGAAGAGGCGATGGTGCCAAGAAGGTTGAGCCCCCGGAGATCCAGCGCTATGACGCGGCCACGGCGGTGGCCACGCATGCCGCAGGCCACGCCGCGCCATCGGCACATAGGGATCGACTGGTTTCCCCATGAATTCAGAGCTTGGAGTGGATCTCCTTTTATCAGCGACCTAAATGACATGAGCGCTTGGTGATCAGTGGCGCTTCGTGTGGCAGTTTCAGCTGTGGACAAGGTGGCCACATGATCCGAAGTGGCTTTACATGGGAGGCAAAGGGAGGCACATATGAAGAAGAACCTCATGACTATCATGATCGACATGTTTACACGACAATTGGAAAGACTGGTGTGCAGACTGAAAACTTGTTGTGCTTGTATGACTTTTCTCGAACACACACCAAAATGTGTGTCATTTATATTAGAAGAAAAGCACCATAGTGGTGCGGGTACAGCTCTTAAAGCAAGGGGAAAAGAAAAGAAAGATGAAAAAAGCCTACACTTTATATAGTGATTCCGTCCAAGTTGGTCAGACCCGTCGGTATAATATTTTGTGGAGTCCCACTTTGGAAAGCAACAACGATGGAGGATTTTCTCTACAATCTCAGAAACATCTGTCCATTTTTTTTTCTGCCAAGTGTGTGCGAGGTTTTCATGTATTTAGTGATACACTGGCACCATCTTCAAACCTTTGGTGGTATCATATTTATCATTTCAGTCTTTACATTCTTGGATTTTTTTTCTCCAAGCTAGAGAGATGATATAACCTTGGAAACATCTGTTCAATTTTTCTGTAGGCTTTTTGGCCAAGTTAGTTCGTGATTTCTTGTATTTAGTTCCACATAAGAATCTGGTACAAATATGTCAGTATCAAATAGGGTCGCTCACGCGCTTGCGTTACCTAAGTCGCGAGACCTATTCTTCAACGCTTCGTTGGTCTCCGCTGCCGGAAGGCACGGTTCATCTTCGTCTAGCATGGTAGTGGGCGCTGTGATCAAGGACCCTTCAGCAATTGTTTGGTTGCTTTCAACCAACTACTTGATGAGGCTATTGCGCCTGACATTGCTCAAGTACTGGCACTCAGGTCTGCTCTATCCCTTGCTCGTGGTGAAGGACCGGACAAAGTCATCGTATCCTCGGACTGTCTCTCTGTGGTGCAGCGTATCAACTCTCCTCTTCGGGACAGCTCCCTTGTTGGCGTTGTTGTCAAGGATATCAAGGTGCTGGACACCTCCATTTCTTCCGTGACCTTCTGTCATATTAGTATTTAGTCGTCTCCTAATACTTCAGCACACATTCTACCTCGTCGAGTCGAACATTTTGGTAGTCCTATTTTTCATAATTCTGTACCGGATTGTATCCGGGCCGAACTCTGTATTGATTCTGGTTGATCAATAAAGTGGTAAAGGTTTTTTTTTTTTAAATGGTCTCAAGGATTCGATTAAATTCTGGCGGAATCCAGCGCCAGCTGTTATTTCTGGTTGACGCTTATGTAGCTCCTATTTGATTTCTGTAAAGAGGAGTCGGAGGGTTTCTAGCAACATTTTTTTTTGTCATTTCAGTCTTTAAATTTTAGGATTCTTTTTCAAGGTATATAGAGGACTTCTCTGAAACGTTGGAAACGTCTGTCCAGGTTTTCTCTTCTTTCTGCCGAGTGGGTACAGAATTCTCCTATTTAGTTTTACACTAGTACCATATACTCAAACATGTCAGTATTTTTTTCGAGAAATTGTGTACCTTACTTTTGTAGAAGGCAGAGTTTGAATTACAAGAGCTGTTCTTGCTGGAAAGATAACAAAGAACAGCAACACACTCACAAAACTCACTACCCTAGACATATCTCACACTAAGTCTGGATCACCCACACCAGCCTTGCTCTACATCTTCATGTCCCCAATGAATTTTGCTGCCAGGACACTTCGTTACATGGCTGATTGATAAATATTGTGGAAAACAAAGCTTGCATAACCTTTTATTTGCCCTTGTGTGTGCAAGCCTCAATTGAGTCCGGAGAAGTCCTTCAGTCATTTGCATTATTTGTATTCCTTGACTTACAAGGCGTTCGTACTGAAGGTGTCAGGCGGCGGCCCGCAACGGCCCACATAAGTAGGAATCAATTGAAAAAGCTGAAAAGCTTGGCACGATTTTAATAACTAGCCTTAGGCTATTTTTAGCTGAAGCGGGCCGGGTTTCGGGTCCGCTCTGCAACCTGAGTTCGTACGTAGGCAGTTCCTCTTGTTCTTTTCCCAGTCATTTGATATGCCCTGTGGGTTATTATGTTTTTTTTTGGAGGGAGGGTTATTATGGTTTTTGACGTATGCATCTTGTAATTTCGAAATCGCCCACGTGAGCAGACCTTGATTGTCAAAGGAGAATTTTTGCTTGGCTTCTGATCAGAATGAACTATTAGCACTTAAGTATTGTGGCGAAGATATTCGAGTGCAGAAGCTACATCAGTAGTGGTATCTATCCTTTGGATAAGACTATGTACCCCATGGATCCCACCTTGGTGGAAGAGAGGCAGAAAAAAAGTTGGGATCTTTCCTGAGCCTCTACCACCTCTTGGACCGAAAGATTAACATCTAGGAACACATAAAAAAGGTCTAGGTAATTGCTGTTGCAAGGTTGTGCAATTCCATTCACTTGAACAGAACAGGGCTGTGTCTAGATACAAACGAGTTGTATAATTCAACTGCAACTTGCTGCGAAGGGATCGGAGGTGATTTTTTGAGATATAAAAAATTGCTGCTAGACCTAGTCTCTTTGATTTGCTTGTTGCACAATATTGTGGAAATTTCAGCGCAATCGGTCCTGGAATGAAATGTAATGTATTGTTCCTACACCCTTGTTCCGAGAAAGACTTGAGTCTAGAAATAGGTAAGTCTTCTTGTGCATCCCCACAATTAGTCACGCCTGTTTGATGGCTCCACCGATGTCACCATCATGCCATGCTTTCAAGACTTTGAACGAATATATTACAACTATCAACCGAGACTTCACCTGCCATGACACATCGTCGTAGAGTTGGAATAGATCGGGAAAAAAAACATGCGTGCCTTCTCTGAACTAGAAGACCCTCTCTTTTTTCATTGGTAAGATATTTTGATCTAACCTCGGTTTAAAACTACGAAACTTACTTTGAATCGAAGGGAGTGTTGTAATTTTAATTACTCCGCAAGTAAGGATCATGGAAACTTAAATTACGAGGTACATCATAAAATTAAATTGTGTATAACATGTGTCTTTGTTTTCACCTCTACATGGCGTGAAGACTTAAGAGCATCTCCACCGATACTCGCCAAACGACACCCAAAACACCAACGGGGTCCCGAGTTGAAAAAGGTCCACAGTGGTATCCTCCAAAAGCTGGCCTTGTCCGAAAAAATGTCCGGTGCCCCCGCGAGACCCCCAAGTATAGAGGGTCTCTCGGGAGCTCCGGACAATGTCTGAGCACGCTCCTGGGTCGGACTAACCCACGTATCATCCACTCTTATGGGCGGTTAAGCGATCCACGAGGAGGATTGTATGTGGCTATGCAAGCATGTGTGGTACGTTTATTTATTTATTTGGACATAGAAGATTTATGAGTGATTCCCCTGAGTGGATCGAGTGGCATACCTATGCCAAGCTATCCACTTAGAAGATACGCTTAAATTTTTTTTTATAGAAAATCCTATAATCGTACTTGTCCATTCTATTTGGGACTGCTTGTGGTTGTTGATGGGACCACTCCTCCGATTTTGGGCGGACTCGTGTCCAACACTCCCAAAGAGAGCCGGTAACCGGATTTCCCGAGGATCATACCAGACGAAAAATTCCGAGATTTTGAATTTTAACGAAATTTTTTGGCAAATGGTTAAACTGGGAACCAAAAATTTCGAATTTTCGAATTTCGGATTTAATTTTTTTGGTAACCGGTGAGGATTTTTTGGTAACCGCGCTAACCGGAAATCTCGACCACCCTCGGGAATTGTTTTCTACCGGTAACCAAAACCTTGATCGGACACAAATTTGGCTGCTCCGATGGAAATGCTCTAAGATACGACAGCACAACGACTCTCGTGCCAGTATTCGTGAAAGAAAGACATCGTGCTATATGAGAATGACCGGTGTGACTCCATGAACCGTTAAACTTGGGAAATCCCCAAGTCGTGCAGAGACTTTTCCGCACCACGTGCATGATCGCGTGTAGCGGGTAATTTTAGGAGCGCAGTCAACAAAGCTTTCTCTCGAAGAAAGAAAAAAAACGTAGTTAGGGCAATCATATAAGGTGCGGGCGCTGAAGCATTCAGGCCACCAGTACGCCAGTTGTGCGAATCCTGAAAGATGCTACCCAACTGTCGCCTCTTGCTTGTCCGGCTTCTTGCCATCCTCACCTTGCTTTTCTTCGCCGGCGCCACCCTCGGTCATGCAGCACCGTGCAACAGCGGTCTTAGTAAGTGCCCCTTGCATTCCTCCTGTTACCGTACTCTCAAAACCTCTACTTTCTTTAACGGTCTCTTGATTGTTCATGGTATGATGTATTACTCTGACATCGTCACAGATGACCCAATCGGCTGCTCAAGGTTGCCCGGTCAAGGCTGTCCAGGCTGCAGTGCACAGTAGAGAATGGGACGTGCCTCCGAAGATTCTCCGAACCGTTGCACTCAGGATGGCAGAAGCATATGTCAACGACCATGGTTTTTAGGAGGTTTTTCATGTAACAGATGAGACGTTCATCGTCCTTCAAGTGTTATTTAATTTTTCGTATTAAAAAACTAGGCGGAAGTTTTAGGAGAGCTCCTCCCTAATTTCTCGTATAATAGATACTCTCTGATCCATACTAAATCTGCGAGAGTTAATATGGATCAGAGGGAGGATGCCACAATCGAATATCATTAATTATATACTGTTAAGAACACCAAGAATAGCTGAATAAGACATACTCTTTCCGTTTTTTAATATAAGATGTTTTAGCTAACTCACATGTTGGTTAGATGCAATCCGAAATGAGTGTACATACACATTCAAACATGTTCACATACATCTAGATACATGTGAATATGGATAAAAACTAAACCATCTTATATTTATAAACGGAGGGAGTAACTCATTAATGAATATGCATCCTGAATACAATATCTTCCAATGGAACATACTAACACTGAAAACACATGGGCTAACTAACTGTGGCACAATCCTTATGTGATGATTAGACAAGACGGATCCAACCAAAATATTGAAACCTTCGCCTAGCTATACATTGCTAAGTCACATGCCCCCAAAATGTCAAGCATTGGTTGGAATGTATTGCATTACTACTCAATTACTCAGTGCCAACAATGGTGTTGATGAATCAACCATCACTTGAGTATCAAAATCACAAATATAATGCGCAAAGCACCACCAGTTCCTAACACGCACATACTATCTTGGATTCTGAGTTGGGAAGCTGTCCTGTCCTGGCCTTTCCAATGGAGTCAATATGGGTTGCATATATGGCATCAGTTGCTAAGTTAAGGTAGGCGATATCATGGTTTCTGATGTGCTGCTTGGACCTCTCTTGTTCAACACTCACAGCACATATCTCGTCCATGGCCGGCCATCGAAATTGCATCAGTAGGCTACAGATGAAAATCACCAATCAGTCGCACCCGTTTCATGGCTTCAGCGATGTCACCATCATGGCATGCTTTCGAGACTTTGAACAAATAGATGAGATTGCAATTATCAACTGAGACTTCACTTGCCATGCAATGTTCTTGAGTTGGAAGAGATTGAAACGAAAAGATAATAATATGTGTGCCTTCTCTGAACTTAAAGACCATTTTTTGCTCTGGTAAGATATTTTCCTCCTCTCAGTTATACATTTTCTATTTTAATTTCAGTTACTCCGCATGAAGTAAGGATCATGGAAACATTAGTGACGAGCGACAACATTATATTATGCATAAGACGTGTCTTTGTTTTCATCTCTTGACATAGATGGCGTGGAGGCTTAAGATAGACAGTCCTATCAGCAACTTTGCACAACTCTCTTGCTAGCAATCCTTTTTTGGTGAAAGAACGACATTGTGCTCTCCACTCCATATTAGTTGTCGCTGAAATGGATGTATATAGCAATGCTAGACTCGATACTCCGCTTCAGCAACAATTTATATAGAGCGGAGAGAGTATATGAGTACGACCTGAACATGCACATACTTGGTCGCGGGCATTCCTAGTCAACAAGGGTTATATTTTTAGGAGCCCAAGCCAGTCACTTGGACTCTCGAGCTTTATCTCCAAGAAAGAAAAAACGTAATTTGGAGCAGCATATTAGAAGCTGAAGCATTGAGTTGCGGTCACCAATACTCCAATTGTTACCTTTCCGTGCACAGGTTTGGCGGCTTTGCCCTCTGCAACGCCCCGACCCTGTCGTAGATTCAGAAAGATGCTCAAGTGTCGCATCCTGTTTGTCCGTCTTCCTGCCATCCTCACGTTTCTCTTCTTCATCGGCGCTACCCTCAGTCGTGATGCAGATCCACGGTGCGGTCCAATGGGATAACTATTTATTTCGATCAATTTCCAAAAAAATATATATGTTTTTTTAAATCTAAATGTTTTAAATTTGAAATAATTTTCAAATCTAAAATGTGGACAGATTTCAAATTTGGAACATTTTAAAATTTGGACAATTTTCAATTTTAATATTTTTTAAAAACCTTTAAAACATTCAAAATCAGAACATTTTTTAAGTTTGAACAATCTTCATTTTTAACTTTCAAAATTGATTTTTTAACCTGAATATTTGTAAAATTTAAACAAATTTACAACCCTGAACATTTTTCAAAATCATAAATAAAGTGACAAGAAGGAAAAACAAAACAAACAGAAAAGAAAACAATAGAAACAAAACCTAAAAAAGATGGAAGAAAAAAGTGGAAAAAGTAGAAAAAAGAAAGTATTCATCAAATGGGCCGGCGCACCCGCAGGATGCTTCAGGCGACGCGTTTCGCTCGTGTCGTTGCAGGGCGAAGATTTGCCGTCAGGGATACGTCTATGCTTCTAAATAATAATTAGGAGCACTTATTTTAAACAGGAGTTTGGTTTTCTTATTAAAGGATAAATGTTTAGAACTTAGATGTACGTCACAAGATCTACAATAGTGATATCGGCCACTAGAACCCGTTGTTATTCACATATGATCACTCATCACTCGCAGCTTCTCAACACATATGATCACTCATCAGTCGCAGTTTCTCAGCACCAGATGTGTGTGTTTCATGTTAGAAATTGATGTTTGTTTTTGTATTTTTATGATCGTATGATAAGAGAGACATGAAGGTCACAATTCATTTCATTATTTAGAATGATAAGGCAATAAGAAAATCTGAATGAGACACAATTCATCAATGGAGTTGCATTGTGAATTCAATATCCTTCAATTGAACAGCTAACACTGAAAACACAGGAGCAGCAGTAAACCAACTAAAGCACAGTGACGGATCCCACCAAAAATCGAAACCTTCGCCTAGTTATACATTGCTCGGCTCGTTTCAAAAAAGCTATACATTTCTGGGAAGCATTGGCTGGAACGTCATCAGGTCATCTCCTCGGAAGCATTGGCTGGAATGATCATTGAGGAACTACACCGATGGAAGGGGGCCGTACTGAATTCAGCTAGTTTGACCCACCATAACACTACATCACGGTTTAGCTTTTGTGCACTCCAAAGTGCCCCTAAATGTGGATTTTATGCCTCAAAAGATACGCCGGGGCACTGTTGTGAAGTGCATTCGTGTCTCTAAAAGTATATAAACTGCATCTGAACTCGGTATTCAGTGGCACTTGGCCACATTGTAACTCTAATCTTAATTAAGAAAGCAGCGGCGCTGCATGTGGCAAAAGAAAAAGTGCGCAAAGCACACCAGTTCATAAGGCGCAAATAATATCTCGGATTTTGGCAGATACCATATGCATAAGTTTTTTTTGGCATTACCATATGCATAAGTTGTTGAGTTAATGTAGGTGATATATGTTTGTTTCTACTTTATCAATATAAAAGGCAAAACTTTTGCCTCGTTTAAAAAAGTAAAAGGCAGCTAGCTGTGGTTAGAATGCGATATAGAACTTCAGAAAAATAGTGGTCTATTCCTGCTCTGCTCGTACTATACTAGTACTTGTATTCCTTCTTGGCAAATGGTACTTCTATTCCTGCTCTGTGTCATAATTCCAAATTACTGATGCACTTTCTTGGAAAAGTTACTGGATATCACCCCTGAACGTGACAGATAACACCTCCATGTCTGACAATGGTATATGTGCATGCGTTATGTTGGCGTGTTGCGGGCTCTTCCGCATCGATGACTCGAATCTACAGAACCGATGAGCCTACTAGCTTCATCCCAAATTCGGTTGATTGCCGGTGCAATTTGACATTCCGGTGACTCCGGTCACCCTAAAGACGTACGACAACTCCTATCTTGCTCGTGGAACCCAAACGCGCATGGATAATCCATCCCGAACAAGGGATGGTAGGGGACGTCGGCGGCCTTGGGGTTCTTGCGCCTTCAGCCGCAGACATAGCTTTGGGTGGAGGGGGAAAAGGGGGCCCGTCAGAGGGGTCGTTGGAGGTGACAGCTTGAGGAGGATCCTCCTACACAAGAAAGGTTATGCTCATCGTCAGCCTGGGAAGGATCGACCCATTTCCTCTGCTCCCGTAAGGACCGGGAAGAAGCCAAGGTCTCCGATTCGGGTGATGTTTTTTCAAAGGTGGAGTTATGTTGATGTCAGTGGGGCCGCCGCCTCCGAGCCCAAAACAATTTTTTTAATCATCTGTGAGTTTTGTTTTTTGTTTTTTAAGGGGGAATCATCAGCGAGTAGATACATATGAATTGGACAAAATAAGAGCCCCGCCCCCCAGATCCTATCTTGCTCGTGGAACCCAAACGCGCATGGATAATCCATCCCGAACGAGGGCTGGTAGGGGAAGCTGGCGGCCTTGGGGTTCTCGCGCCTCCACCTGCAGCCATAGCGTTGGGCGGAGGGGGGAAAGGGGGCCGTCGGAGGGGTCGTTGGAGGTGACAGCTTGAGAAGGATCCTCCTATACAGGAAAGGTTCTGCTCATCGTCTGCCTGGGAAGGATCGACCCATTTCCTCTGCTCCCGCAAGGACCGGGAAGAAGCCAAGGTCTCCGATTCAGGTGATGTTTTTTCAAAGGCGGAGTTATGTTGATCTCAGGGGGGCCGCTGCCCCCGAGCTCAGAACGATTTTTTTAATCATCATCGAGTTTCGTTTTTGTTTTTTGAGGGGGAATCATATCAGCGAGTAGATATGTATGAATTGGACAAAATAAGAGCCCCCCACAGGCAGAAACATACGACCCATTTACAGAGTGTATGCACTTCCATCCTCGGCAACTTCCAGCGAAGGGGGCTCTGTTTCCTAATCTCCGGAGGCGCAGACTCAATTGTTCGCTCTTGACCTAGCCGCCGCTAGCGATCAGAAGGCGATCTTCTTCCACCGATCTCCATCGCCGAACCTGCTAGTCCCTTCTCCCTCCGTCTGCTGCTCCGGCGGTGGAAGGGAGGGGATCCAGGTTTCTCCGTTCTGTAGTTTGGGTTTGGCTTTGTTGGTCGTGGTGCGTCATTGGGTGGTGGGAGTGACGCCCGGGCAAATAAATCGACCTCAACTCTATTCCCACACCGGCGTTGTCCTTCATGGCGACGTCTCGGAGTTGGTGGCATCATGTGCTTGCCAATCTTTCAGGTCGGTGGTTTTAGGGTTTATGGATGGTGTCGGCGAGGCGGCAGCGGCGACTCCATCAGACGGGTTTTTCCTCCTGTTCTGTCCTCGTTGCTGCGGCGTTGTCTCCGGAGCGGCGCCATGGTGGAGCGGAGAGGATTCGTACAGGAGTACGTGCAGACGGTGCTCTGCACTGGTGATAGTTGGAAGATGGTGCACCTTGTGCTGGGTGCGTGGTTGGAGGCTGACGGTTCTGGTTCTCTACTCCGACGTCGTCGTGCGAGGGTGCCAGTGATGAAGTTCGACGGCGTGTCCGGGGTTGTGCTGCCCCGGTCTGATTCTTTAAACGGCAATGGTTTGTCCCATGGCAAACTAATTTGGAGGTCCGAAAAGCTGATGATCAGCGATGGGGCCGCGTCGAGCTCGGATGAAAAGGTGATCTGTCTCTTTTTTCGTTGGTGGATGCTACGGTGGTGCCGAAGAATAGGGATAGGCGTTGGTTTGTCATATAGATTTATCCTATGTCTCCGGATCTATAAGATCGGTGTATACGTACTTTGTATCTTGTCTTTTAGTTATTACTAGCTAATTGCCCGTGCATTGCAGCGGGGCATAAAAATTGTTCAGCGATGCACAACTAAACATAGATGCCATATATATTCATGTAAATATTTTTCACATAGTATTCCAAAGACATAATATAATGGCAATGCAGCTCGTGTGTCTGATTCCAACCAACATGAACCCACAGATACACATGTCCAAGGAAAATCGGCAATCTGATCATCTCTACACATAGTTGGCTCCAACACACTCCTTTCTCTACTACCTCTCCACTGCTGCATCACCCTTAGGAGGTGGTTGGCATGCAAAGTGTGGCCACACTCATAGTCAGACCTCAGCTTGGTCAGCAACCTCCATGAAATTTGTAAACTACTCCCTCCGTTTTTTAATATAAGATGTTTTAGGTGGTACACATGTTGCCTAGGTGCATACTAAAATGAGTGTGCATGCACACAAAAATGTGTCTACATACATTTGTGTACATGTGCATATGGACAAAAGCTAAAACATCTTATATTAAAAAACGGAGGGGGTATATATAGTTGCATTTGTCTTCAGAGACCGCAGCTTGTCAGCAACCTGGATTTCTGTACCTCTGTCCACCTTCACATTAAAAAACAGTAAATGGTCTAAGTTTTCAGTGTCACATGTTGATAGCAGTAAATACAAATCTCTGGGCCTGAATCAAGGAGTTGAGATCTGATGAATCATGTCAAAGTTGTTGCATCAGATTTCAGAACAAACTACAACTATATTGGATCTGGTTAGTAAGAATAATTTCTGAGTAGCAAAAATGATATGTTTTGGATTTAATTGTCATAGTGGAATGTGACATGCTAGATAATTTGCAAATGTTTCTTGATTATTTAGTATAGGCTTGAGAGTCTTGCACTTTAGCTCGTCAGATCCACATAACATGACACTGAATTCCCCTTCAGTAATCACTTTTTCAATTTCTATTATCTTATCAAGCACATTTCCAAATGCATTCCTACACGGTATCACTTTGAAAAACTGAATTACATATTCACTGCCGTAATTATGCAGCTGTGTATTCCTTTTTGAAAGATAAACACAAAATTCAATTTAGTTGTTTTTTCGATCACATCAGCACTTAGAGGCCGACACCAACAAAATACCTGATGTTTCTCCTCAGCTCAATGAGATCATTGTACAAACGACGCCGCTCTGCACACTCAGCCGTGTAGTCCCCTTCAGCCGCGGCGACCTGATAACGCAATCATCTGCTTAATCTCTGTACTCCTGCCAGAACAAGAAATCTAGACAGTATTAGCAAGTAGCAGAGTATGGATAAAAAAAACTTAGAGATGATTCTCTACTACCTAAAATATATGCCAGGTTCTCTGTTCACGAGATCTGAGGGGAAAACGCAATATTTCTCACCTCCAAGAAGCCGCAGTGAACCTCATCTTCTCCTCCTGCAACCGCCGCATGCATTAGCCATGGCAACAAAACAAAAGATACCATCCCACGACCAAGTTGGCAAATTTTGAAGACGTACTTGCTCAACGTTCTCCTACGCTCTACCTGCACCAGCCTCCGGCGCAGTAACACCGCCATCGATGGAAGCCCACAACGTGGTGGCGGGACATGGCTCTGTTGGCAATGCGTCTGTCGCCGAGAAGAGCTCGAGCGGTGCAATCCTGTGCCAGGACGCGGTGTCCCTCTAGATGTAGTCGGCTGTGTTATGCATACCTTCGTCGCTCGGGAGAGCCTCCGAGGAGCCGGTGCAGCTGGCGACGTCGACCCCATCTTCCACTTTTGTAAGCTTTTCTGCAGTCAGAGCATCTCTAGCAGATACCGGAAAAACTCGTACCGGATATTCATTATCTTGTTCCCCGGAAAACCATTTTCCGGTACCGCGGCGCGCGGGGCAGAACAGATGCGGGGTGCAGCTGGCGACGTCGACCCCATTTTCCACTTTTGTAAGCTTTTATGCAGTCAGAGCATCTCTAGCAGATACCGGAAAAACTCGTACCGGATATTCATTATCCTGTTCCTCGGAAAACCATTTTCCGGTACCGCGGCGCGCGGGGCAGAACAGATGCGCCCGCGCAATACCGGTACCGAATAACAGTTTTCATCATATTTTCACCAATTCTTAACATGTCTCCGAATCAAATCAAAGTTTTGACATGTCTCACCGAATATAAAATCTATTATATATACTACTACACAACCAAAATCATGCGCAACCAAGCTAGCAATGAAATGTCCAAAAGAATGCGTCCATCATCTTGATAGTGAATATTGACACCACCACCATCAAGGATCAACATGAAGCACCATCAACGATCAATATCAAGCACATCCGAAGCAAAGCCTCCATCACCACCTCCAAAACCAACAAGACCCATCACCATGACCTCCATTCACTAGTAGAAAACTGCTTATAGGTGAAAAGTTACCTGTGGCGCACATGGCCATTTGTGTGCCACTGGTATTTTCTCTCCTGGCTGGACAAATCTGTAGAAATTTACATGTGGCGCACCACCATCCTCGTGCGCCACAGGTAAATTATTACCTGTGGCACACAAGCATGGTGGTGCGCCACAGGTAAATTTCTACAATTTGTCCAGCCAGGAGAGAGAATACCAGTGGCGCACAGGCACCCATGTGCGCCACAGGTAATGAGAGTACCCGTGGCGCATAGGGCAGTGCGCCACAGGTAGCTATAGTACCTGTGGTGCACGAGTTGGGCCGTGCGCCACAGGTAAATTTCGCCAAATATTTTGGGAATTCACAGAGAAGGATGAAAATACCTGTGGCGCACGGCCAAGCCTGTGCGCCACTGGTAACCTGGGCTGAGCCCTTAAAGTCGTTCCACTTACCTCCACCTTCATTATTGCAACCTCACTTCCCCATTTCCTCTTAGTTCGAAATTTCTTGCTTCCTATCTCATTTCCCCCTCCCCCCCATTTTGCACCAAATTTGGTCAATCTAACCACTTTTAGTTGCTAAATATCTCCCTTCCACACATCTCCTACATCCATGACATAGATCTATCTTCTAAAATCTCTCCCACACACCCTAGGTCTATAGATCTAGCTACTTTTTCTCCCCCTTCTCCAAAATAAGCTCGTCAACGTGTCGTCTCGCGGTCTCATCTCTTCTCGTGTGTAATTAAGGTGACTATATGGATTGGATGATGTAAATAAATGAAATTATGAGATTTGGGCATGTGATCACTAAATAAATGAAAATGTGAAATTTGGGTGGATACGTGATCGCTAAATGATGTGTTCTCACCGTCCGGAAATGATGTACATGAAAATGAGTTGCCAATGCGTTGCCGAAACGTTGATTCATTTCCGTTTCGGCAAAACTTTGGTAAACTTCTCGGTCCCAATTTGTAGGGAGGTCATGCCAAAATTTTGCATGACGACAACAACCGAGAGATGTGCAACCTAATCATTTTGCTTATATGTACTGTGCAGGCAGGCGATAATTATCATCATGAGCGAAAGGAAAGTGGCCAAATATCTAAGACACGCGATGGAGGACATGTATAAAAAGGACGAGTTGGAGATAAACTGTCCGTGTCGAAAATGCAAGCTAATGATCTTGCAGCACCCCTATTCCGGTGTAGTGCGGGATCACCTGCTCATGCATGGTTTCATGGATGGCGTCCCTTGGATGAATGATGAACATGATGTGGAGGTCCATGCGGCGCCGATAGCAGTAGATGAGGACGAAGGGCAACATGACATGATTGTTGAGAATAACAACGAGGAGGGAGTAGACGAAGTAGAGCCTACCACACATGACAATGGAGAATTTGTCTACGCGGAGGCGCCGACGCCGCCGCTAACTACGTTCTTGCAGGACCCTCATTTGCAAGAACTGCTTCTAAGGCCGACGACTAACGATAGAGCTGCTGCTAGAGAGAAATCTAAGTTGGGGCAACTTGAGATAGATACGAATACTCTGTTGTATCCAGGTTGCAGGCCGGAGGACTCCCGCTTGAAAGTAGCTCTCGATATTCTGCAGATGAAGATAAAACACCATTGGACCGACGCTAGCGTCGACGATTATCTGCAATACCGGAAGAATGTCCTTCCAGAGAAGAACACGTGTCCTAAGAGTCTAAACGAAGCCAAGAAAGTCGTGTGCCCTCTTGATTTACCGCACGAAAGATACCATGTATACATCAATGATTGCTACATTTATCAGAAAGAGGACGCGGACAAGACCACATGTCCAGTGTGCAACGCTGCTCGATACAAGAAAGGGACGAAGAAAGCTCCTCGAAAGGTTGTGTGGTACTTTCCGCTCATTCCCCGTCTGCAGAGGTATTTCCAGGACCCCAAGGAAGCAAAGCTCATGCGCTGGCACGCGGATAGAAAGAAGGCACTACTAAAGGACCCAAACCGGATGGATAAGGCAATCCTGACACACCCTTCGGATGTAACCCAGTGGAAAGCATTAGACAACTACGATCAAAATTTCGGTGCAGAGTCAAGGAACATTAGGTTGGATGCGAGCACCGACGGAATCAACCCATTTGGCAAACAGAGCAGCACACATAGCACCTGGCCAGTGTTTGTGTGGATATACAACCTCCCCCCTTGGCTTTGCATGAAGAGGAAGTACATTCACATGAGCATGCTCATTCAAGGGCCGAAACAACCAGGCAGCGACATCAATCTGTATCTGAAGCTACTGAAAGATGAGTTGGACACGTTATGGGCGCCGGAAGGGGTCACCACATGGGACGCCGTCGCAGATGAACATTTCCCATTGAGAGCCGCCTTGCTCTGTACGGTGCACGACTTGCCCGGCTGCGGATATGTCTCGGGCCAGGTGTGTCAAGGACATTGTGCGTGCGTCAGGTGCATGGACGGTACCACATACCTACAACTACCGAAAGAGGGTTCTTCGAAAACCGTCTACATGGGACATCGAAGGTGGCTACCTAATAAGAAAGACCTGTGGAGAAAGCGTGGAGACCTGTTCAACAATGAAGAAGAGCATCGAGGACCTCCACGTAAGAGAAGCGGCGAAAAGATCAAAACGCTCCTGGATAACTAGAAAGAGTGCCCTGCGCCGGGAAAGAAGAAGAAGAAGGCACCTAAACCGCTCCTGGATGTATGGAAGGCGAGGTCCGTGTTTTGGGACTTGGCGTATTGGCCCATTCTCGGTACGCCTAATTCTCTTGATCTAATGCATATCACGAAGAATGTGTTCGAGAGTTTGTTTGGCACCGTGGTCAACATGGCGGAGAGGACCAAAGATGGGCCGAAAGCAAGGCGCGACCTGATATATTATGGTTTAAGGGAAGAGCTTCACGGGGGAACCTGGAAAAGGCCGGGGGAAGATCAGTCGGATGAGGAAACGGACGGCCACAGGGACAAAAGGGTTAAGAGGAATAATGACTATTATTGCCCCCCCCTCCAGCTTCACTCTGCACGAGAATGAGATCGATCAACTCTTCAAGTGCCTTCTAGGAGTCAAAGTGCCCATCGGTTACGCGGGGTTGATAAGCAAATACCTAGACCCGCAGAAAAAATGATTCAGCGGGATGAAGTCTCATGACTGTTACGTGATAATGGCGCAGATTTTTCCGGTTGCTATCAGAGGGATAATGGACAAGCACGTCCGTGAAACACTTTTTGGCCTCTGTAACTTTTTCGACGTCATCTCTCGAAAGTCGATCACCCAGCAGCAGCTCGATAGGCTGCAGGAAGAGATCGTTGTGATACTATGCGAGCTTGAGATTTACTTCCCGCCCGCATTCTTTGACATCTATGTGCATCTGTTGGTCCATATCGTGGATGATATAATCCATCTCGGGCCGCTGTTCCTGCACAATATGATGCCGTTCGAACGGTTGAATGGGATCATCAAAGGATTTGTCCGTAACAGGGCCCGTCCGAATGCCAGCATCATCTAAGGCTTTCTCACCGAAGAGTGCATCTCTTTCTGCACGAATTTTCTAGAGCTCGAGAACCCGGTTGGTTTGCCCGTAAACAAGCACCTCGGCATGCTAGGTGGAGTAGGTCACAGAAATGGCCGGAAGGATTTGCATGTGGACTTTGAAGGTCGACGCGCTGACTTTGACAGGGCCAACTTAGTAGCACTACAACACATTGATATGGTTGACGATTATTTGACAAAGCACCAAAACACAATTACGAAGAAGTATAGTGATGTGGGCAAGACGAGGACGGAGGGAAAAATAATCAGAGAGCACAACTCCTCTTTCGCGGGTTGGTTCAAAGAACGGCTTAAGGCTAATCCGCCGCCAATGATCTTGATGTAGCCCAACCTACGGCTCCTACAACAAGTGGCCCAATGACAAGAGCAAGAGTCAAACCTCTCCATGATAAGGTGAATTCACTCCTATCTATGTGTGACCTCGACACTCCTTTGAATGGTTTGCTACTTCACACCGATACCTTGTGTATACTCAGGAATGAATCCCAGGAGAGCCATCAGGATGCAGCTGGAAATAAGCGCCAAGAGCCCCGAGGAACTGTGGAGCAAAAAGGCCAAGGTGATCGTCAAGACGAAGAAGAAGGAGAAGGAACATGCAGCTCGGCCGGTTCTACAGCCGGCCTGGGCCGGCCTCCAAACCGGACCATCCACAGAGCCGGCCAGGCCGGTCTAAGCCGGGCTCAAGGCCGGGCGCCACCCCGACCGAGCCGGCCTCCCAGCCGGCCGATACCGGGTCCAGGTCCGGACACCCTCCCAACCAAACCGGTCGCCCAGCCAGCCAAGACCGGCCCCAGGTCTGGGCCACAGCCAGAGGCAGCCGGCCTTCCAACCGGCTTAAGCCGGATCCAAGACCGGACCACCACCCGTTGCCGCCGGCTTCCAGGCCGGCCTAAACCGGATCCAGGTCCGGATCTCCGTCAGCGCCCGTCGGACCCAACCGTCATCGTGACTTACCCCTGTTTTGTATCTAGACTATAAATAGCTGCCTCCCCTCTAGGGTTAGGGTTAGACTATGATTTGGGATTAGAGTAGAGCCTTGCTCCTTCTTCTCAAAGTGTCTCTTTCCTCCTATAGAGATGAATCAAGGCCTCCCCTTGTGGAGATGAACCAAGGCCTCCCCTTGTGGAGAAGATCCCTTCGTGGATACCAAGGCTTCCTCTTGTAGTTTGCTACTTGCCAATCTTTCATCCTAGGGTGATTCTATTGGGTTGGTTTGGATTGACCAATTGGACAAACAATCCGAAGAGTAAGGTGTGCTTGGGAGAGGAGAATTGGGGGCTACCCTTGGGGCTTGTTACCAGTTGAATCTTGCTGAGTTGCTACTTGCTAGTTATCTTTGATTTGAGAGTTTTCCCCTCTTTGTGTTGTTGTGTTCATCACTTGTTCTTCGTGTTCATCGATCCCTCCGCCCAAATCCATGAAAATCGGGACCAACCTACATCATATGGTATCAGAGCTCTAGGTTGACACGGATTTTATTTGTGTTTCCACCAAAATCCACCAAATTTTTTCTTCGTTTTTGAGAAACTAGCAGGGTGGCCCGCGCATTTGCGCGGCTAGATTTCTTTGATATTGTTCCATGTTCACCATATCTTTCAGTGTTGGTGTGTCAGACAATGGGATGGCTCTGCCTCATACTTACATAGTACTGGATTATTCCTAGTAGCATAAAACTCATCCATTTCTCATTTATTTATGGACTTCTAATCGAGTACGTATGAAGGCTAAGTTGCAAAATTTTGTGCTATTTTAAAAGTTTATATTCTATAATATTGCAACTATAAATCTTTACATGAATGTCATTTAGACATTAGCCATATTGACTTCTTAAGTGGACTGTCTGGCTCTTTACATTAGATCGGTCTTATAGAATAGTGATCACCGCATGAAGCTTGATATGATCTCATAGCGAAGGTCTAGAGTTTGAGTCCTGTGTGGCGCAATTTTCCATAATTGCTGGTGCACCCTCCGTCCACGCATTGGCCTCTTGAGCCATACCTCTAAGTTTACACGTAGTGACTTGTCTTTCTGTCACACGTGAGGAGGGGTGTTGAGTGTATAAGTGATTGTATGTCCCTTTCTATTAGATCGGTCTTATAAAATAGTGGTCAGCACATGAAGCTTGACATACACAACCACTTGTTTTTTTTCTAAATTCCTCTATATTTTATTTTGGAAGGTGTCTATGTAATTAAGGTATTTTTTAAATTGGTCGTCCAAATTATATTTATATCTCACTTTAAATTTTAGCTGTGCATGCAATTATGTTGACTTCAAATGAGGTTCATATGAGGATTAAATGTTTCGTGTTTTTTGTTCCAAAATTCGTATATATATGAAACTGAAGCATGATATTTTTTTTATTTACTCGATGGTGAATATTTTTTATTATCTTTCAGACATCTTATTTAGACATACGAAAAAAATATTAAATCCACCATTTGGGACTGAACATTTATTCAGAACCATCATATTTATTTTCTATGTTCACATTTGGGTTGGTAAACATAAATTTAAATCTAGCAGAAACACACAATCCGTTGAGTGAAACTATATAGAAATATGTTCAGATTGGTAATTCGACTAAAATTTTCACCCTACAAATAATCATGTAGTATCAAGCCAAATGGTTATCACAGTGGTTACGCTAGATCATTTTGAATTAATGTTTTGTTCTTCAAACTTATATATGATCAAAATTTAATATTATTGATATTTATGGATTAGAAAAGTAAACAATATATGCTATTATTCTATTAGCCGATCAGAAATTTGAAGTGGCATTCATCAGTGACGATTATAAGAAGCGTCTCTTTAGTCATGTAATATAAAATATCTCCAGATTCAAATTATTGAGGAAGCTTAGCACCAATCATCCTCGAGTACTTGCACAATAATAATTTACCACTAAATTTGATTATATTTCACAATTCCACCAACTTTCAGCAGTTTATGAGTATTGTTTCATATGGAATTCATAATCCGGCTATCGTGCTCCCTAGAACTTGGTGGTTTCCAATAGATACGCTTGAATCCTCTTGGATGCCTATTGTATCATAGGTCAGTTGACATATGTTAAAAATATTTGTTTAGATTCTTAGGTGGACCCACGCATCTATTAAATTTCTATTGTCTGTAAAACGAAGATAAACAAATAAAAATATCACAGCTGAATTTGCAGATGAAGCTTACCCATCACAATTTTTTTCCTTTGTATTCCTAACGCGACACTGTTAAACAGCTAAAGAAAAATTCGTCCATGTTGTGCTTCATGGAATTTTCCTGTATTGTAAGAGGCTCGTACTCTAAAACAAATCCTGTAGATAAGAAGAAAAAAACATTACATTAGATTCATTGACCAATACTCCCAGCTTTTAAGTACTTAAAGCAGACACAAATAATTTAATTGAAAGGCCAATCATCAATGGTATCAACAGTAATTTAGAGGTTTTCATTTCATAGATACAGCCATATGAACCAAATAATATGAACTGTGTTTTCTTGTGAGACTAATTGGTTACTCATCCATCCAAATGTCTCTTAAATCTTACACATTTCCTAAGGCGATGATTCAAATAAAAAGCTCGTGAATAGAGACATATCGTTTAAATACTAAGACATGTAAGTCTGTGAACCAACTTAAGTATAATAATACATTTGAATATAGCATCGATCAATAAAATTCTATTTTTTGGAAATATACATTTGGGGAATCTTACATAAAAGCAACAAAGATATGGGGAACTTCTTGTAAGCATCTGGCACGAAACAACCATGAAAAATATTAGTTAAATGGTATCTTCATGTGAGCTCAAGTAGATTTTAGTAATGAAAATGTCCTCGTCATGGTTATGAAAGTTGAACAGGTTCATGAAAAATACAAAATGAAAATGAATCAGTTTACCTGGCACCTGGTGGTGCGACTTTGCATATAAGTTCTGACCATGAAGGAATGATGTTCTTCTGTACTCCAAAATTTCACTATCAGTCTTGATTCTGTATCGGATTATGAAAAAAAAGAGGGAACATAAGGGATTAGTACCAGAAGTGAGTTCATGTGTGAACTTTGAATTAATAATGCAGTCAAGTCTGCTTGTCTTGAACAGATATATCAATAAGGATCTTAGGTTATAACTATTACTCACATCCAGAAATACTTGCACTTTGTACCTGAAACAGAAGTACATAAAGGTCAGTTTAAGCAAGGTAAATTCAGTAGTAGGTATTTGAAACGAAATTCCATGCATATGCAAACAAAATAATTTCGTGTAAAAAATGAAGTACTCTGTACACGTTTGACTTGTAGCCTGGTTTCACGTGGTGCTAATAACAATTGGAAGCTAATGCACAATTTAGAATGAGCCAAGTCTCCAGTTTCTGTTAGCAGCAAAGCTTGATCTCCAATGTACTGCTAAAAAGTCCAGTACAATCACCAAAGAGGATGTTCCGACATTCCAAATTATCAGTGGTGAGAAAGACGCGGAATCCGGCATTCACCAATACTTGTCGACGGCGATGATGAAGTTGCCGTTTGACCAAATCAGACTGGCGTCATCAAAATAACAAAGAAGTGTGTGTCTGTGTGTGTGTCTGCACATTAGAAATCATCCCCAATAGTGCTCCATCTGCCTACTACGAAGGTCTAATTGCTAATACGACGACTATACTCACATAGAAATTAAAGAGTTATACATATGGATGACATTTAATTTCTCACGTACTGAAAAATACCAACGGTAGTGGTACCTTGCTCCATCCATGCAAATCTGCACTTCTCAGTCCAACTCTAAGGTTCACACTGTTCCTGAAAACAAAAGAAATGAAATCAGAACCTCAAAGAACCTACGCCAGAAATTTGAGCTGGACACCTTACAAATCCAATGGAAGTAAATCTGAAAAGCCAGTCTTGAGAAGGGGAGTCGTACAGGCCAGCAGCGGATGGAGACGTGAAGGGCTAGAGACAGGGGTTTGGAGGATGAGACGGCCGGCAGCGTATGGGGTTACGAATTATCCTACCGTGCTTATTCGATCGAAGGTGGCTTCCATCATCGTCTCCCCTCCATGAACAACATCGGCGTGATCCGGACTGGGTTACTTTCCATGAGAAACCATCGCTTCCTATTATTTGTCGTCTCCAAGCTACATGTAGATTTATAAACTTGAACAAAACTGAAAATCTGAAAAAAGAAATACTCCGGAGCAAATATGCATGGTGAGTACAGAGATACTAACCAACACAATTGATTCTCTACCTGTCCTCTCCCTGCTTAGTGATAATTTTTCTCAATGGCATCAGCAGACTATCGATGTTTCACCTGCAAGAGGATGGCAACTGATCGCACTCGAACATCATGTGCGGTTGAATCCCAGACAAAAAAAAAAAAATGCAGTCTGTACAAATTCGAATCCCAACAAACTTGAGAAATCACGTTGTTCAATCTGAAAAAACTGACACCACGTCTAAGAAAAATCAGGTTAGTTCTGAAACTTAATAGGCTGCCTGGGCTGGTGATTTGTAGACTGTAGTGCTGTACAACCCAACGACCAGTCGTGGAATCAAGCTGTAGCGTGAGCATGATTCTTGAGATGCATGGATGGGGAGGAAACGCTGGTCCTTGGAGAACTACCTGCCCGGCCACCGGACGACGACCGCTGATCGCTGGCGAATGACCCACCTGGCAGCCACCACCGTGGTGTCCGCTGAACACGACCTGCCGCTTGATGCCTAGAGAGACGGGTAGAGGATACGAAAGGACGCATCTGCTTCTCCGATATCACGCGATTTGGTCGGCCGAAGAAGAGAATCTATATTGCAGATTTTGGAACGGAGGAGATTCCAAAGTTGGAGATGAATAGGGAAAGAGGCCTTGTAGATTGAATCGTGGCTTTGTTATTCGATCTAGCGTGTCGAGCACGGAAGGATGCAAAAAGACAAAGAAATTTCTTTCCGGCGTCACACAGGATTCTCTGGTCGTGCGGGAGCAAAAGGGAGATCGGGCGAGGTGGTGGATGCGGTTAGATCTACGCCGTCTAAACTTAGAGTAATAAATCTTAACCGTTGGTTGTCTTGTGTTTTAATTATATAATAGATTCGAAAATTTCCACCAAAAATAGTCATTTTGGGATTCGAGCGATTTGGTCGATTTGATGAGCTTTTGGTAGTTTTGATCCATGAATCTGTTGCTTTAGGACCCCCTTCACCCTTGTTTGCGTTCCCTAGCCTTAATTTTGCCAATTTCCCACGAAATCGAGGTTTTTCGCGTCACTTTTCCGCCCAAAATTCGTGGATTTTCGAGTTCCAGCTGAGCCGGACTCCCAGCCGGCCTAAACCGGCCCTAGGTCCGGACCACAACCCGACGTGACCGGACCCCCGCCCGGCCTAAACCGGCCCCAGGTCCGGTTTGACAGAAAAATTTCTTTCTTCCTTTTGTTTCCTCGGTTCGTTTTGGCAATTCTCCGTTGTTGTTTGAGTCATTTTCCGGTGTGTGCAGCATCTACAACATCGAAGCTTCCACAGCAACTTCATCAACGACAAGCAAAGACGACACCAAGGACTCGACATTTCCCCGACTTTGTAATCCGTTGTGAACCCTTCTTCCTTTCGCGTACTGTCGTGGGTTTGTCACGTCAGGTGTCATAGATGACTTCGTAGGTGTGGGATTACGCGAGTCAAGCATCTCCGAGCTTGGGATCGCAGGAACAAAGATCAACACAGATTTACCCAGGTTCGGCCCCCTCAATGTGAGGTAAAAGACCTACTTCCTGCCTACCCTAGATTGGTATTGATATGATAATCGAGGTGTTACAATGGAGGCGATCCGATCTGGTACTCGCCGTATGAGCTAGGGTTTGGGGCTTGATAGCTTGACCCGCTCTAAGTCCTGCGAGTCCTCTTTATATACACAGAGGCTCGCTAGGTTACAAAAGGAAACTTCCCCATAAGGAATACATCCACAGAGGCCTACTCGGAGACTACTTGGTCTTCACGTCCTCCGGGATTTGTCTTCTAGATCTTTCTCCTTATGGCGGTTCAATATTGGGCTTGTTCCCAAGTGGGCCTTCTCCGTGCGAGTAAGTTAAGTCGCACTGGGCCGCGGGTTAATCCAGAAAGTATTCCCCCGACATTAGCCCCCAAGCGTGGCCTGAACTTCATAGTATTCTTGATCTTGAATGCTTAGGCCGTGCTTTTCCTTGTTTCGCGGCTTATAATTGTGCAAGTTTGGCCTTGACTCGCACCTGGAAGATCATCTGACTTCGTGAGCTTTAGAGTATCCTGATAGCTTCAGAACTTGATGACGATCTATCTTCAAATTTTTGATGATAATATGATATAGCCCCCAAGGATTGAGAGGATGTTATGTGGTAATCATCTCAATTCTTCTCAGAGAACTCTGAAGGTCATCACCTGTAACTTGATATCATGAATAAAACAATTGTTAAGTTACAAGTAATTGTAATTGGTGTTGCCGTACTATAAGCAGTACATCGACCTCTAGTTAGGCCATCTGAATCCTTAAGTGGGCACTCGCGCGACTCAGTATTTCCTAGGAATATGTGTGTTCAGGGTCGAGAGCGGCCATGATAGGCAATCAAGCTCGATTGACGCCACACCCCAGTACTTTGGCCACATAATGCGAGTAGCAATCCAACTTAAGGTAAATTTGATAATTGCCAATAAATCGGCTGTTTCAGGGTAACAAAGACCCCAAGAAACATAATGATATTGCCATGATAGGCTAAGCTATGATAAGCTTTGATTATGATGACACATAAGGTCGCGCCTAGGTGGCAACCGAGTGTTATACATAGGGTTGGATCGCGCGTAGGTGGCGATCCATGGTGATACATGGGGTCGGTCGCGCCTAGGTGGCGACCAGAGATGATACAAAGTTTACGGCCGCGCCTAGGTGGCGCCGTTTCTGATACAAGGGTCGATCGCGCCTGGGTGGCGATCAGATGTTGCATAGGTCGCGCCTAGGTGGCGACCAAAGTTGAAGTTCTAGCCCTGAGTGGCTGTGATGATACTCAGCTATAAAGCTGGAAAGGATGATGCTTGGCTCTGATTAGCCTTTTCTTATGTATAGTACGGTCGCAGGTGTGCGACGTTCCAAGGGCGAGGTGCCTCGAGACGATCCTCGAAATCATGGCGTTCGCTGCTTTCTTCCCTTACATCCAGCAGGTAGTACGACCCATTGTTTAGCTTCTTGCTGATGATGTAGGGTCCTTCCCATGGAGAGGACAGCTTATGCATTCCCTTGTGATCTTGTTTAAGTCGCAGCACTAGGTCGCCTTCTTGAAAGGTGCGGTTTTGATGCGTCTGGCATGATAGCGTCGCAAGTCTTGTTGATATACTGCTGACCTTGATGCTGCCAAGTCTCTAACCTCTTCTAATGTGTCCACCGAGTCTTGCCGAGCTATCTCATTATCTGTCTCGATGTAAGCCGCAACTCTTGGTGAATCATGTATGATATCGCTGGGCATGACTGCTTCTGCTCCATAGACCATGAAATATGGTGTAAATCCTGTGGATCTGTTAGGGGTTGTTCTCAAGCTCCACAGTACTGCTGGCAGTTCTTCCACCCAACATCCTGGAGATGCTTCGACCTTTTCAATAAGGCGCGGCTTAATTCCATGGAGAATTTCCTGGTTAGCTCGCTCAGCTTGTCCATTGCTCTGCGGGTGTGCTACTGACGTGAGGTCCAATCTTATCCCATTGTCTGCGCAAAATATCTGTGTAGCCCCTTCAGAGGTGTTGCTCCCATTGTCTGTAATGATACTATGGGGGTAACCAAGCGGAATATGACCTTCTTCAAGAACTTGACTGCTGTTTCAGCCTCGCAATCTCCCACAGGTTCTGCTTCTATCCACTTTGTGAATTTGTCCACCATGACTAAGAGGTGAGTTTTTCCGTTTGAAGACCGTCTGAAAGGCCCTACCATGTCAAAACCCCATACGGCAAAAGGCCATGTGATGGGTATTGTGCGAAGTGCTTGGGCTGGCATATGATCTTGCCTAGCGTATCTTTGACATCCATCGCACACTCTGACAATTTGCTCTGCATCTGCTAATGCTGTTAACCAGAAGAATCCATGTCGGAACGCCTTTGCCACCAAAGATCTTGACGAAGCATGATGGCCACAATCGCCTGAATGAATTTCGTGCAAGATTTTTCGTCCCTCTTCTGGTGAGACACATCTTTGAATGCTCCTGATACGCTGCGCTTGTATAATTCATTGTTGATGATTGTATAGGCCTTTGATCGTCGTATGATTTTGCGCGCCTCAATTTCATCGTCCGGCAGCACTCCGCGACTTAAATATGCCATGTATGGCTCTGTCCATCCTGGCTGTTCATGCAGGGCTGCGACTAAAGTTGAATCATCCTCTGGCTCTGCAATGTCAATTTCTGCTGGAGGTTGACTGATGGATTGTGCAGTTCATCCAGGAAAACATTGGGTGGGACTGACTGTCTATTGGATCCAAGCCGAGACAGGGCATCCGCAGCTTCATTTTGTCTCCGATCAATATGTTCAACTTGGTATCCAGTGAAATGTCCAGCAATTCTGTCCACCTCTCTCCTATATGCAGCCATGTTCGCATCCTTGCTGTCCCACGTTCCGGAGACCTGCTGTGCCACCAAGTCTGAATCGCCAAAACAGCGTATGCGACTGATGTTCATCTCCTTTGCTATACGTAGACCATGAAGCAGTGCCTCGTACTCCGCCACGTTATTTGTGCAGTTGAAGTGTATCTGTAACACATACCGCAGCTTGTCTCCCTTGGGAGATGTCAGAACAACTCCAGCCCCCGAGCCTTGCAACTGTCTTGACCCATCAAAATGCATGGTCCAGTATTTGGTTTCTGCCATGCTAGGGCAACTTGGATTTCTGTCCAATCGTTAATAAAATCTGCAAGGGCTTGCGACTTAATTGATGTGCGCGGCTCGTAGCTGATGTGATGTGGTCCCAACTCGATCGCCCACTTAGCGACTCTTCCAGTAGCTTCTCGATTACGAATGATATCTGCCAATGGTGCTGAACTCACCACAGTTATTGGATGCTCTTGGAAGTAGTGCTTCAGCTTGCGACTCGCCATGAACACTCCAAACACCAACTTCTGCCACTGTGGGTAACGCTGTTTGGAAGCTGTGAGGACTTCGCTCACGTAGTATACTGGCCTCTGGACAGGGTATTCCTTTCCTGTTTCTTGTCTCTCCACAACCATGACAGCACTCACAGCGCGGGAATTTGCCGCTATGTATAGTAGCATTGGCTCTTTATCTTTTGGAGCCGCCAGAACTGGAGCATTTGTCAATTGATGTTTCAAGGCTGTCAGAGCTTCGTCGCCTCTGCGTCCCAAACGAAGGTGTCTGATTTTTTCAACAGTCTGTACAAAGGTAGTGCTTTCTCTCCCAATCTTGATATAAAGCGACTCAAAGCTGCTACGCAACCAGTAAGCCGCTGTACATCTTTTATCTTTTCTGGCTTTTGGAGATCCATCACGGCCTTTATCTTGTCAGGATTGGCCTCAATGCCTCTTTCTGATACTATGAATCCCAATAGCTTTCCTGCTGGTACTCCGAAGACGCACTTTGTGGGGTTGAGCTTCATGTTGTATTTTCTGAGATTTGTAATGTCTCTGCCAGATCACCAATAAGATCCTGGCTAACTTGCGATTTAATCACAATATCATCCACGTAGGCATGAACGTTGCGACCTATTTGCTCATGTAGCAATTCTGAATGCATCTTTGGTAAGTCGCACCTGCGTTCTTCAACCCAAAGGGCATGCTGACGTAACAAAAAGCTCCGAAGGGTGTGATGAAGGACGTCTTTTCTTGGTCTCCCTCTTCATCTTGATTTGATGGTAGCCTGAATAGGCGTCCAAAAAGCATAACAGCTCGCACCCAGCAGTTGAATCAATTACTTGGTCGATTCTTGGCAAAGCAAATGGATCCTTTGGACAAGCTTTGTTAAGACTGGTGTAATCAACGCACATTCGCCACGTACCGTTCTTTTTCATAACCAATACTGGATTTGCCACCCACTCCGGATGGTATACCTCTGTGATGAATCCTGCAGCCAGCAAGCGAGCTATTCCTCTCCTATTGCCTTTCTCCTGTCATCATGAAAACGCCGTAGTGGCTGCTTCACTGGTTTAGCCGCAGGGTTCACTTTGAGGCTATGTTCTGCTAATTCTCTTGGTACCCCTGGCATATCTGACGGCTTCCATGCGAAGATGTCTTTATTTTCCTGGAGAAAAGCACGAGGGCCTTCTCCTGCTCTTCTTCCATGTGTGCTCCAATGCTAGTTTGCTTGGATGAGTCGCCAGGAACAAGATTTATCTGCTTAGTGTCCTGGGCCGCTTTGAATTTCATTGGTGGCTCGGCAGATGGCGTGGTAACCACACTCATATCGTTTGGGTCCACCTGCGACTTATAACCTTTTAGTTCTTCCGCGGCACAGGCGGATTCTGCGAAAGCCGCATCTCCTTTCTCACATTCTATTGCTTTTTCTCTATCTCCGTACACTGTGATGACCCCTTTTGGTCCTGGTATCTTCAACTGTAGGTACACGTAGCATGGCCTGGCCATAAACTTAGCAAAGGCCGTTCTTCCAAACAAGGCGTGATATGGGCTTTGGAATTTTACCACTTCGAAGCTTAGGAATTCACTTCTAAAGTTCTCTTCTGTTCCAAAAGTTACCCCTAGGGTTATTTTCCCCACTGGCCGTGCGGACCTTCCTGGGACAATGCCGTGAAATACTGTTGACGTGGGCTGCAGCTGGAATCCTTGAGTCCTAGACGCTGGAAAGTATCGTAGTACAAGATATTAATGCTGCTTCCTCCATCCATAAGCACTTTGGTCAGCTTGTATCCTGCAACGTATGGTGCCACAACCAGTGCCAACTTGCCAGGTTCCCGTACCTGTGGCGGGTGGTCGTCGCGACTCCAGGTTACCGCGTATTCTGACCACCTTAACCAAGCGGGTGTTGTTGGTATCACGGCGTTCACCTGCTGACTTCTCCGGCTCAATTTCTCTTCTCTTTTGGAGGTATCGATAACTATTGTGTGATACTGCCCCGTCTGCCTGGGGTTACTCGCGCCGTGCTGCCCAATGTTTGTGTTATGAGCCGCACTAGGGTTTCCTTCATGGGAATTCCCCCCGTTGTGTTGGCTCTCTTCTTTCCACTTTTTGTAATAATGGCATTGCGCCTTGGTATGGTCCGCTGGCCGTCCATCACCTGTCGCATGAAGGTCGCATGGCCGGTTGAAAACTTCTTGCATATTGATTGGCGGGAGCCGTATCCTCGACCCCTTCCACGCTGGCCTCTGAATCCTCCACGCGCATTGGCGACGAGCCCTGAGTGACCATCTTCGCTTTTGCGTTTGTTTTGACTCGTGTTGTTGTGGCTCGTTTGCTGCTGCTGGGGCTTGTTGGAGTTTTTCTTTCCTTTTGCAGCAACCTCCTCTTCTTCTCCGTCTGACGCGTCTCTGGTTTTGTCTGAGCTGGCATATTTGTTAGCCGCAGCCATCACCTCGCTGAGGCTCTTGACTTTATCCTTCATGCGACCCAGCTTATGAATCAGCGGCTCAAACTTGCAGTTTTTCTCCATCACCAGGACGGCTGAGCTTGGTGGTATATTATCTGAGGAGTGTATTATTTCTGCCACCCTTTTCATCCAATGGCGACTTGACTCGCCTTCCTTCTGGACACAACGCTCTAAATCTTCTATATTGCAGAGTCGCTTGCAAGTTCCTTGGAAGTTCTTAATGAAGGCATCCTTCAGTTCCTCCCAAGTATTTATAGAGTTGGGAGGCAAATTTTGCAGCCATATGTGCGCTGCTCCTTCTAGCATCATGTTTAGGTAGCGTGCGCAGATCTCTTCAGATGCGTTTAGGATGCTCATGCCCATCTCGTAATTGTTGAGCCAAGTGGTTGGATCCATGCTGGCGTTATAGTTTGCCACCTTGCGTGGCCCTTTGAAATCTTCAGGAAAAGGTTCCGATCTGATCTTTCAGTGAAACACGCCGGTCCCTTGAGTCGCGAGGACAGGGCTGTGGGTGCGCCTGCGGGGTTATCTGCGGGCCGCTTTTGCATCAATGGTGCATTCGCCTGCGCTTCTGCGACTTGCTCCTGTTGCCTCTGTGCGACTCCTGACACGTCCTCTGGTGGCCTGCTCTGGACGCTTCTTTCTGCTAATCCTGTGATTGGCTGGTACGAGGGGCAGCTGTGCTTCGGCTTCCGCCCTATTGGCTTGTTGCAGGACTGCCGTACTTAACATCTGAATCGCGCGCCGCGCCTCAGCATTGACCGGGTCATCGCCTGTTGGTACCATCTGAGTCAAGATATTAGCCGCAGCATACATATTATCGACAGGGTTCTGGTAATGGCCCTGTGGGGTGTGAAACCTCCTTGGTTGTTGCTGGGTCTCTTGATTTGTTGGTACCCTTCCTTCCGCAGTCGTCTGGATTCCGTCCCTGCGGCTGGAGTGAGCGGGATTTCCACTGTTGGTTGAGTCGCGCGCAGCTGTGTTTGCGGGTCAACCTGTTGTTGAGTCGCAGCCAGCGCGGCTACTCTCTGCCGCTCCTGTTGGATTCCTTGGTTTATCTGATCGAGCCTGCGGCGCTCTTCTTCCATCCTTCGAACCTCATACAGGAGCTCGGCCCTGGCGGCCTCAATTTCTGTTGCACGGAGGGCGGCGTTCGTGGCTGACACAGGGACAAGAAGTGGGTTGCTTGGGGGTGCCGATGCCTCGGTTTCTCCAGCAGTTCCTGACGCACCTGCTCCTCCGGCCATGTAAACCGCGACTTGTGCCATCTCTTGATCTGGTGATGATGTGATTTCTGGTGGGTAACCCCAGCAACTTTCTTCAAAGGCAGGTATGATGGACCCAAACTCTTGCGAGTCCATGCTTTCCACGGATTCTTCCCCGTCATCGGCGACTTCTTCTATGAATCGCCTTCCTGGACCGATCTAACGGACCTGCCACCGATGAAGCCGACGAAGACGTTGATGGATCCGAACGGGATGACGTGGCCGGTCTCCAAATAATCTGCTTCCGGCCCCCAGCTTGAATCGTCGATGAGGGGTGTGCCATTGACCGTGATGATACGGCCAACAACAAGATCTTCAGCTCCCTTCATGGATCCTGCGCGGAACGTGACGCTCTTGACCGCAGGCCCCACGGTGGGCGCCAACTGTCGTGGGTTTGTCACGTCAGGTGTCATAGATGACTTCGTAGGTGTGGGATTACGCGAGTCAAGCATCTCCGAGCTTGGGATCGCAGGAACAAAGATCAACACAGATTTACCCAGGTTCGGCCCCCTCAATGTGAGGTAAAAGACCTACTTCCTGCCTACCCTAGATTGGTATTGATATGATAATCGAGGTGTTACAATGGAGGCGATCCGATCTGGTACTCGCCGTATGAGCTAGGGTTTGGGGCTTGATAGCTTGACCCGCTCTAAGTCCTGCGAGTCCTCTTTATATACACAGAGGCTCGCTAGGTTACAAAAGGAAACTTCCCCATAAGGAATACATCCACAGAGGCCTACTCGGAGACTACTTGGTCTTCACGTCCTCCGGGATTTGTCTTCTAGATCTTTCTCCTTATGGCGGTTCAATATTGGGCTTGCTCCCAAGTGGGCCTTCATCCGTGCGAGTAAGTTAAGTCGCACTGGGCCGCGGGTTAATCCGGAAAGTATTCCCCCGACACGTACCTTGACCTATCGGACTAGCTCTTTGATATTGCGGGGCATTGCACTTGTCGAGTGATTGTCTTAAAGTATTGGCGAGTGAGTATCGTTAGAGATCTTGGTACTAGCAAAAGTTGAAGGAATCATCGTCAAAAAGCAAAAATCAAAAAAAAGAGAAAAGAAAAGAACATGAGTAGTGTCAAGTATCATCTCTTGTAGGTTGCGACAAAGCTGAAACCGCCAAAGTGAGTGAGTGTTTAACACTTGTCCAAATCTGTTGCCCATCAAAAGGCAATTGAGCTAGCGTCCCTCTCGTGTTGGGTGACATTTGAGCACGTAGTCTTCGTTAGGTTGTCTATCTTCGAGTGCTCGCCCTTTGGTCGCCCAAACCCATCATTCGCTTTTGTGTGTGTTTCTTCATCATTTGTGATTGGAGTTTCTTTGGTAATTTGATCATTGTGGATTTTCCCTACCTTTGACAATATTCTTTTCGCCGAGTTTGCTTGATTTCCGTTGCCACTTCATTACATCAAGACAAAGGCATTCTTCGCCAACAAGCCTTCTTCGTCAACACCTACACCTTCACAAGCTCTTCCTCAAGCAAACACATGAGGTCCTCCAAGAGTCTCTACATCGACACCTCAAGCGCCTCAACCTTTCAAGAAAGTACCTCCCGCTACCAAGGCGCCTCAAGGATCTTTGTCCGGCACAAGACTTTTGCAATGCTACAAGTGCGGAGGACAAGGGCACAAATTCTTTGAGTGCACCAACAAGAAGGTCATGATCATCAATGACATGGAAGAGTATGAATCTATGAGTGAAGATGAGTACAATGCTTTGAACAAGGTCGCCACAATGCAAAGTGCTCAAGAAGAAGAAAGTGAGATATATTGTGATGGCGACAACAACCCTTTCTTGGTTGTGGCAAGAGCTTTAACCACCAATGTTCAAGTGGAAGAAGACCAAAGATGCAACTTGTTTCAAACAAGAGCGGGAATCAATGGAAAGTCCATCAAGGTCATCATAGATGGTGGAAGTTGCCACAACTTAGCGAGCAAATAACTTTGTGACAAGCTCAACTTGAAGTTCAAGAAGCACCCACATCCTTACCATGTGCAATGGTTGAGTGATACCGGAGCCGTCAAGATTCAACACATGGTGCAAGTGTCCTTCAAGATTGGAGCCTATGAAGATACCGTGGATTGTGATGTTGTGCCTATGACCGTTTGTCACTTACTTCTTGGACGTCCTTGGCAATTTGATAAGGGTGCTATGCATGATGGAAGGACAAATTTCTATAGCTTCAAGAACAATGACAAGACCTTCGTCCTTCGTCCCATGACACCAAGTTAAGTCATCGCCGACAACGCCAAGACTATTGCATAGGCACAACAAGATCGTTCGTTAAGTGAGATGAGTGGTGAGCGAGAGACCCACCATAAAGTGAGTGAGAGCCACAAGCCAAATGGGTGTGACACTTCAAAGAGAGTTCCCACAAAACTTACACTATTTGCCACCAAAAGAGAGATGAGGGAGTTGAGAGAGAACCCATCCACCCTCCAGTATGTGCTCATATGCAAGGGTGAAGGTTCTATGACTAACACTTTCACAAACCTTCCTCCTTCTTTGTTGTCTCTTTTGAAGGACTTTGAAGATGTTTTCCCTCAAGAAGTGCCACCGGGACTACCTCCTCTACGCGGAATCGAGCATCGCATCGACCTTGTTCCCGGCGCACCGCTACCAAACTGCGCTCCTTACTGCACCAACCCGAGGAGACAAAGGAGATTGAGCGGCAAATACAAGAACTTCTTGCCATGGAACATATCCGCGAGAGCTTGAGTCCGTGCACCGTGCCCGTCATTTTGGTACCCAAGCACGACAACACTCTTCGCCTTTGCATGGATTGCCGTCCCATCAACGCCATCACCATTAGGTATCGCCATCCTATCCCTCGACTTGATGATATGCTTGATGAGCTTTGTGGTTCCGCTATATTCTCCAAAATTGATCTTAAAAGTGGATACCATCAAATAAGGATGTGTGAAGGTGATGAATGGAAGACCGCATTTAAAACAAAGCTTGGTCTTTATCACTACAAGAAATATGCTACTCTATGACCCTCAATATTGGTCACCGAATGGTCACATATTTTAATTTGTGACATTTCTGTGACCAAAAACACTTGGTCACGTTATGAGCGTCACTAACTAGCCAATGTGACCTTTTTTGGGGATTGGTCATAGACTTCTATGACCAAAAGAAAAGGTCACAGATTTTATGACCAATATTTTGGTCACGGGCAATCTAGCCACGCCACGTCAAATCCAACGTGGCAAAGCTGACGTGGCAAATTTGTGACCAAATGAAATGGTCGTAGAACAGAATCAGCCCGGTCCGGTTCAGCCATCTATATGGGCTGGGCCCAATAAATCAGCCCATTTAATGTTTTTTCGCTGCTAATTTTTAAGGGATAGATGGGCCAAGCCAACAATTCGGTTCTTATGTTTTCTGGGCCTGGCCTTTTCGGCTCAAAGAGTTTCGTTATTTCTTTTTAATATAAGGTGGGTCCTAGCTGTCAGGTTGTGGTAAGTGGGACCCAGCTGTCAGGTTCTGGTAAGCGGGACCCAGCTGTCAGGTTCTGGTAAGTGGTTATTACATGAAAGTGCATAATCTTCATAATTTAATTTGACAGTAAAACAACCAGTATTTAAATTCACACCGACACAAAATACACGTAATCCTTCAAATATCAGCAGCCAGATTCAATATGGAGCTTCTGCTCTACAAATAGCATGTAATACAATGGCAATCACAGTTACAAGCTTTACGAGTGTAATAACTAGATACTTTACAAGCTTTGTAAGTGATATCTTCTTCAACATGGAGAACCTTCGAATCACAAACTGGGCACATGCTCCTGTCGATATGATCCACATGCCGGAAGACCATAGTCAGGACTGTGGTAACAGAAACGGTCGCCCTGTTACATGAATCAGCAGAGAATAATCAAAAGACTGGAGCCAATATATATTGAACAAACCAGTCAAAAAAGGACATAGTTCTTTATGAAAATAACACAAATTTAGCTATAGTTCCAGCCTTTTTCTTATCCAGCTAAGTTAGAATGAGATGCTCATTCAAACAAGAAAACAAAGACAATATGAATTATGTATGGCACAACTGAGGTCGTGCAACAAACTTCACTGCAACACACTGCGCCTAACAAAAATATCATTCTACTACCAGAGCCATCCATTAAACTGGCAGGATCAAACATACTAGTCAGCGCACGCATACTAACATCACAAAAGCAGGAGAGAATAAAGGAAACCGAGAGAGATACCTGTGGATGATAGCGTCGAAGATGATTCAGATTGAGTTAGCATCGGTGAGGAGGTGGATGATCTCCATGGTGTGCTTGATGATGCGCACGGCCATGATCTTGGCATTGTTGCGTCCCTGCGTTCGATGATGGGGTACCAATGCATCCAATGAGAACAAAATCACCATCATTAACACACAGCTTCAAGTAAAAGCTAAGTATATATCGAATGACAGTGAAAACAAGTTGAGAAAACACTGAAAATGATTTTCATGTCAAGCAGAGTTCAAACCGAATAAACATATCCATGCCAAGGCGAAATAATAATAAGAAAATACTAGCAGTAGTAAATACTCTTTGTGATATCAGTAGTAAAAACTCATTTGGAAAGACTAGTATTTGGGAGCATGCATTCATACTCTCTGTGTTAGCAGTGGTCATAACTTTCTTGTGAAACTATTCTTGCAATAAATGAGTATTGTGATCTAGTTAACAGCAATATGACATACCCACTTCTCCTAAGCTGAAGAATATACATCTCACAATGCCACCAACACTCCAGCCAATGTGGCATCTAATAATGCATGTGCTAACAGTAATTTGAGTACTCATTAGTGCAGTGCAACTAATATTGCAAGTATAGAGAAAGCATGACTAAAAGCTATAGAGCATGTAGCATTGATAATTAGGTGTGACATATAGCTGCATGTCATGTCTGATCAAGCATGTAGGTAGAAGTACTGGATACAACTGTATATATATAAATAGTCAATTACAACAGTAAACAAGCTTTGAATACAGCACTACATATCACAACAGCATGATAAAAATGTACTCGATATATTCACACAAGTCAAACACGACTATCACCAGTTTTCCGATGTACTAGCGCACAAGCCTTACCTTGTTGAATTATAGGAAAAACTTTCTTAGCTCACTTACAAGTGCATATAACAGAATGGGATTCTGAAATTAAGACATTCTTGTAGCATTGCAAACAAAAACTAACGGAAACAAAGCCCAGATCGAGTAGGGTTTTCCCATACTCCAATCAGAGATCAGAGGGAGACCTGGAGGGCAGTGACTCGTGAGCGAGCTTGTAGTCCTTGTAGAGGAAGTAGTAGCCGCTTGCGTCCACGGCTCCCGCCCTAGTTGACCAGGCCTCGAAGTTCCCGAGCGTGTTCTTGCGGCCACTGTACCACCCGATACCTGAAAAACCAGTAAAACAACAAAAACGTCAGATCTGAGCCGTCTCTGCTGTGGACAGACGCGAGAAGATAGAGGAGCCGAATCCCTCCCTGCAGCGCGAGGTGGACGACGGCCGAGCGAGGATCTCGTCGACGCCGTCGCGGTTCTGGTTGCCGAAGATCCGTGGCCGGCTTGGGGCAACGCCACCGCAAACACTAGGTCACGAGCCGCCGCGGTCTGGCCAGCTCGACGGAGCGGCGCGCATGGGAGCACGCGCGCGCCGGCGAGCCAACTGGCCACGGCGCCGTGGCTGCTGGGCGGCACTGCATCTGTCGCCGGTGAGGTTGCGCGACGTGCTCGATCTGCTGCCGGAGGTGGTGGTGGAAGGGAGGATGGAGGGGGCTGGGGTAGGAGTGGGAGGGGGCGGTGTCGGATGGACCTGACGGCGGCGTCGGCAGCGGCGCGAATCGGAGCGGGAACCCTAGGAGATCGGCGCGAGGAAGAAAGAGGGAGGCGGCGGCGGGGGTCGAGGGAGGTGACTGGCTAGGGTTAGGGTGGGGTGGAGCACGGGAAAGAGACGAGGGTGCTGGACTGCTGGCGGCTAGGGTTCGGGAGGGGGATGGCACCGATATTTGTTAGTCTGGGAGAAAATTACACATTTATCCTTGGTTGTGTGGTGCTTGCTTGAGTGTGGAAGGATATTCCAGTCATTTTTGTGTTGTGTGCGAAGTCAGGCAGAGACATCGGATCGTCAAGGTGTGGACGGCTCAGATCGGCTAGCAGAGTGATCCGTGGGAGAGTGTGGTTCTGCATTTTGATTGGCTCGTGACAAGTGACTTTTAAAATTGTTTATAAGTGCTACAAATGAGTATTTTTATGAAGCACCTAGCACAAATATGTTGCAAAATGGGATCTCATCATTTTTGTAAAATATTATACCACATTTGATGTACCAATAACCAAAGGGTTGTGTGTATAAAGCTTTCCACACACCACTTGTAAAAAGACAAATTTCCATCAATTCGATGAAACCGGGTCAAATTTGAACTACGGGTGCCTCGTAGTTTGCTCAAGATTTTTGTAAAAATAATTTTTGGGTACAAAAGTATCTATTTCATAATAGATACACAAAGAGTTCCACAAGATTCAACCTCTAGATACGATCGGTCATGTCCGTCGTTTTGATCGTATTTTGAAATCGGCGTAGATAATTCAAAAAAATCAAAAAGATGTAAATCCTTCGCAAAGTGTCATTATATGTGACCTAGTTTTAAGAAAAAATAACAAACATGGAAAATGTAAGATATCTTAAAAAAGTGTTCACACAAATGACCTCTCATGTATGAAGATTCGTCGCTTTCAGCCCAATTGACCAATGTTTATGCGGTAACCATGACATAGTTTGTTCAAAGATGCCGATATTGCGCACAGGAGTGTATCTTGGAATGGAGAACAATGTTGCCGAACAAAATTTTCAACTTTATTACACAAAAAATTCATTTTTCATTTTCCGATTGCGAAAAATGGGTGTTTTTGTGAAGCACATACCAAAAATATGTTGCAAATTGGGATCACACCAGTTTTGTAAAATATGAGACCACATTTGATGTACAAATAACTAAATGGTTGTGTGTGAAATGGTTTCCATCCACCCCTTGTCAAAAAGACAAATTTCCGTCAATTCATCTGAAACCGGGTCAAATTTGAACTACGGGTGCCTCGTAGTTTGCTCAAGATTTTTTGTAAAAATAATTTTTGGGTACAAAAGTATCTATTTCATCATAGATACACAAAGAGTTCCACAAGATTCAACCTCTAGATACGATCGGTCATGTCCGTCGTGTTGATCGTATTTTGAAATCGGCGTAGATAATTCAAAAAAAATCAAAAAGATGTAAATCCTTCGCAAAGTGTCATTATATGTGACCTAGTTTTAAGAAAAAATAACAAACTTCGAAAATGTAAGATATCTTAAAAAAGTGTTCACACAAATGACCTCTCATGTATGAAGATTCGTGGCTTTCAGCCCAATTGACCAATGTTTATGCGGTAACCATGACATAGTTTGTTCAAATATGCTGACATTGCGCACAAGAGTGTATCTTGGAATGGAGAACAATGTTGCCGAACAAATTTTTCAACTTTATTCCACAAAAAATTCATTTTTCATTTTCCGATTGCGAAAAATGGGTGTTTTTGTGAAGCACATACCAAAAATATGTTGCAAATTGGGATCACACCATTTTTGTAAAATATGAGACCACATTTGATGTACAAATAACTAAATGGTTGTGTGTGAAATGGTTTCCATCCACCCCTTGTCAAAAAGATAAATTTCCGTCAATTCAGTTGAAACCGGGTCAAATTTGAACTACGGGTGCCTCGTAGTTTGCTCAAGATTTTTTGTAAAAATCATTTTTGGTACAAAAGTATCTATTTCATCATAGATACGCAAAGAGTTCCACAATATTCAACCTCTAGATACGATCGGTCATGTCCGTCGTTTTGATCGTATTTTGAAATCGGCGTAGATAATTCAAAAAAAAATAAAAAATATGTAAATCCTTCGCAATGTGTCATTATATGTGACCTAGTTTTAAGAAAAAATAACAAACTTGGAAAATGTAAGATATCTTAAAAAAGTGTTCACACAAATGACCTCTCATGTATGAAGATTCGTGGCTTTCAGCCCAATTGACCAATGTTTATGCGGTAACCATGACATAGTTTGTTCAAATATGCCGATATTGCGCACAAGAGTGTATCTTGGAATGGAGAACAATGTTGCCGAACAAATTTTTCAACTTATTACACAAAAAATTCATTTTTCATTTTCCGATTGCGAAAAATGGGTGTTTTTGTGAAGCACATACCAAAAATATGTTGCAAATTGGGATCACACCATTTTTGTAAAATATGAGACCACATTTGATGTACAAATAACTAAATGGTTGTGTGTGAAATGGTTTCCATCCACCCCTTGTCAAAAAGACAACTTTCCGTCAATTCAGCTGAAACCGGGTCAAATTTGAACTACGGGTGCCTCGTAGTTTGCTCAAGATTTTTTGTAAAATCACTTTTGGGTACAAAAGTATCTATTTCATCATAGATATGCAAAGAGTTCCACAATATTCAACCTCTAGATACGATCGGTCATGTCCGTCGTTTTGATCGTATTTTGAAATCGCGTAGATAATTCAAAAAAAATCAAAAAGATGTAAATCCTTCACAAAGTGTCATTATGTTGCAAAATTGCACACAATTTTTGAAAATAATTAGACCCCAGTTTCGTGTAGGAGTTCATGATTGTTTCTGTTCTTATTATTTTCTATATTGTGGTTTTCAAATTTTTCTATAACGAGAAACCTTTTTTTATAGAGATATAATAAAAAACAGCTATTTTTCCTATTTTCAGTATGGGCCGAATACATGTGAGAGTAGAGTATGAGGCATCCCGCATTTATTCTGCATGGGCCAAGGCCCACTCTGCACACGTAAAGAAGAAAAGAGGAGGCCTCCTCCCAAGCCCAGTCGGCATCATGGGTTAAGTTAGGCCGAGGCGCCTTTGTTTCACTGAATGAGTGGTGGCCTGATGGTTAGGTTCGCCATGCAGAGAGGAAGAGATCGTGGGTTCGAGTCCCATGGTCCTCTTTTTGCTGATTAAACCGAATTTGATCAGGTATGATGGGCGCGTGGTGGACCCACATGTCAGGTATGATGGGTGGGGGTCCCACTTGTCAGTGGTTGGTGTGGGTCCCACATGTCAGGTCGGGGGTTGAGGTGGGTCCCACGTGTCAGGTATGACGGATGTGGGTCCCATGTGTCAGGGGTTGGGTGGATCCCAGGGCGCATGGTGGGACCCGCATGTCTGGTAGGGTAGGTGCGGGTCCACATGTTGAGTGGGTCCCACATGTCAGCGTGTGGGGGCGGGACCCGCATGTCAGGGTTGGTGGGTCCCACATGTCATGGTAGTGTGGGGTAGGACCCGCATGTCTGGTAGGGTTGGGGCGGGACCCACATGGCAGCTTGAAGAGGGGTTGGGTCCCACATGTCAGGTCAGTCAATAAAGTCAACGCATGTGCTTCTTCTTTGCGAAGGTCCTACCTGTCAGATTGACACGTAGATGAAACTGCTGAGTTGGCTGTCCAGTAGATTGACACGTAAGCGAAAATCACACCTAAGCAGTGACACGTAGGTAACTTTGCTGAGTTGGCTGCCAACATATGTGAATGACCATTTTAAATGGTCAGAAAAAAGGTCATATATTGGTGCTGGCTGGCTTATGACCAATTCATGTTAGGAAAAAAAGTACTTTGGTCACAAGTTGGTCATAAATTTGTGCTGTTTACACCCTCAAAACCAGCGTGTGACCAACTGGTTCAAAATGGTCATAGATCTATGACCAATATTTTGGGGGTCACTATAAAAGGTCGCATTATAGCATATTTCTTGTAGTGTATGAATGGCTTGTCATGCCATTTGGTCTTTCCAATGCACCTTCTACTTTTATGCGTCTCATGAATCATGTTTTGCGTCCTTTCATTGGGAAATTTGTTGTGGTATACTTTGACGACATCCTTATCTATAGCAAATCTTTGGAAGAGCACACTTCTCATGTTGCTCAAGTTTTGTTGGTTCTTCGCAATGAAAAGATTTATGCAAATCTTTATAAGTGCACTTTTGCCACCAACAAACTTGTTTTCTTGGGTTTTGTTGTTTCTTCGGATGGAGTCGAAGTTGATGAAACAAATATACAAGCAATCCGGACTTGGCCTTTTCCGATGTCACTTGAGGAGTTGAGACGTTTTCTTGGTTTTGCCAGATTTTACCGCCGTTTCATCAAGGATTTTTCCACAATTGCTTGCCCCCTACATGAACTTACAAGGAAAAATGTACCTTTCATTTTGGGCAATGCACATGATTTTGCTTTCAATGAGCTCAAACGGTTATTAACCGAAGCACCACTCCTTGCCCTTCCGGATTTCTCTAAGACATTTGAGATTGAATGCGATGCAAGTGGATTGGGCATTGGTGGAGTGCTTATGCAAAATGGTAGACCCATTGCATACCATAGTGAGAAACTCGATGGAGCTCGCTTGAATTACCCCATTTATGACAAAGAGTTATTTGCTTTGGTTCGTGTTTTGGATGTGTGGCAACATTACCTTCGTCCTGAGGAATTTGTCATTCATTCCGACCATGAATCCTTGAAATATTTGAAAAGTCAAACGAATTTGAACAAAAGACATGCTAAGTGGGTTGAGTTCATTGAGTCTTTTACGTTTGTAATCAAATACAAGAAAGGTAAAGACAATGTGGTCGCGGATGCTCTATCCCGCAAGGCCAACCTACTTACACGTCTTGACAATAGTGTCTTGGGTTTGGATGAGATAAAGGAGTTGTATGCTACCGATGCTTTCTTTGGAGACATTTTCGCTCAATGTTCGGAGCACAAAGGAATTGGTGATTTTTATTTGCGCCAAGGTTTCTTGTTTAAGGCTAACAAACTATGCATACCCGAGTCTTCGCTTTGTTTGGTCCTTTTGAAGGAATCTCATGGAGGATCACTCATGGGTCACTTTGGCCGCGACAAGACCTACGCCATGCTCGCCACCAACTATTATTGGCCAAGAATGAAGTGTGATGTGGAACGCCTAGTTCGACGATGTTCTACATGTCTCAAAGCTAAGTCTACTCTAAACTCTCATGGCTTATATACACCTTTACCTATTCCACATCGCCCTTGGTCCGATATAGCTATGGATTTTGTCTTAGGACTCGCACGCACTAAAAACAACAAGGATTCCATCTTTGTCGTCATTGATAGATTCTCTAAAATGGCACACTTTATACCTTGCAACAAGACCGACGATGCTTCACATATTGCTACTTTGTTTTTTAGGGAAATCATCAGTCTTCATGGAGTGCCAAAGACCATTGTGTCGGATCGTGACGTCAAGTTCGTGAGCTATTTTTGGAAGACTTTGATGGCCAAGATGGGAATCAAGCAACAATTCTCCACCGCATACCACCCTCAAACCGATGGCTAAACCGAAGTGGTGAACCGAGGCCTATCTACACTCCTTCGTGTGTTGATCAAGCCTAACTTGACGAATTGGAAGAGTGCATCCCACACGTCGAGTTCGCCTACAATCTAGCACTTCATCGCGCAACAAAGAGAACACCCTTCGAGATCGTCTATGGCTCCAACCCCTACACCGCGCTCGACATGCTACCACTTCCACTCCGTGAACAAGTTAACATGGACTTCGACAAGCGAGCCGCTTACATGAAGAAGCTCCATGAGGAAACAAGACCTACGCTCGAGAAGCACAATAAAGACCATGCTACGAAGATGAACAAACACAAGCGCGCCAAGATATTTGAAGAAGGAGACCTTGTTTGGCTACACCTTCGCAAAGATCGCTTCCCGATGCAAGGAAGTCCAAGCTTCACCCTCGTGGAGATGGACCTTTCAAGGTTATCAAGCGCATCAACGACAATGCCTACAAGATCGACATCTCCCACTCCAAACACTTGGTCCATGACACCTTCAACGTCACCGACCTATCGCCATACCTTGGAACATCAAGCGATGAGGATGACCAAGAGTCGAGGACGACTCTTTTCCAGGGGGGGGGGGAGATGATGTATCCCAACCTACGGCTCCTACAACAAGTGGCCCAATGACAAGAGCAAGAGTCAAAGCTCTCCATGATAAGGTGAATTCACTCCTATCTATGTGTGACCTCAACACTCCTTTGAATGGTTTGCTACTTCACACCGATACCTTGTGTATACTCAGGAATGAATCCTAGGAGAGCCATCAGGATGCAGCTGGAAAGAAGCGGTAAGAGCCCCGAGGAACTGTGGAGCAAGAAGGCCAAGGTGATTGATGTCTATGCACGCTTCGATTCTTGTAGACAGTGTTGGGCCTCCAAGAGCAGAGGTTTGTAGACAGCAGCAAGTTTCCCTTAAGTGAATCACCCAAGGTTTATCGAACTCAGGGAGGTAGAGGTCAAAGATATCCCTCTCAAGCAACCCTGCAATTAATATACAAGAAGTCTCTTGTGTCCCCAACACACCCAATACACTTGTCAGATGTATAGGTGCACTAGTTCGGCGAAGAGATAGTGAAATACAAGTAATATGGATGATTATAAGTAGTAACTGCAATCTGAATAAAATGGCAGCAAGCAAACATGTAGCAGAACTTGTTGTAAACGGTGTTTCAATGCTTAGAAACAAGGCCTAGGGATCATACTTTCACTAGTGGACACTCTCAACAATGATCTCATAACTGAATAAATAAAAGCTACTCTTAAACACTCTCTTGTTGGATAACAAACACCATTCATTGTGTAGGGCTACAAAAGCACACCTCAAGCCGGAGTAAACAAGCGCCACAACGTCATAAAGGAGTCACACACGGTGCACACACTGTCACCTTTACACCGTGGAGAGTACCGGAGTTCATATTAAAGTAACCTATAGAGTGCATAATAGATAAAGAGTAACATCTACATATTCAACTAGATTAGCACAACTGAACACAAGTAAATACTACTCGGGATTATTCTCCTTCTTGATGAAGCAAGAGTACTATGCGTAGGGCTGCAAGAGCACACCTCAAAGTCTGAGTAAACAAACACCACAATTCCCAAGAATAAGCCATGATAAATGTCTAAATTATTCATAGAGTCACACAAGTACCCACACTGTCACCTTGATACCGTGTTGTCACAATGACTCCAGAAACTAGACAAAATCACTTGAGTAGCATAAACATTATTAATGTATTCAGCGATACTAGCAATACACATGATCACATAAAGATCACACCATGGGAGAGAGAGATGAACCACATAGCTACCGGTAGAGCCCTCAGCCTCGGGGGAGAACTACTCCCTCCTCATCATGGGAGTCAGCAGCGGCGATGAAGATGGCGGTGGAGTCGATGGAGATGACTCCGGGGGCAATTCCCCGTCCCGGCGTGCCGGAACAGAGATTCTGTCCCCCGAAACTTGTCGTCGATGGCGGCGGCGCTGCGGAACTCTTCTGGAAATATGACTTTTTTTAGGGTTTTCGCGTCGGGGAATAATAGGCGAAGGGGCGACGTCGGTGGAGCCCGAGGGGCCCAAACCATAGGCGGCGCGGCCCACCTGCCGCGCCGCCTGTGGTTTGGCCTCCTCCTGGCTCTCTTCGTCTCTCCTTCGGACTCCGTGTACGTGTTGGAAAAATAGGGACGTGGCCTTTTGTTTCGTGCAATTCCGAGAATATTTCCAGAAGTACTTTTCTGAAACCAAAAACAGCAGAAAACAGGGAACTGGCACTGTGGCATCTTGTTAATAGGTTAGTCCCAGAAAATGCATAAAAGTGATATGAAGTGTATATAAAACATGTAGCAAATGGTATAATATAAGCATGGAACAACAGAAATTATGGATACGTTGGAGACGTATCAAGCATCCCCAAGCTTAGTTCTACTCGTCCTCGAGTAGGTAAAACGATAACAACAAATAATTTCTGAGGAGACATGCTTTCACACAATCTTGATCATAATATTGTAAGACATGTAAGCTGTGATCAAATCATTCAAGGCAAATGTATATAGTTGATATCAAAAGACAAAGCAAGAGTCAAACAAGCTAAAAGTTTTCATGAACTATTGCTTCAAAGACATGAAACCGTACAAGGTTCATTAAAGATGATTTAAGTATCCAGCATAGGAGTTCTATCCTTCAAACCAAGCATCAAGTAAATTTTCATAACATAGAAGGATTCAGCCAAGTAAACATAAACATGAACGTCATGAATCAACTGTTTCGAAGTCTACTCAACCGGTGAGCGCAAGCATTTGGTATTGGCACCATGATGTTATGGCAAAGAGAACATTAATGGGGGTTTGGAAGGCCAAAGGAAGAAAGTCTCACAAAGCTATAAGTGATCATTAGACAAGAGGAAGTCTTATGATCGAAGCTATGTAAGGAGTAGTGATTGCCATGCAACGGATGCACATAGAGCTATATGTGTATGAAAGCTCTAATGGAACTAGTGGGGGTGCATCCAACTTGGTTGCTCATGAAGACCTAGAGCACTTTTGAGGAGCTCATCATTGGAATATACAACCCAAGTTCTATAGTGTAAATTCCCCACATAGTTATACAAGTAGAACATGAAAACTCTCTCACATGGAGTATAGGTGCTAAACATGAGCACAAATGATGACTATGAATAATGCAGGTGCCATAACATGAGCACAAGTGTGAACAAAGGATAGTAATGTTGCCCCCTTTTTCTTTATTCTTTTTTTTTCTTTTTTTCCTTTTTTCTATTTTTTTTCTTTTTCTGTTTCTCTTTTCGATGGCTCAATGGCTCTTTTCACATTCAGGGGCAACATCCTAATACAACAACACACTTTTTGGTACAAATAACTCATAATAAACTAGACATGATGTATGAAACTGAATGCCTCTGCCAGTGTAGCAGGATATGCAATGATCTAGCGTAACATGGGTAAACCACACATCAGCTGTATAGAATCATGCAAAGCAATATGTATGTGATGAATGACAACAAGTCATGTAATGTAAGATGGATGTTGCATGGCAATATATCTCGGAACAGCTATGGAAATGCTGTGGTAGGTAGGTATGGTGGCTGTTTTGAGGAAGATGTATGGGCTTATGTGTAGGAGAACAAGAGGAAGTTCTCCCACGGGGTTGGATGTACTGGCGAAGTATGCACAACTCTCAATGTGAGCAGAAGGCAATGCACAGCACCGAAGAGGCTAGCAAAATATGGATGGTGGAAGTGCCAAAAACCGTAGCTTAACATTAGTCAAAAAGAACTCACAAGCTTATTGCAAACAACTAGCAGGTTCAACATTAAGAGCATGATTAAAATTCACTCCAAGAAGGGCCGTTCACGGCGGTACAAGTACCCCGTTAGATCCCTCGACCTTCAGCACAACTTAGTTACTACGATGAACTTTCAGACATGGAAAGCTATCAAATCCAACTACACCTTCAACAATTTTAGTATAGTTTGTAGTACGGTACAAGCTCAAAGACAACAATCCACTAATGTTTTTAACTTAATTAACCAGCAAGCTTTACCATCTAATACCTCAAAACATTTGCAAAGAATCAAGTTATCAAAGTTTCAATGATCTACAAGACTATGCAAGTTTTTCATCATACCACTACCACATGTAGCATTTTCTTTTTCCAAGCAAACACCAATCAACTTATTTAAACATAAACTCTCCAAATGATAATATAATGCAGCAAGAGAGTGTTTATAAACACGTGCTAACAGCTCGAAGAGATGCATGAAAAACAGGAGCTAAAAGCACTGCAGTAGCTAGTTAAGAATACTCAACAAATATAAGTGAAGAACATGAGTATTCACATGAAAAAGCGGAGCGTGTCTCTCTCCCACACAAGGATTGCTAGGATCCGAATTTATTCAAACAAAACAAAAATAAAAGCACACAGACGCTCCAAGTAAAGCGCATAAGATGTGAAAGAATTAAAATATAGTTTCACTAGAGATGACCTGATAAGTTGTTGATGAAGAAGGGGATGCCTTGGGCATCCCCAAGCTTAGACGCTTGAGTCTCTCTGAATATGGTTGGGGATGAACCACGGGGGCATCCCCAAGCTTAAGCTTTTCACTCTTCTTGATCACATAATATCACCCTTCTCGCTTGATCCTTGAAAACTTCCTTCACACCAAACTCAAGACAGTTCTCATTAGAGGGTTAGTGCATAAACAAAAATTCTCATATTCTGTAATGAAACAATCATTCCCAAAGCTTCTGGACATTAGCTACAGCCACCAATGCTTTGTGGAGCAAAGAAATCCACACAAACATCGTAAAAGAGCGAATGCAAAACAAAAGGCAGAATCTGTCAAAAACAGAACAGTCTGTAAAGACGAATTTTTCGAGGCACTTAAGTTTCTCAGATGGATCTGGCCCAAAATAATGAAAGTTGCGTACATATCTCAGGAAGATGCGTGATTTTTCGTAGAATTTTTCGAATTTTCTACAGGGAGAAAAGCTCAAATTCGTGACAGCTAAAAATCTGTTACTGCGCAGAAATCCAAATCTTGCATCAACTTTCAATATAGAACTTTACTTGGCACAACAATGCGATAAAATAAAGATACAAAGGAGTTGCTACAGAAGTGACAAAACTCCTTGACTCAAAGAAAATAAAAATAACAGCAAATAAAAACGATGGGTTGTCTCCCATAAGCGCTTTTCTTTAAAGCCTTTTAGCTAGGCATAGTGATTTTGATAATGCTCTCATATGTATAAGAGTTGAATATAAGAGAGCATCAAAAAGCAAATACCAAACACATTTAAGTCTAACCCACTTCCTATGCAAAGGAGTCTTGTAAGAAAATAAATCAATAAAGCATAAAGTGACTAGCATAGGAAGGCAAAACAAGTGCAACTTCAAAAATTTCAACATAAAGAGAGGAGACTTAATATTATTGTGATATATGAAGCCGTGTCTCCCTCTCTCATAAGAACTTTCAGTAGGTCTTAAAGTACCCAGCAAATAAAAGCAAATCAAGAGAAAGCTCAAAACTTTCATCATAAAGAGAGGTGGTTTAGTAACATAAAGATTTCTATAACCATACTTTCCTCTCTCAAAATAATTTTCAGCGGCATCATGAATAAACTCAACAATATAGCTATCACATAAAGCATTCTTATCATGATCCACATGCATAAAAGTATCATTACTCTCCACATAAGCATGAACATTATCATTAGTAATAGTGAGAGTAAAAGTATCACATCCATCATTGTAATCATCATAAATAGGAGGCATAGAATAATCAAAATGATTTTTATCCTCAATAGTAGATGGACTGAGAATATCATATTCATCATTGTAAACATCATATATAGGAGGCATATCATAATCAACATAAACTATATCCTCAATAGTAGGTGGACTGAAAATATCACAATGATTATAATCATCATATATTGGAGGCAAAGTATTATCAAAGCAAATTTCCTCCTTAAAGCTTGGGGGACTAAAAATATCATATTCATCACAACTAGCTTCCCCAAGCTTAGACTTTTCCATAGCATTGGCAATAATGGTGTTCAAAGAATTTATAGTAATACCATTGCTACCATCATGCAAACAAGCCTCCATAGGTTTTTTAATTTTCTCTTCAAAAGCATCATGTCCTAATTCAATATAAAGTTCATAAAGATCTCTAATTTTTTGTTGTTTTCCATTAAGCCTAACTAGTGAAAATAAAAACAAGAAACAAAAAGATAAAATTGCAGAATCTAAAGGAATAACTTCGAGCACTCACACACTAGCAACATACTAGAAAATAGCTTAGTAGCCAGAGGATGTGAATACCTTTTACCTTACCTCCCCGGCAACGGCGCCAGAAAATAGCTTGATGTCTACGCTTCTATTCTTGTAGACAGTGTTGGGCCTCCAAGAGCAGAGGTTTGTAGAACAGCAGCAAGTTTCCCTTAAGTGAATCACCCAAGGTTTATCGAACTCAGGGAGGTAGAGGTCAAAGATATCCCTCTCAAGCAACCCTGCAATTAAGATACAAGAAGTCTCTTGTGTCCCCAACACACCCAATACACTTGTCAGATGTATAGGTGCACTAGTTCGGCGAAGAGATAGTGAAATACAAGTAATATGGATGATTATAAGTAGTAATTGCAATCTGAATAAAATGGCAGCAAGCAAACATGTAGCAGAACTTGTTGTAAACGGTGTTTCAATGCTTAGAAACAAGGCCTAGGGATCATACTTTCACTAGTGGACACTCTCAACAATGATCTCATAACTGAATAAATAAAAGCTACTCTTAAACACTCTCTTGTTGGATAACAAACACCATTCATTGTGTAGGGCTACAAAAGCACACCTCAAGCCGGAGTAAACAAGCGCCACAACGTCATAAAGGAGTCACACACGGTGCACACACTGTCACCTTTACACCGTGGAGAGTACCGGAGTTCATATTAAAGTAACCTATAGAGTGCATAATAGATAAAGAGTAACATCTACATATTCAACTAGATTAGCACAACTGAACACAAGTAAATACTACTCGGGATTATTCTCCTTCTTGATGAAGCAAGAGTACTATGCGTAGGGCTGCAAAGCACACCTCAAAGTCTGAGTAAACAAACACCACAATTCCCAAGAATAAGCCATGATAAATGTCTAAATTATTCATAGAGTCACACAAGTACCCACACTGTCACCTTGATACCGTGTTGTCACAATGACTCCAGAAACTAGACAAAATCACTTGAGTAGCATAAACATTATTAATGTATTCAGCGATACTAGCAATACACATGATCACATAAAGATCACACCATGGGAGAGAGAGATGAACCACATAGCTACCGGTAGAGCCCTCAGCCTCGGGGGAGAACTACTCCCTCCTCATCATGGGAGTCAGCAGCGGCGATGAAGATGGCGGTGGAGTCGATGGAGATGACTCCGGGGGCAATTCCCGTCCCGGCAGCGTGCCGGAACAGAGACTTCTGTCCCCCGAAACTTGTCGTCGATGGCGGCGGCGCTGCGGAACTCTTCTGGAAATATGACTTTTATTTTAGGGTTTTCGCCTCGGGAGAATAAATTGGCGAAGGGGCGACGTCGGTGGAGCCCGAGGGGCCCAAACCATAGGCTGGCGCGGCCCCACCCTGCGCGCCGCCATGTGGTTTGGCCTCCTCCTGGCTCGTCTTCGTCTCTCCTTCGGACTCCGTGTACGTGTTGGAAAAATAGGGACGTGGCCTTTTGTTTCGTGCAATTCCGATAATATTTCCAGAAGTACTTTTCTGAAACCAAAAACAGCAGAAAACAGGGAACTGGCACTGTGGCATCTTGTTAATAGGTTAGTACCAGAAAATGCATAAAAGTGATATGAAGTGTATATAAAACATGTAGCAAATGGTATAATATAAGCATGGAACAACAGAAATTATGGATACGTTGGAGACGTATCAGTGATCGTCAAGACGAAGAAGAAGGAGAAGGAACAGGCAGCTCGGCCGGTTCTACAGCCGGCCTGGGCCGGCCTCCAAACCGGACCATCCACAGAGCCGGCCGGACCCCAGGCCGGTCTAAGCCGGGCTCAAGGCCGGGCACCACCCCGACCGAGCCGGCCTCCCAGCCGGCCGATACCGGGTCCAGGTCCGGACACCCTCCCGACCAAACCGGTCGCCCAGCCGGCCAAGACCGGCCCCAGGTTTGGGCCAAGCCGGATCCAAGACCGGACCACCACCCGTTGCCACCGGCTTCCAGGCCGGCCTAAACCGGATCCAGGTCCGGATCTTCGTTAGCGCCCGTCGGACCCAACCGTCATCGTGACTTGCCCCTGTTTTGTATCTAGACTATAAATAGGTGCCTCCCCTCTAGGGTTAGGGTTAGACTATGATTTGGGATTAGAGTAGAGCCTTGCTCCTTCTTCTCAAAGTGTCTCTTTCCTCCTGTGGAGATGAATCAAGGCATTCCCTTGTGGAGATGAACCAAGGCCTCCCCTTGTAGAGAAGATCCCTTCGTGGATACCAAGGCTTCCTCTTGTAGTTTGCTACTTGCCAATCTTTCATCCTAGGGTGATTCTATTGGGTTGGTTTGGATTGACCAATTGGACAAACAATCCTAAGAGTAAGGTGTGCTTGGGAGAGGAGAATTGGGGGCTACCCTTGGGGCTTGTTACCAGTTGAATCTTGCTGAGTTGCTACTTGCTAGTTATCTTTGATTTGAGAGTTTTCCCCTCTTTGTGTTCTTGTGTTCATCACTTGTTCTTCGTGTTCATCGATCCCTCTGCCCAAATCCGTGAAAATCGGGACCAACCTACATCAGATCTCTACGGATGACATCCTCTTATTCGCATTGGCACATGGACCCGCGACCAACCTCCTGACGTTTCAAGCGTACGATATCAATGGGTACACATTCTACACGGAGGAGAAGGACAAAAACTCTGATTATCAAAACTCAGGGGTAACGATGGAATCCTACACCGGTGACGTGCTGACAAGATACTACGGAAGGATCGAGGAGATATGGGAGCTAAACTACTCTGGAGAAATAGTGCCGATGTTTCGTGTCAGATGGGCTAAGAACGTCACTCCCGAAGACCGATATTTCATCACCATGTCCATACCCAAAGCCAAATCAAGCGCCAACGTCACCGCACAAAATGAGCCTTGGCTATTGGCTAAGCACTGCACACAATGCTTCTTCATAACCGACCCGTCTAGGCCTAGCCGTGTTGTTGTGAGGAGAGGCAAAAGGAACATCGCCGGAATGGATAGAGTCGCCAACAAGGAAGAGTTCGACACGTATGGTGACCCAAATATAGAAGATGACGACAACAATCAGGAAACATACACCACAAGAAGAAGCAGGACCACAGTACCACGCAAGTCAGCAGATCCTCCATACACAAGAAAAAGTCACAATGTCGGGCTAAATTTTTCAACAGCGACCAAAAAAGGAAAGAAGATTGCAATTGGCAAACGCTGACGATTCTTCGAAGCGCTTATTATTTTGTAGTCATGAAGCACACTTATTGATATGAGAACAATATTGTATCCCTCATTTGTATCCCTCTTATTGTATCTTAATTGTGTGGACAATTTTCGAATTTTGTCAAAAAAAATAAAATTTTATAGTATGTGAAAAATATATGTGAACAATTGTGCAATTTAAATAACCCCCCAATTGTATCTTAATTGTGTGGACATTTTTTGAATTTTTTTCAATTTTTTTGAATATTTGAATTTTTTGAATGTTTTTGAATTTTGCAACATTGTGCAATTTAAATAATTTCTGGTTTTGAAAACTTTGAAAAACAGGGTCTGTTTTTTAAAACACTGAAAAAATCCCAGGTTATCTGTGGCGCATGGAGAGTTTACCTGTGGCGCACAGCACCGTGCGCCACAGATAACTTACCTGTGGCGCACAGGTGGGCCCACATGTAAGTGGCACAAAACTTACCTGTGGCGCACGAGGCCGTGCGCCACAGATAAGTTAAGCCCACTTACATGTGGGCCCGGGCGTGCGCCTCTCTCTCCAATTCTCCAACTTCCAATTTTCACAAGTCCCGCACCGCGGCCGCGCCCTTCTCGCCGTCGACGTCGCCCCCTCGCCCTGCTCTCACCGTCGCCCCCACGCCCTTCTCTCGCCGTCGCCACCACGCCCATCCCCGTGTGCCGGACCTCCATCCACGTGCCCATCCACCTCGACGCCCTCCACGCGCCCGCAGGCGCCCGTGCGCCGCCCTCCAACACGCCCGTCCACCTCGACGGCGCCGGCGCACCCGTCTGCCACCACCGACGACCTCAACGCCCGAGGAGCACCTCGACACCGCCATCGACAACCTCCCCTCCCTCTCCTCCCCGAGGTGCTGCCCCTTCTCTCCCTCCCCTACCTCCCCTCCGAGGCTGCACCTTAGGTGTTTGATGAAATGCCCCAATCAATTTTCTAGGTTTTTTGTTGCTCATTACTTGCTGCAAGTTGTTGCTAATGCTGCTAGTTGGTGCTAGTGCTGTTAGGAAAATTTTGGAGACCAAAAAATTTCAGAAATTTTGCTAAGTTAAATATGATCACTGTTTAAACATGCCTACAAAAATGCCTTGAATTAAGGTTCTAGATGTACTCAAAAAATTATTTTTGGGGTTTATCATGAAGTACTACCTTAGTACAAGAGATCCATGAGGGTACATTGTAAATAGGATCAAGATTTGATAATTTCGTAAGCCTCCAAAGTTGGTAATTTTTAACTGTCTTGAAGATGCATTTTTAGTTGGAATTTGCAAGATTTTATACTTTCTAGTTGTGGATGGATGTGAATGGACGGATTTGTCCATTTTTATGAGTTGTGTATGTTGTGAATGGATGGATGCATGGATGGATGTGAATTTTTTTATGAGTTGTGGATGTATGCATGAATGGAGTTGCTGAAATTTGCCGAAATGTTGATTCATTTCCGTTTCGGCAAATTTACCGCACTCCGTAGCTAGACTTTTTAGCAAAGGTCATGGCGAATTTTTTTCGTTTTGTTTTGTTACGAATACCGTGCTATTTACTAATTTGTGCAGACATGGCGAACAACGACGAAGCCGGTGGTTCTGGGGCTCGTCATGACAGTGACGAAGAACAGTTAGAGAACCACTACCTCAAATTTTTGGTCTCGCAAACTCCCGAGCAAGTGCCCATTGATCAAGGGGGTGATGCACAGTCGAGACCCCATGAGGACCACGACAATGAGATGGGTGATGATGAATATGATCCCCACGAGGATACGTCAGATGGGGACGACACCACTAACACGGGCGCCGCCGGCACAGATGGCACCTCAGGTAGTACCGCCAAGCGTCAGCGGAAGCCAAGGCGCCAGAACGTGGTGGGCACCGGCCGCCTAGTATTCACAAAGGTTGACGAAGTCAGTGGTACGCCCCTAGAGCCTGAAAAATATGCGAAGGGCTTCGGCATCAACTGTGCCGCCATTGCTCGAAAAATCTGCTCGATCAACGACGGAGAACTACGAAAAAAGAAAAGTACAGAGCCTTTGGAAAAGCAACTCATTCAGAAGCTCCACTCGCGGTGCAGGTTCCCGGAGCCCTACAATGACCTAGATATCAAGAACAACATAGTAAACACATGCGCCCTCGGCAAGATGTGCAAAGGCTTAAACTCTTGGAAGTATAGGGTGAGGAAGATGCTTGACAATGGTCACAGTTTTGAAGAGATCCGCGGCACCTATCCCCAAATTTCGGTGGTGGCCTTGACTAGTTTCAAGGACGCCATGGAAACCCCAGGGATGAAGAAAAAGCGGGAGTGGGGGAAGGAAATGCGGGACAAGAACTTAGGTGTCCACACTCTTGGAACCCGTGGTTATGATGGAAAGCAGCCCATTTGGGACAAGGAGGACGCCAAATGTGTAGGTGAGAACCCTTGGAACAAGTTCAAGGACCCGTTGGCACGCAGAACGACCAGGGCCCATTACCTTATTGATAAGGATAGCGGGGAGCTCAAGACGGGAAAGAAGGTCTTGGACCTTGAGAAGAAGTATTTGGTAAGGAATTTACCAGTTTAATTAAAGTGCTTGTAATCAAGTTGATTATATTATATATAACACTCACGTAGTTTCTTAACGGTTTGATCACATTCCTTCTCCAGGCAGAAGAAAAAGCGGAAGCGGAATCTACTCAAACCTCCTCCCAGGGTTCGACAAAGAAGCTCCCGTGGGACACTGCTTGGGTCAGGGCGTACAACCAGGTCAAGGACAGGCCTGTGACCCAACAGCCGCATCATGGCCGTGTGGTCGGCGCCGGTAAACATCACAAACACTCTTACTATTATCCTACTGAGGCCAAGGAGGTGCGAAACGAGAGGAAGAGGTTCAACGAGATGGATTTAAAGGAGGTTGTAGATAAGGAGCTGAAAGCAACTGTGCCCGGGTTAGTCCAAAACCAAGTGGAGCAGACGCTCAGTGCCATCATGCCTAGCCTGGTGCAGTCGGTCAAGACTTGGATGGTCGAAGGGCAACAAGGGCCGTTTATCATGCCCAGCTTTGTCGGAAGCAACTCCAACAATCTGGCGCCTACGATGGATGGTCCGGCCGCCAACCCTACTTGTGGTAGGGAGGATGCGATGCCGGCCGCCAACAATGAAGTTGCTAAAGGGGTTTCGCCAGCCGGCGCGCATCAGCTTAGCAGCCCCTCCATCATCTCTTCCACGCCCGTTCGCGGTCCAACGCCATTACCCGAGCCTGAAGCCCTCACGGTAATTAAGCGTCGCAAAAGTCTCAACAAATTATGTATATAACTCATCCTTGGCGACCTCTCTTACGCCTTATATGCATGTTTTCGCACGACGACGAGGTGGGATGCACGTTGCTACTGAATGTGGAGAATGAGCTTCGAGATGTGGCAATGGCAAGCATCATGAAACCACTTCAACGCGTGATGCACAACCTGCCTATGGCCCCTGACGTGTTTCGGGTAAATATTCATCGGGTGCTCTCGGGTTATGATAACCTTCCAATTCAACCCGCGGGTGCCGATTCCGAGAAAACCCTCCATGGATGCTTGGGTTATCCCATGACATGGCCAAAGGCACTGATCCGTTTGGACCCTCCTATCACCACCCCGTCTGCACAGCCAACACAAGCGAATCAAGATGAAGTGCCAGAGTACATCTGGGCCGCCCTATCACCAGAAAGCCGCAACTTTAAACCACTAGTCTTTCCACCAGGGTCGGCGATTCATTGTGTCGATCAGCTAATGCAAGGAGGGGATGATGACCATGATAGTGATGACTTAATGGATTTTGACAACAGAGGACACCAGGATCAGGATCTTCAAGCTCCTCACTGCTCTAAGCGTCTGTTCAGTTCTCAGGGGACGCCTGAACCGCCTGTCCTCTTCACCGAGGATCAACAAGGCAACAAGCCTTTCAGCCAGGATACACTACTTAGGACGGTCATGCCGAAGATTCAGAAAGGAACCATTCCTCCCACGGCGGCCGAGAAGAAGCCTAAGAAAGGAGGACGGAAAAGAAAACTGAAGGGTGCCCCGCCTCTAACAGCCAACCAGCGCCGGTGGCTAAGGAGCCGATCCGGGCTACGGACAAGGTAGGCGTCTCCAACTGGCATTCGATGCATGAGTTGGCTAAACCAATGCTGCCGCCGAGAATATTGAAGCTCCTAACGCCGGATATGCGGAGTCTCCATGACATGGTTCTGCATATCGAGAACACTCTTATCACATCAGCACGTCCAGTATACCTGGTTTTCCCGGTAAAGGTACCAAAGGACGTTGGCCTTGCCGATGAATACCCCGCGGACGTGTTCTTCGTGAGATTTGAAGAGCTCTTCGACATGTACCATATGAAACGACTCCCCTTATGGTTCGTCCGCCTGCTTGGTCTCAAGATGGAGTACATGCTTATGAGAGAGGAAACCCGGGTCCTAGCGGTAATGGACCCCTACCACCATCAGGAGGGCCGTATCAACCACAGTGAAGGTAAGCGACAATCGACGCGGTACATCCAAAAAATCTTCCAGAAGAATCATGAGAGGAAAATCATTCTCATGCCATACTTTCCCGAGTAAGTCATTCGCTAGCCGCCATTACACATGCTTTTCATGCAATTCCATCCGTACGAAGATTAACTTGAGTATGGGTCTCATTTTGTGCAGGAACAAATACTGTGTCCTCATTGTTGCGTACCCGAGAATTTCAGAAGCCTATTATTTGGACTCGGGGTGGCAGCACAAGAAGAAAAACTATGAACATATCAAGAGTGTTATGAATGATGCTCTCACCGGCTACGTCTTCCAGGGTGGCCCCATGGAAGTACAAAAACAGAAAGATGGCAAGCTGGTATTCGCCCACCACACGACTTTCAAATCCGTCACGCAGCCGCCAACGAGTGACCAGGACGCCTTCTACGTCTTAATGCACCCGCGGGAGTACGTACGGGATCAGCAACAACTACAGTTGCCATCTAGTCTCCGCGATCGCTGCCTGAGGAACATGACGGAGGCCACTGATGATCAACACAGAGAGGAGTTCTATCGCATCCAGAACACGATTGCATCGACAATCGTCCGTGATGTCCTCCCTTCGGACGGGCTGTTCTACAACGGTAACATACATCCATCGAACGCCGAAGTTGAAAAACGCTCAGAAGATCAGGGTGACTACAGGCCATTCAACACTTTAGATGGATACAAGTCTTTCCCGCCGAAGCCCCAACCGAGACCGAGTAGGAACAAGCCCCAACCGGAGCAGTGATATGGTCGATATGTTGTTGTTCCGAGTGCAATGTGGTTGCACTTTTATGTGTCTTGTAAACGTAATTCATAAACTTGTTATTGTTTTTAGTTTATTCGAACATGCTACTTTTAGTGTTATGAATCGGGATGTATGATCAAATGTAATGAATTTGTGTCTATTTCGGAACATTCAAATGTGATTACTTTATTTTGGCCAAAACTGTGTATTTATACCTGTGCAAATACGAAATACGGTAAGTACTTGCAGAGGTATAGGGCGGACTTGGACCGCTCCTCTCTCCCGTCCCTGTAGCGAGAAAGGCGATTTTTGAGAGTCCCCCGTCGTCCCACCTCACTCGCCGGCGATCCGTGGTTCCCTCCGCCTCCGACGACCGCTCCGGCGACGGGAGGCTGGGGAAACCACGGATCCAAGCTTGTACATAGCGTAGGGTACGGTAGGGTTCCGGCCGGCGGCGCCATGGAGGCGGAGGTGCTGCTGGTGCGGTGTTTGCTGTCGGCATGTTTTCCCCTTCGACGTCGGCGTCCTGCGGGGCTCCGGCGTGTGGCGGCTGACTTCCCCGAGCTCGCCGGTCTGCGGATCTGGCGACCTCGTCAAGCCCCGTCCGGATCCGGCTGGGCGGTGGATCCGGTTTGTGAAGATGAAGATGAAGATGGCGTTGACGTGATTCGCGATGACGGCGGCACTCCTGCGAGTAGGATCTTCGGATCCGGCGATCGACGACTTCCCGCCTGCCATGGGGCTGGCTCCAATCCAAGGCTTGTTGCGGAGCGGCGGCAGCGGCGCGCCACCGACGGCTCCTGTTCGTCGCTTGCGTCGGGTTCCAGCGGGACCTATCTGTAATTTCCTTTGTTTGCTGGATCTTTCTGTAAGAACGAAGCTGTAATGTCTTCTTCTCTTAGCAAAAAAAAATATGAAATACGGTACAGCAAATTTTTTTTTGCAAAATATCTTACCTGTGGCGCACACAACAGGTTGCCTGTGGCGCACAGAAAAGTTATATGTGGCGCACAGCATGCACTTATCTGTGGCGCACAGGTGCTCTTATCTGTGGCGCACAGGCGGGAGGTTCGAGTACAGGAGGTGTGCCCGCGGCACTTACCAGTGGCGCACGGTGCAAGCTATCTGTGGCGCACAGGCTTGTGCGCCACAGGTAAGAGGTGTTATCTGTGGCGCACGAGCCGTGCGCCACAGATAGCATGTTACCAGTGGCGCGGCGTCAGTGGCCATTTTGGCGCGCCACTGGTAAGCTTTTCTGTACTAGTGATTGGCCGAAGCAAAGCCCTCACCACCTCCAAGAACACCATCACCATGACCTCCGTTGGCCGAAGCAAAGCCCTCACCACCTCCAAGACCACCATCACCACTGCACCACCATGTCCTCCATTTGCCGAAGCACCGCCCTCACCACCTCCAAGACCACCATCACCACCACCATGTCCTCCATTTGCCGAAGCACCATCACCACCACCCACCTCACCACCACCATGACCACCATTGGCCAGAGTACCATACGCCATCATGAGCTCATGTAGCTCTTGTCTCCTTCGAAACATGATCTCTTGCCTTGTGACTTCCCAAAACTCTCTTGCCATTGGTTCCATGGTGGAGGGGTCAAGCATCATGAAATAGTTCTCTTCGGCCTTCTTGTCCGCCTTCATTTTTTCCTCCTCAATAGATATTTTGCGCTCTTCAAAAGAGCATCTTGTCACCCACTTCTTGTCTTTGCTCTCATTTTTCTTTTCGGCAATTGTGATCTTCACCTCCAAGTGTTTCGCCATCATTGCCTCTTTTCCTTTCATCATGGTTGCAATTTGGTCCTTCAAAGAGGCGGCCTCGGCCACTCTCTTTGTCTCATTCTTGTCCCTCTTTCTTCCATCCGGCCTTTCCTTGTTTCTTCCTCCCCTCGGTGCATCATCACTATCATCATCATCATCTTCCAACTTAGATAGAGCATTCTTTTTTGGGGGACCTTCTTGATCCCTCAATCTCCATTTCTCACTATGCTCTAGAATCTTCCAACAATGTTGTAGCACGAAAGGCCGACATTTGGATGCCGGCATTTGCCGAAACCTCTCATGAGCAATGCGATCCTACAATGCAAAAACAAACGAATGTGAGCTCAAATACACCAAAGACTTCATAGATCATGGTTTTGTGAAAGAAACTCACATAGTCATCAATTGTGATACCGGATGGTGGTGCATTCCTCACTTGCTCAAGGCACCCACTCCATCGGTTACACGTTTGCTTGATATGATCCCACTGGTCTTGGAGAGACCTTAGTGACCAAATTGATGGCTCCGGCATGAGTTTGTGATAGTTGTGTTCGATGCGTTGCCAATATCTTGCCCTAGTTTGATCATTGCCAACACCACCGTCAAGGGACACCCTCTCATGCTCGGATCAAGGTGGTGTCCTCCAACTCGGTATAATTTTCGGCCCTCTTTCCTTTTTGGCTTTGCTCAAACGCATCCACTACAATTTCTTCAACATCTTCCTCGCCATCGTCTTCTCCCTCCTCCGCTTCGGCCTCGGACATCTCGGACTCCCACTCAAATGGAGTAGTCGAAAGATCAACCGAGTTTTCATCCCACAGTTGCGAGTATGTCGAATGCATTGGATAGCTGCACAATTCGAACATTGCTTGGCGATTGTAGAACACATGCGATTGTTGAACACATACGAGAAAGAAAAGAAATTCGTACCTCTCGGGATTTTCGTCGAACACGTTGTACGCGTCGGTGGCCTCGGGAGGGGGATGCGAGCTGGTGCCGGCTGCGGAAGCACGAGGGGCACGGCCACGAGTCGCCGACACCTTTGCCTTCTTCGTTTCCTTCGGCTTGGGGTTCGGCTTGGAGGCGGCCGTCTTGGGCCTCGCGACTCATGCCCCGGAAGCCGCTCCGGCCACCGCGGCGATGGGACGAGGATGAGGATGTGAGGCGGTCGGAGCATGGCCGGCTCCACCCATCCCGAGCCTCTTCCGTTTCTGGCCGGCGGCGATGGGCGGAATTGGTGCGGCAGCCGGATGCACTGGAGGTCGCGGCAGCGCTCTTCCGGCCGGCGGGCCGGCTGGCGGACGCTGCGGGGGCTCCATGGTAGCGAAGGGGCGGGGCCGGAATCGGCGGCGAGCAGCCGAATCGGCGCCGGTAGCGGAAGGGAGAAGGGGAAACTTCCGTGCGGGAATGTTCCCACCACGAGTAGGGGGAGCAGGAAAATCGGCGGGCGAAACTGAACTGATTCAGGACGGGGCGGGTGTTTATCCTGTTCCCCAGATATTTTTTTTGGGATACGGTACCGAGTAGGGTATCTGGTCTGACCACGGTTTCGCCCCGGACCCGGAAAAAAACAGTTATTTTCCAGGCCCTAGAGATGCTCTCGTGCTTGCGCTTGATCCGCGTCTTCCCAACCAAAGGGGAAGGAGCAAAAGTCTGATACGCGTATCGTTATCGGTAGAGTAAGGTTGTTAAAGGAAGCATTTGCACATATGAATGTATTAGATTTGTACACAATCAATGAGACTGTGCGTCTTAATTGGGCACTTAGTGCCTTTAATCTAAAAATCTGTGCGTCTTACTCGTCATGTTCGATGGAGATGTCCACCGCGGCCACGGACTACACCCTAGAGGCGGCAGCACCCACAGTGATGGCCGAGTGGTGGACGATTCCTGGGACAGAGTGGGCGAGCAGGGGAGACAGGTTGCGTGCTGGCTTTAGGAGCCGAGAGGCTTGCATCTGCAGCGGGAAGCTCTGGAGCTCCGGATGATGAAAATATCGTCAGGAACTGTCGTCCCACCATGCCGCGCCCGGACTCGCCGACGCAGTCGATCAGCCGCTCGTCCCACCGGTCCCACTGCTGCTTCTTTCGCTTGAGGATCCTCAGCGATAGCGGCAGCCCGACGCTGCTTCCTGCGGCCTCAGGGGCCCGAGTTTAGCGCGACGACGAGCTCCTAGATCCTCCTAAGAAACTCCTCGTTGTGTCCCCGCCGTGGATCCCAACACTATCGCATGTCGATGCTAGTGCAAAGGACACGCGTCACCATCGGGTGCCCACCGCGCTGGCCGGCGATGCCGACGCACCAGCTTGCCAGCAACGACGGCTGGCTCTCGGCAGCCTCGTGCAGCTGCCGCAGCCAATAACGACAGGACGCGACAAGGTCGCGATGGCACAGAACTAAGGCGACGCCGGGGAGGTGGAGTGGGGTACCTGAATTACCGTGAAATATGCGAGTCGGCAGCAGCGGGTAACGTCCTTTGGGCGTATTTTTTAGGCGATGATTAGAAAGATGCCTTCGATCCATGATTTAAGGAGAAAAATCGGTGGTTTTTGCGTGCGCGATAACGGAGAGAGGTGGTGTGCGGTGGCACTTTACTTGACATCGTATCACATACTCTCCTTTAATAAATCTTTACTATTAAATATTAAAGGAGAGTCCGTCGTTGGTGTCACACCTCGTTTTATTTACCACTCCCTGCCACCGATAAGTGAAAAGATACCGGTTCACAACAGCCAACAACAATCGATCGCTAATGAAACGAGAGAAAAAAAGCCTAAACGATCGGATCGATCGCTAATGGAACGGAAAAAAAAAGCCTAAACGATCGGATCGATCGCTAATTTTTTTTTTTCAACTACGACGTTGCATGCAGCCTTATCTCTCGAGTTTGTTAGGATTGTTTAGTTGCGCTTGATGCATGCACCTTATCTATTCATGGTTTGTTAGATTTTTTAATCCCTCCGGATAAAAAGAACACGATGACATCCGCTCCTTGCTGTTAATTTCCCGAAAGGCAATAGTGCTGCTACTCCCCAAAATGAGCATATTTTTAGTTGTGGTTAGGATTTATCTCTCGCCTGCCTGGCTCGCTTAATTGTCGCATGCGGCTTTCTCTTTTATTAATTCGCGACGGCGTAGAACTCGAACGCGGTGCCCAGCTTGCTCGCCAGCACTGCTAAGCTGATTCCCGGTATCGTGCAGCGTCGACGCCGACACGCCGAATCCGGTTAAGCGGAGCGGCGCCGCGAGCACCGGAAGCAGCGAGAGCCACTGCAGCGCGCCGCCCGACACGACGTCGAGGTCCACGATTTGGACCAGCCTCTTTCCGCGGAATGCCTTCATGATGGCCTGGTTGCACGCCAAGTAGGCGGACCTCGTGAACGACGCGACGTAGTAGAAGGCACGGAACGCGGCGTGGATGCTCGCGCACGTCGGCTGCGCCAGCTGCAGTGGCGCGCAGATGCTGACCACGAGCTCATCAGACGCGTCGACATGACCCTGCCGAAGTATGCCACGAGCCGCTCGCCGCACGACGGCGCTCGTACGGGGACGCCCTCTGCACAGCTCGAGGAGCGCCCCGTTGGCGTCCGCGAGGTTGCCCACCGACATGCCGACATGGCCGCCGGGCACTCCATGAGCAGAGCGATCATACGCATGCCGTCGGAGTCCTCCTCCCTCAACTCCGCGTCCTTCCGCTCTTCCACCGGCACCGCACCGTTGCCTCCTTTCCCAGACACCTCCTCCATCTGCCCGGCTATACCGGCGATCGCCGGCTCGGGCAACTCCGACACGTCCTTACCGGTGCAACGATCTTCATCCGCGTGGATAAAGCCGTGGTGATGAGGCAAGAAAGGGCCGCAGTACATGTATTAGAAAAAAGGCCAAAGGCCTAAAGTTAATAACGCCCCGAACGGCGCACCGACACTCGTTGCACACCGTCGACACAGTCGACACGGGCAAAGTGGTCGGGTCGAAGCTCACCCGAGAGCTGAGACCGGCACACCAATGCACACTGCACACCGTCAAGACTCGCCCAATAACAACGGAGAAAACCACCAAGGGAATCACTTCACGCTGAGGCACACCAAGGAGATCCAAACAAGAAACGCCGAGAGCGCAAACCAAGAAGCAAGCTTTGTCGGAGGAAGCGCGCTGAAGAGACTCCGCCACCCAACCTCGAGAGAGCTTCCCACAGTGAGCTCCAAGATGACGTCTTCAAGAAAATCACGACGTAGAACGCCACCACCGCGCAATCTGAAGATTTTGGGTTTTCACCCGGAGCACCTAGGAGGGTAGAGGAACGCCACCGCAGCGCCTTCAAGAAGGTGATGATGTCCATGGACGCCGCCGCCGCGACCCGAGAAAATCCTAGGAAGAGTTTCCCCTCGCAACGTCTCTTCACGTCCCACACCACAAAACACAGCTCGCCAGGCACCACCCGTTCACACGGCCGTGGATCTAGCTAGCACCATCAGAACTCGGGCTCGCCCGCCAACCCACAAGTTCACCACCGTCCAGGGCCTCTGCCCCGGCATCCCAACTCCAAGCGCCGCCGAAGCTGAAAAGGAGATCCGAAGAACACCGTGGTTGCACCTCCTACTAGATGGAGGGCTAGCAGGCCCCACGGCTTCAGGAGCCGTCAGATTGAAGGGAGGGACACCAGAGCTCGCCAGGGCCCCAGGCCCATGCCCGCGAGACGACCGGAACACCTCGTCCGCAGCCGCACTGCCCGGCGACCTCTCCCGAACCTCATCACATAAATAGCAAGCCAAACGCCGCCGGGAGAGCCCTCTTCCTCCACCAGTCCACCCAGCACGAGAAGGAGTGGGGGGCGGGGGGGGAGGGGACGCCCCTATCGCGACACCAGATATTGGTATGTCTACCTCTGCAGCAAAGTTCTTTGTTAAGTGCAGGTTATCTATGATGTTGATTTGTTTCCTTTGATCCATTGGCATGGTACTGACCTTGTTTGTTCCTTGCCTCAAACTGATCGACAGGCTAAACCCTAAAGTCAATTTCCCTTAGCCTACTATAATTCTGTAACTATCTTAACCACCCCCACCACCCCCCACCCCAATAATTGAATGCAGAGTTTCTATGTCCTAGAACTCATATTTTATGCGATCTTAACTGTGTTTTGCAAGAATATAATGCAGGGTTTCCAGATTGAATGATCACTGTTGAAGGGAGATCTGAATAGTAGGATGATGGGTCCATGCTCATAGAAGGGTATTGTTCCATAGCTGGATATTCAAAATTTCTGGTGCCAATTTGAACATGATATGAGCCCGTAGTGATTGGTAACTAAAATCTAGCCAGTGGATTCTAAAAAAAATTGCATGTCAATATGCAAGGTTAAGTTTTTATTATTTTTATTGTTTTCTTCAAATATTGTGTACGATAAGAGAAAGGGGTTAAGTATAGTTAGAAACAATTTATGTTGAAAAGGTAGAATATGTGTGCCCCCGTTGCAACGCACGGGCTAGTAAAGATAATGAGAATCGTAAGAAAAAAAAACAGTTTTCCTAGTTCTCATGCGCATGAGAACTTCTTTAGCTCTCAATCGCATGCGCGGCCGTCGGATTTGTTGTGTGCTTTGCGATTCGCGCTTTAGTGGGTTGGCTTCTTTTTTCGTTCTGTTGCTTTTGGGCTTTTGTTTGCTGGGTGGGCGGTAGTTAGGTGGTTTGTTTTTTGGGTAGTTGTTGGGCTTTGCGGGTGTGCAATAGTGGGCCTGGTTGTGTATTTTGTCGCAGAGTGCGGCCTGTTTTCTTTTTTTTTTCGCGGTGTGAGCTTTCTATTGCTGAACGGGCTTCGTTTGGAGCATGCACAGACTCGTTCGTTCCGAGGGAGGCATAGTGGAGAGAGAGAACGGGAGTTGAGAGGGCGGAGGGGGGCAGGCGATTTTCAGAGCGGCTGTTCCGGCCTTCCTCGTCGCCGCCGGGTTCCAGTGGAGTCCAAAGTTCTTCCTCGTCGCCGGTGGAGGTTTGTGTCTTCCATCTCGCCGCCGGGTACTCTATTTCCTCCTCGTTCGCATTCTTCAGATCTGTTCCGCATCCGGTAGATATGATGGTATAGGTTGCTAGTAGCTCGTGTGGGGTGGGTTGGTGTAGGAATTCGTTGTTTGTATGTTGTGGCTCTGTGTACGGTGCTAGTGATTTCTTTTGTTCCGATCCATTTCATTGTTCCGACCCATTTTCAGTAGTTTGAGATTTTGATTTTTGGGATTAGGGTTTGTGTGAGTTACTTATGTCATCTAGGTTTTTTTGGGTGTTCTTCTAGTATGCTAATGGTACTAGATTATTTTTAGACAAATGAATGTTGCAGTTCTAGTGGATTTTTAGGTTGCAAACCATGTAGTATGTATGCTGTCGATGCATTTTGTTGTTATAGGTTTGGGGATTTCTTGTTCGGATTATTGTTTGTTTGTGTGAGGGTAATATGGCCATCAATTCACTCAGCTCCTGCACTCAGCTCACTGCACTTGAATGGATCGGCTCTTTTATGTGTTTTTTGCTCATAGATGTAGTTGTTTTACCAGAAATGAATGCTTTTTTGCCATGATGTGGTGTAATGAATCTAATTTGTCTGTTGTTGATGGATACCTTCCATCAGTGCGCATGCAGATGTAGATGTTCTTTGTTTGTTACTTTTGTCTGTTGTTCATATCTATTGTGCCTTGTGTTATTGATGAAAACTACCTGACTGTTCAGTAGTTATAAACCAAACCAAAATTGGAAAAACCACATATCATTTTGTTGTTCTTTGACTGTTTAGTTTGTTAATTCATGCTACAATGGTAGCAGTCCCAGTTGCTGATTTTATTGAAGGGGGTTAGATCCCTGCTATAGAGTATTTTGTCTATAGCAGGGATTAGATCCCTGACTGTTCAGTAGTATTTCCCTGCTATAGAATTTTGCTTTAATACTTACTGAATCAAGTATTTATCATTCTTTAGATTTATTATTGTTTTTATTATTTTGTGGTCAGCAGTTTTTAGTGTTCAACATTTTTTCAGAGCTTTTATAGTATAAATAACACTTTTGAACCAGTTTTAATTTCGTATCTGAAAATTTTACCATAAATGACAGTACAAAACTAACCTTGGTTTTTCTTTTCTTCATATCATACTCCTGATTTTTTTGTAGATGAAGTGCCAGGTGTGCAACAACGGGGGGGGGGGGGGGGGGGGGGTTGTTGTGAGAAGAAAAAGAAGAATGTGAAGGAGTTTAACATCCAACTGCGCAGCAACTGTGGAGCTTGCATGGTAAGGTTTATGTTTTCACTCTTTTTGTGTTCCATCTCATCGGTAGTTGATGTTTTTTATACTGCTTTTGTCTTTTTATCAGATGTTTTTATGAGTTTTCACATGTTCTTTTTCTTCGTGTTGTTTCCCGTGCGATGCAGAATGTTCCCTGTTTTGCAAGAAAAACTATCAATGACAAAACAGGTGCAGTTCTGCCAGCACAGACTGCTGGGAGGGAATTGTATCTTTTTTATCTGAATAAGACATCTGAGAAGACAGTCATCTATGGGGATCAGTATGAGAAGTTTCTCCAGGAGTATGATATGAAGCCATATGACAAAGTGCTTTGTGAGATTATTGGTGACAATCCGTACTTGTCCATCACACCTCTTGACAAGTATGGATTTCTTAAGGAAAGGGTGTTAGGTAATCTGTTTAGTTTTTTTCGAGTAGTCTGTGAACATTTTGTTATTCATAGCTTTTCTGAGTGTTTTATGTTTTCTTGTGTTTGTTTTGTGAAAATGCAGAACCTTATGTATTTGTAGAATATGCTCGAACTGTTGTGATTTCAAACAATCTGGAACCAACAGCTTCCCAGGTTGGCAGAATCAACAGCCGTGTCAATGAACGCGGGATAGGGCTTGGTGCAGTTTTTGTTCATAAGCTCACTAGGACAGATGTCCTCCAAAATAGCCTGGTACTTTTTTTTATTTTTGTTATGCTTTCTGATTATTTTTCTTCCTAAGTATCTAGTTTAAGTAAGTAGTTCCAGTTTATGTGTTCATCCTTTGTTTATCTCCCTCGCTTATTTTTGTTTTCATGTCCTTCTACAGCACATCCCCAAGGCCATTGCCTCAGTTCTGCCCATCAAGCAGTCTGGGCATGCACTGATTGTCGGCGGCGAGCATGATGTGGACCAAGTTGCAGAGTACTACACTTCTTATGATGGAAGAATCCGCTTCAGTTCTGGGTGGATAGATTTTCTGGAGGCAAACGGCATGGGTATCGGAATGGTTGTTCTCATGATGTTCCGTATGAAGGGCAAGGTTGTTGTGTTTTCTGTCGACGTTGTTTAGTTGATAGCGGGGGTATGTGGTGCATGGGGGGTTAGTGTCTAGTTGATGGAACAAGTTGATGAACTTCGAGTATATTTTTGGGGAATGATCATGTGGCAGGCTGTTGCCAGTACTTATCTCACATTTACTGTCTATGTTTTTGTGAGGTAATAGCCTGAAGTGTGGAAAGAACCTCTAAGATGCATGTATGTAGGTGGCTTTTTGAAGTGTTGTAAGATCCTCTATATTATGGGATCATTCTCTATATATAATGTCAGTGATGTTTTTAAGTTTGGATGAGTTGCATTTGGTTCATGGGAATATGTGTTTTTCCATCATTTTTTTATCGTACCTCTAAATAATGATGTTTAAGTATGGCTAGCGCGTAGTTGCACATGTTTTTTTAAGGGTTGCAGTGTGCAGTCGCACATGTTTTTTATTTCTAGCACAGCTCAGTTGAACATGTTTTTCTTTCTGGTAGCACGATATCGCACATGATTCAATGGGTTTTAGGGTTCTGGGTTTTAATTTTAAGGTTTAAGAAGCCTTTCTTTCGGGCCGACAGGAGGGGGCCCTGATCTATAAATTGAGGGAGCAAAAAACAGGCTTTTGCTTCCCCTCTTCAAAATGAAGAAAGAAAGAAGGGTCGAAGTTTAGACCGCTCACGGTAGTTTTACACCTTTTTTTTCTAGTAAGCGCGCAATCGCGTATTTTGTGAGTGGGAGGCTTTTGCTTCCCCCAATTCTCCCTTCTTATTCATTTTTTTTATCGCACAATATTCTTTGTTACTGTGCAATTGCACACAAGTTTCATCCCCGTGATTGCGATCATGATTCTCGTTTTGTAATTGCACACTAGTGTGCGATTGCATGGTGATGATTCTCCTTTTAGGGGAGTAGGGTTTTTATTTTTGCGATCATGATTCTCGTTTTGTGTGCAATTACAAATGAACATCGTTTAACGTGCGATTGCACATCAACATCGCTAAATGTAGAATTTCACACTTTTTTCAGGGTTTTTGGGCTTTTTTAGGGATTTTATTGTTGTTTTGGATTGTACATGGGGGTATGTGGGTGTATGGGGGTATGTGGGGGTATGGGGGTAACTGGCTAGTGCTGTCGACGGTGTTTAGTTGATAGCGGGGGTATGTGGGGGCATGGGAGTAAGTGGCTAGTTTGATGGCAAGTTGCAAGCTACTCGCAACTGGCGTCTTTTGTGAGTGGGGGGGTATATGTTGACTTGCAAGCTACTCGAAACTGGCGTTTCTTTTTTTTGGGGTGGAGGGTATGTCCAGTTGCAAGCTACTCGCAACTGGCATCTTTTTTTGGGGTGGGGGATATGTCCAGTTGTAAGCTACTCGCAACCCGCGTCTTTGGGGTATATGTCGAGTTGCAAACAACACGCAACTGACGTTTTTTTGTGAGTGGGGGGGGGGGGTGGTCTATGTCGAGTTGCAAGCTACTTGAAACTGGCGGTTTTTTTTTAGGGTGGGGGGGTATGTCTAGTTGCAAGCTACTCGCAACTGGCGTTTTTTGTGAGTGGGGGTATGCAAGCTACTCGCAATTGGCGTCTTTTGTGAGTGGGAGGTTTATGTCGAGTTGCAAGCTACTCGAAACTGGCGTTTCTTTTTTGGGTGGAGGGTATGTCCAGTTGCAAGCTACTCGCAATTGAAGTTTATTTTTTATTTTGTGAGTTTTAAAAATTATTGTTTCAGTTGCAACTCCACTTGCAACTGGGATTTATTATTATTATTCATGGTATTAAGTTTATTTTTTATTTTGTAAGTTTTAATAATTATGTTTTCACTTGCAACTCCACTTGCAACTGAGATTTTTTTTATTATTTGCATTATTAAGTTCATTTTTTTATTTTTGTAAGTTTTAATAATTATGTTTTTCAGTTGCAACTCCACATGCAACTGGGATTTCTTTATTATTTACATTATTAAGTTTTAATAGTATTGTTTTCAGTTGCAACTCTACTTGCAACTGCGATTTTTTTATTATTTACATTATTAAGTTTATTTTTTATTTTGTAAGTTTTTTATTTTGCAATCGGGATTTCCTCTGACCATTGTAAGTAGTTCCAACTCCCCTTGCAATTGGGTTTTTTTTATTATTTACATTATTAAGTTTATTTTTTATTTTGTAAGTTTTAATAATTATTTTTTCAGTTGCAACTCCACTTGCAAATGGGATTTTTTATTATTATTCATGGTATTAAGTTTTTTTTTATTTTGTAAGTTTTAATAATTATGTTTTCAGTTGCAACTCCACTTGCAATTGGGATTTTTTTTATTATTTGCATTATTAAGTTCATTTTCTATTTTGTAAGTTTTAATAATTATGTTTTCAGTTGCAACTCCACTTGCAACTGGGATTATTTTTATTATTTTCATTATTAAGTTTTTTTTCTATTTTGTAAGTTTTAATAATTATGTTTTCAGTTGCAACTCCACTTGCAACTGGGATTATTTTTATTAATTACATTATTAAGAGTATTTTTAATTTTATAAGTTTTTAATTTTGACCGAGATTCCTCTGACCATTATAGCCAGTTGCAACTCCATTTGCAACTGGGATTCCTCTGACAATAATCGCAGTTGCAACTACAGTTGCAATTGAGATTCCTCTGACCATTATAGCCAGTTGCAACTCCACTTGCAACTGGGATTCGTCTGACCATTTATAGCAGTTGCAACTGAAATTGCAACTGAGATTCCTCTGACTATTATAGCCAGTTGCAACTCCACTTGCAATTGGGATTTTTTTCTATTATTTTCATTATTAAGTTTATTTTTAATTTCGTAGGTTTTAATAATTATTAAAACTTACCCAAAAAATTTCAGTTTATTTTTACTTTTGTAAGTTTTAATAAGTTATGTTTTTTTCAGTTTATTTTTGTAAGTTTCAGTAATTATTTTTTCAGTTACAACTCCACTTGCAACTGGGATTTTTTTTCCAACCGGTATTCCTCTGACCATTATAGCCTGCTGCAACTGGGATTTTTTATTATAATTTTCATTATTGAGTTTATTTTTTATTTTGTATGTTTTAAATTTTGCAACCGGGATTCCTCTGACCATTATAGCGAGTTGCAACTCCACTCGCAACTGGGATTTTTTTCTATTATTTACATTATTAAGTTTATTTTTTATTTTTGTAAGTTTTTTATTTTGCAAATGGGAATTTCATCTGACCATTGTAGCTAGTTGCAACTCCACTTGCAACTGGGATTTTTTTATTATTTACATTATTAAGTTTTAATAATAATGTTTTCAGTTGCAACTCTACTTGCAACTGCGATTTTTTTATGATTTTCATTATTAAGTTTATTTTTAATTTTGTAAGTTTTTTATTTTGCAAACCTTGATTTCCTCTGACCACTGTAGGTAGTTGCAACTCCACTTGCAATTGGGATTATTTTTATTATTTTCATTATTAAGTTTATTTTTTATTTTGTAAGTTTTAATAATTATATTTTTCAGTTGCAACTCCACTTGCAACTAATTTTTTTTATTATTCACGGTATTAAGTTTATTTTTTCTTTTTAAAGTTTTAATAATTATGTTTTCAGTTGCAACTCCACTTGCAATTGGGATTTTTTTATTATTTACATTATTAAGTTTATTTTTTATTTTGTAAGTTTTAATAATTATTTTTTCAGTTGCAACTACACTTGCAACTGGTTTTTTTATTATTATTCACGGTATTAAGTTTATTTTTTATTTTTGTAAGTTTTAATAATTATGTTTTCAGTTGCAACTCCACTTGCAACTGAGATTTTTTTTATTATTTGCATTATTAAGTTCATTTTCTATTTTGTTAGTTTTAATAATTATGTTTTTCAGTTGCAACTCCACTTGCAACTGGGATTATTATTATTATTATTTTCATTATTAAGTTTTTTTTCTATTTTGTAAGTTTCAATAATTATGTTTTCAGTTGCAACTCGACTTGCAACTGGGATTATTTTTATTAATTACATTACTAAGACTTTTTTTAATTTTATAAGTTTTAAATTTTGACCGAGATCCCTCTGACCGTTATAGCTAGTTGCAACTCCATTTGCAATTGGGATTCCTCTGACAATAATCGCAGTTGCAACTACAGTTGCAATTGAGATTCCTCTGACCATTATAGCCAGTTGCAACTCCACTTGCAACTGGCATTCGTCTGGACCATTATAGCAGTTGCAACTGAAATTGCAACTGAGATTCCTCTGACTATTATAGCCAGTTGCAACTCCACTTGCAATTGGATTTTTTTCTATTATTTACATTATTAAGTTTATTTTAAATTTCGTAGGTTTTAATAATTATTAAAACTTACCCAAAAAATTTCAGTTTATTTTTACTTTTGTAAGTTTTAATAAGTTATGTTTTTCATTTTATTTTTGTAAGTTTTAGTAATTATTTTTTCAGTTGCAACTCCACTTGCAACTGGGATTTTTTTCCAACCGGTATTCCTCTGACCATTATAGCCAGCTGCAACTGGGATTTTTTATTATCATTTTCATTATTGAGTTTATTTTTTATTTTGTATGTTTTTAATTTTGCAACCGGGATTCCTCTGACCATTATAGCGAGTTGCAACTCCACTCGCAACTGGGATTTTTTTTCTATTATTTACATTATTAAGTTTTTTTTTTTGTAAGTTTTTTATTTTGCAAACGGGAATTTCATCTGACCATTATAGCGAGTTGCAACTCCACTCGCAACTGGGATTTTTTTCTATTATTTACATTATTAAGTTTTAATAATAATGTTTTCAGTTGCAACTCTACTTGCAACTGCGATTTTTTTATTATTTTCATTATTAAGTTTATTTTTTTATTTTGTAAGTTTTTTTATTTTGCAAACCTAGATTTCCTCTGACCACTGTAGGTAGTTGCAACTCCACTTGCAATTGGGATTTTTTTATTATTTTCATTATTAAGTTTATTTTTTATTTTGTAAGTTTTAATAATTATTTTTTCAGTTGCAACTCCACTAGCAACTAATTTTTTTTATTATTCACGGTATTAAGTTTATTTTTTATTTTTGTAAGTTTTAATAATTATGTTTTCAGTTGCAACTCCTCTTGCAACTGAGTTTTTTTTATTATTTTCATTATTAAGTTTATTTTTTATTTTGTAAGTTTTAATAATTATGTTTTTCAGTTGCAACTCCACTTGCAACTGGGATTATTTTTATTATTATTCACGGTATTAAGTTTATTTTTTATTTTGTAAGTTTTAATAATTATGTTTTTCAGCTGCAACTCCACTTGCAACTGGAATTTTTTTATTATTTGCATTATTAAGTTCATTTTCTATTTTGTAAGTTTTAATAATTATGTTTTCAGTTGCAACTCCACTTGCAACTGGGATTATTTTTATTATTTTCATTATTAAGTTTTTTTTCTATTTTCTAAGTTTTAATAATTATGTTTTCAGTTGCAACTCCACTTGCAACTGGGATTATTTTTATTAATTTCATTATTAAGAGTTTTTTCTATTTTATAAGTTTTAATAATTATTTTTTCAGTTGCAACTCCACTTGCAACTGGGATTATTATTATTATTATTTTCATTATTAAGTTTTTTTTCTATTTTGTAAGTTTCAATAATTATGTTTTCAGTTGCAACTCGACTTGCAACTGGGATTATTTTTATTAATTACATTACTAAGACTATTTTTAGTTTTATAAGTTTTAAATTTTGACCGAGATTCCTCTGACCGTTATAGCCAGTTGCAACTCCATTTGCAATTGGGATTCCTCTGACAATAATCGCAGTTGCAACTACAGTTGCAATTGAGATTCCTCTGACCATTATAGCCAGTTGCAACTCCACTTGCAACTGGCATTCGTCTGACCATTTTATAGCAGTTGCAACTGAAATTGCAACTGAGATTCCTCTGACTATTATAGCCAGTTGCAACTCCACTTGCAATTGGGATTTTTTTCTATTATTTACATTATTAAGTTTATTTTAAATTTCGTAGGTTTTAATAATTATTAAAACTTACCCAAAAAATTTCAGTTTATTTTTACTTTTGTAAGTTTTAATAAGTTATGTTTTTTCAGTTTATTTTTGTAAGTTTTAGTAATTATTTTTTCAGTTGCAACTCCACTTGCAACTGGGATTTTTTTTCCAACCAGTATTCCTCTGACCATTATAGCCAGCTGCAACTGGGATTTTTTATTATCATTTTCATTATTGAGTTTATTTTTTATTTTGTATGTTTTAAATTTTGCAACCGGGATTCCTCTGACCATTATAGCGAGTTGCAACTCCACTCGCAACTGGGATTTTTTTTCTATTATTTACATTATTAAGTTTATTTTTTATTTTGTAAGTTTTTTATTTTGCAAACGGGAATTTCATCTGACCATTGTAGCTAGTTGCAACTCCACTTGCAACTGGGATTTTTTTATTATTTACATTATTAAGTTTTAATAATAATGTTTTCAGTTGCAACTCTACTTGCAACTGCGAATTTTTTATTATTTTCATTATTAAGTTTATTTTTTATTTTGTAAGTTTAAAAATTATTTTTTTCTGTTGCAACTCCACTTGCAACTGGGATTTTTTATTATTATTCACGGTATTAAGTTCATTTTTTATTTTGTAAGTTTTTAATAATTATGTTTTTAGTTGCAATCGCAGTTGTAACTGGGATTTTTTTTTACGGTTTTGCTAGTTCTCAATCGCATGACGTCATCAGTTGCAAGTGGGGTTGCAACTGATTCGGACCACTTGATTTGCTTCGTGATTCGTGCATCAGTTGCAAGTCAACTTGCAACTGAGATTTGATGACGTCATGCGATTGAGAATTAAGTTAGTTCTCATTCGCCTGAGTTGCAACTGGACTTCCAACTGCTCCACACCGTTCAATTTGATTTGTGATTCGTGCTAATTATGAGTTGCAACTTAACTTGCAACTGAGATTGATGACGTCATGCGAATGAGAACTAAGCTAGTTCTCATTCGATTGAGAGTTAGAGAGACCCTTTTTTTTATTATTGACAATATTAAGTTTATTTTTTTTTGTAAGTTTTAATAATTATGTTTTCAGTTGCAACTCCACTTGCAACTGGGATTATTTTTATTAATTACATTTATTAAGAGTATTTTTAATTTTGTAAGTTTTTAAATTTTTTGTTACATTATTATGAGTATTAAGACTTGCAACTGGATATTTTTATTATTTTTTGTTTTTTATTTTTTATTGCAATTGAGATTCGTCTACCCACTGATATCAGTTGCAACTGGACCTGCAACTGGGATTTGTTTTAATTTTTTATCCATTTTGCAACTTCACTTGTAATTGATATTCGTCTACCTACTGATATCCAGTTGCAACTGGACCTGCAACTGAGATTTTTTTATTATTTTTTCTTTAATTTTACCCAATTGCAACTTCACTTGCAATGAGATTCGTGTCGCCTTGACAACCAGTTTTGCAACTCAACCTGCAACTGGGATTTTTTATTATTTTTTATTTATTATATTTTTAAAACTTCACTTGCAATTGAGATCCGCCTACCCGCTGATATCCAGTTGCAACTGGACCTGCAACTGGGATTTTTTTTATTATTTATTATTTTTATTTTATTTTTTTACCCAATTGCAATTTAACTTGCAACTGCGATTCGTGTCGCCCTGACAGCCAGTTGCAACTCGACCTGCAACTGGGATTTTTATTTATTTTTTAATTATTATTTTTAAAAACTTCACCCAGCTGCAAACTTCATTTGCAATTGAGATTCGTCAACCCGCTGATATCAGTTGCAACTGGACCTGCAACTGGGATTTTTTATTTTTTATTTTTACCCAACTGCAACTTCACTTGCAATTGAGATCCGTCTACCCGCTGATATCCAGTTGCAACTGGACCTTCAATTGGATTTTTATTTTTTATTTTACCCAATTGCAACTTCACTTTACAACTGAGATCCGTGTCGCCCTGACAACCAGTTGCAACTCGACCTGCAACTGGGATTTTGTTTATTTTTTATTTTTTATTTTTACCCAATTGCAACTTAAATTGCAACTGCGATTCGTGTCGCCCTGACAGCCAGTTGCAACTCGACCTGCAACTGGGATTTTTATTATTTTTTAATTATTATATTTTTATTTCAGTTTTTTATTTTTATTTTATTTTTACCCAATTGCAACTTCACTTGCAACTGCGATTCATGTCGCCCTGATATCCAGTTGCAAGTGGACCTGCAACTGGGATTTTTTATTATTTATTATTATTATTTTTTTTACCCAATTGCAACTTCACTTGCAACTGCGATTCGTGTCGCCCTGACAGCCAGTTGCAACTCGACCTGCAACTGGGATTTTTATTTACTTTTTAATTATTATATGTACAAACTTCACCCAGCTGCAAACTTCATTTTTGCAACCGGGATTCCTCTGACCATTATAGCCAGTTGCAACTCCATATGCAACTTAATAATAATTGTTTTTTGTAGTTGCGTGTATTAATTAGACTTTTTTTTGCTTTTTGAGCCAATTCCAGCTGCCCTTGCAGTCGAGTTTAATTATTATTATTTGTAAGTTTAATAAGTATGCTCAAAGTGAGTTCGCAAATCATGCATAAATTAGCCTTTTATTTTTTTGAGCCAACTTCTACTACTCTCACAACTGTGAGTTTTTTTAATTAACTTAGTTTTTTAATACTTTTGTTTGTATGTTTTTAATAGTTGGAACTAAGACTTTTTTTAGTTTGAATTCATATCGCAAATGCAGCTCCAACTTTTTTATTTTATGTAGTTTGAAAAAAAAAAATTTGAAGCTCTAGTAGTTTGAAAATTTAGTTGCAATGCTTTGGAATTTGTTTTTTCAAGCATGTGAGGATATTTTTTTTCTAGTTTCACAGTGTAATTTGAAGAAAGGGTTTTCCAGTGTGAAATTCAAATTGTAATTTCCGGTCGTTTTTTGGCGTCACGTTTATGTGCGTGGGACCCACCTGTCGAACGGGCCGCAGGCTACTTTCCCCTCCTTATCTCCGAAAATTCCAACGCTCCTCTCTCGTCCACGTGTTTTGAACCTCGAGAGTACACGCACGCACCCGCAGTCGCCGACGGAGCAAGGAGGAGGACCTCCACGGCGGAGCGAGCGCAGCCTGCGACGGAACTGTGCGGGCGCGGTCCGACGCGCGGGAATAGTCTCCTAGTTCCCCAGGTGCGTAGATCTGCACCTCATGTGCGAGGTGATGTGCGTGGTGAGCTGCTGCTTGTTTGCGCTTGTGATTTTGCTCCGTCCGCAGTGAAATCGACCTTCGTCGTCTATTTTCGAGACCCATCGTGGTCGGTTAGCAGCATATACCGCTATCGTAGAGGTGTTGTGAGGGAATTTTGCGAACTGAACCTATCAGTAGAGGTAGATGTTGGTCAGAGCCACGGGGGGCGGAGCGAGCGCAGCCTGCGACGGAACTGTGCGGGCGCGGTCCGACGCGCGGGAGTAGTCTCCTAGTTCCCCGGGTGCGTAGATCTGCAGCTCATGTGCGAGGTGATGTGCGAGGTGAGCTGCTGCTTGTTTTGCGCTTGTGATTTTGCTCCGTCCGCAGAGAAATCGACCTTCTCGTCGTCTATATTCGAGACCCATCGTGGTCGGTTAGCAGCATATACCGCTATCGTAGAGGTTTTGTGAGGGAATTTTGCGAACTGAACCTATCAGTAGAGGTAGATGTCTGCTGATGGATCATGCTTTAGTTATTGAGAGAAGTTCATATAGGATCGTGTATCGTGGTTTGCTTTGTCATTTTTGTTCTTCACCAATGATTATTTAGTCAGCAAGAGCATCTGATTTGTACTTGTGACAACGTGCAATATTCATCTTAGAGCTATGTGATGGTCATTTTTGTGCGAGTGTGGATATGGATTATCTCGTCAGTAAGTCTTATAGTTTTTGTACGTAAACGGTGAATGTTCAGTATGTATTGTACTTCAATACATAGTTTGCTTTGCTTGATTGGTATATTTTTTTGGTTAGTAGCTATTTAGTGTTAATTTCTTCATTAAAATCAAATATAGAAAGTAGAACTATGATAACTTTTTTACAAGTCTAACGTGTGGATTTTTTTCTACCAGGATGGCAGCTACTGAGAAACTAGATGGCCCTTCTGGCCCAAACACACCAGAAGATGATAGGCAGCAGTATTGTAATAGCAATAACAATGAAGAGGCAGAGGATCTATTAAGAATTGTAGGTTTTTAGTGCTTATGCTTATTTTGGTTCCTTTTTTTTGTATCCCTAATTGAGATATGTGGAGGTTTTGTTAACAGTGTAATATTTCTTTTTCTAGATTGTGAGAAGCGTGGAAGCTAAACAAAGGCGAGAAAGTGCTCACAAAGTTAAGAGAAAGGTTTGTAATGTTTCTCTTGTACATACATTTTTTGCTGCGTATTGCTTTAGTGTAGAATAAATATATGCAGAATGATCACTGAAGCGTTTTTTGTTTCGATGATATTGTTTCTTTGTGTTTTCAGAGGGAATGTCTGAAAAAACCACAAGCTAATGGCAGCGATGCCGATGACGAGAACAAAGCTTATAGCAGATGCACCATATCTTTCTTTGTTAAAGTGCTCAAGAGGGTTAAATCTGTTCCAAAGTATGTGTGCCTTGTTAGGTGGATGGGTTTTGGGGAGCTTCTTGAGTTAGATGATTGCATTGTTCCCAGAGGGTTTGTTCAATGGGTTGCTGATAACGTACACACAGGAGAAGAGATGATAAGAATTGGTCCGAAGATGATTCAGTTGTCTGCTGATGCTGTGACTGATACTTTAGGGACACCTACTGGTGAAATGCTTGTTGATACTGATGAAGTCAGTGGGAAAGCTGCATTCCTTCATCTTTTTGGTCTTACTGAAGTCCCTTCCTTTAGGTTTCTTGGCAAAATGATTCTTCGGAAGGAGATTCTGACTGATGCTGTTTTCTGCCGCTGTTTTATGGGTGTTGCGTTGCCTTCTTTCCTCTGCCCAAATTCAAGCACAAAATTGAGCACAAAGTACATGGGAGCACTTGTTGTAGTTGAAGACATCAGCCAAAGGAACTGGTCAAAGTTTGTGCATGAGTGGTTAATTGAGTACATCAAGAAATACCAGAAGGAACCTTTGAGAGACAAAAGAATTTACCACACTCTTGGAGGATGCATATATCATTTAGGAGTGAGTGATTATACACCATATCTGATTCTTTATCTTTTTCTTCATCTTTCTTTTGTGTTAATCTAGAGATACCTTGCTTTTTGTGGTGAATGCAATTTATTGAGTTGAACATTTTATGGTTTGCAGGTTCGGTTGCTGGATTTTGTTGACTTTGGACCAATCCAATTGCCCTCAACTTTTCCAAGGATAAGGGTTTGGAAAGGTAAACTCATTAAGGTGTTCAGTGAGATGTTTATGGGGACCAACGGGAAATATGGCGCATATCCTGTAAGTTCTCACTGTTAGTATGGTCTAACCACTCATCAAAATTAATTAGGACTTAGCTTTCGTGAAAATTGTTTGTTTTTAGTGCACGCCAATTAAAGATTGTATCCAATTTTTGCTTAAACAGATCAGAGAGTTGTGTGAAACATGTTACTACAGAGTGTGTAATGAACCTCAGGACACCAACGTCTCTGATGAATTTGTTAAGGCATCCATTGAAACAGCAATTGGGAACCTGGTCTCATCTAAGGTAAAGATTTGTTGTGTTGGTTCATATTTGTCTCTTAGCAATTTGTTTCTCGCTACTTTTATTATTAATTTTATTGTTTGCTCTTGCCTTTTTGCATTTTGTTTTCCAGTTGAAAGAAAACATAGCAGCTGCATATACATTGACCATGAAGAACAAAAGCCAGTCTGCACATATTGAAGTTCAGCAGCTTGTTTTGCACATTATTCACGCAGTTGTATCAAATGAAGCGCAGTCAGGGGATACAGAAAAATTACCCAGCTCACAGGAAGATGGAGGATCTTTTGAAGGTGCACACGATACGTCAAGCACAACAGATGCACGAAAGAACAAACGTGTCATTGTTGAAGATGATTCAGATGGTAATGGTTGTTTTTTATAGGGCCTTACATGTTATCTTATGTTTTTTCGTCTTGCCTTTTCTTTCTGTTAATTTTGTTGTATCATTCACATAGATGGACAGCTAGTGCATCGAAAGAAGAGACGGAGTGATCATGTTGAACTAATGCCAGCACCAAACCTGAATGCCGAATTTCAAAGTACTGTTCCAGAAGCAAGAGTGTGTACTATGATTCCGATGCAGTCAGTGAGTTTAGAGCACATGATACCGTTAACTGGCAGTCGATGTGACAATAAATCATGTGCGTATCTCTTACTATGTTGGACTGTTTTGTGATGTTCGTTTTTTATTTAGTTAAAGTGCAGTAGTTTTTTGTAAGTTTCATTGCTTTTTTACCTGTGTGTTATTGTTTTTGTACAGCGCAAGAAAGAGAAGTATCTCTGGATTTGAACAGGAATGCAATGCAAGAAGAGGAGACTGATTTTTCTTTTATGAAATCAGATAATCAGCAGGTGGTTTTTTAGTACTTGTAGTGTGGTTCTTAATTTCACATCTTTTTTAATGTTTGAGTTTGTTACTGTAGTTACAGCAGACATCTAGGAGTCCAACTTCCGAGATGCAACATGAAATTTCAGTACCAGCCCCTACTGCAGTTCAAATGGATATAGATGTGAATGTTCAACCAGGGAAGCCAGTGAAGAGGAGTGTATATTTACAAAATGCGAGGCACAAGTATTACTGGAATGACCCAAGTATGCCAGCATTTAGATTTTCGGAAGATGAAGATGACTTGGGGAAAACTATTGAAGAGATAGAGCTGTTTCGACCCCTAGGGATGAGTGATTTTGAGTACTTAAAGAAGATAGAGGTTGCTTGTTTCTGCTACCTATGTTACTTGTTTTTCTGGGTTTATTTGCTGGCATATTATTTTTCATGTTCGTTCTCTTGTTTTAATATTCTTTTTTCTCACCCAGTGTGTGTTTTCTTTTCAAACCAGGATGCTATAATGTACTGGGAGTTACGTGAGGTTGAAGATAAAGAGGAATGCGAATCACCCAATGATACCAAGCCTTCAACTCCTACTCACCAGGTACCTTCGTTGATAGATGGCTTGGCTTGTCATTTTTTTACGGGGATATCTTGGTTTTGATTATGTCTAGCTCTGACGTGTTTTATTGAAGTAATTTTAATTAAATCTGTTAACTAACAGGAAAACATTCTGGAAGAGAATACGAAATGAGTATTCAGTGTGCACAGAATGAGCCAAGCAAAACAGGTCTGACTAATTCACCATTACGGAATACTATGCCAGGAATGTTTTTTGTTGATCTGGTAAGTAATATTTTCTACGTATGTTTATGTGTTTTTGATATGTTGGTTTGGTTTCTTGATTTGTTCTTCTTGGAATTTTTTTTATGGAATAGGTTTCACCTGAAGCTGCTTATACATCCCAAGAACACTTCAAGTCTAATAATTCTTGCTCAACAAGCACAAAAAATCCTGTGAGTAATAATATGTTGTTTCTGTTGCGCAAAGTCTAACATGTGATGCTAGATTTATATTCTACTTCTATTTATTGTATTTTTATAAATCTTTTTTCTGTTCTGTATGAAATAATGCAGGACCTCAGCAAAGCAATGTTGGTTGGCCGCAAGCTGTTTGATAGTAGTGAAGATAATTTTAACAGTGCAGGGAATAAAACCAACACAAGGAACTTAATTGAAATATCTACTGACGTGAGTGGTTTTCGTTTTGGTTTTCTTGTTTGGTAGCTTGTGTCTCAAATTCAAACGAACATTCTCAAAGATTTCTCCTTGTTTGTAATGTGCTCCTTCTACAGGAGTCTCCTGAAGTTCAAATTCTCAGAGAGAAAGTTTTCAAAGTAACATCAAACCAAGCGAGCAAAAGCTTAGATGAAATGTACAACACTTCACTGTATCTAGGCAATGCTACTTGTTTTGAAGGGAAAGAAAATGTGAGACCTCAAAGGGTTATCCAGAGAAGCAAATTTATTACATCTCCTTATGACATGAACCAAAAGGTTACAGTGCTGCCAATTCATCAAAAAGTGTGGGAATCCATAACAACTCTGTGTGATGATCCTGACCACAATACGTGAGTTCTTTATTTTGTAAACTCACAACATTGTTCATTTTTTTTTAGTTGATGGTACTTGACCGTTTTGTTAGTTTGTTTTGATGTAAGATACTTATTTTTTTTGGGCCATTTTATTGCATTTTCTTTTGTTTTTTGTAGTACACTGGCAATTAACATAGACAAAGTCAAGGTCTCAATGCAACAGTTGGGGAATTCCATGAAAATGAATGGCAAGGTCGAGGCCTGGGTTATAAATGCATTCTGCCGGAAATTGTTCAAAGATAAACATCCAAGAGAGTCTAGCAAGCACTACTTTTTCAATATTGTATCAGTAAGATCATTTTCAACTAACCCAACATTCCCATCAAAATAATTGCCTTGTTATTTTTTTACTTCTTGCTACTTGTTATTAAGCGGTTAAAATGGCAATGTGTCTTTGTAAAATATAGGAATACCTACTTGCAAAGTGGAAGAATGAGGAGGGTCGATTGTATTTCAAGAAAAGAGCACTGGATTCGTTTAAAGGAGCTGGGTCTGCAAGACCTCTTAATGAGACTGATAGGGTACCTATGGAACTTTTTAATTTTTAAATTGCGTTTTTCTTTTAAGTAAAGGTTTGTTCTTATACTCAGTTGTTTTGTTCACACCCCTAAACTCACTATGTTGTTCTTTCTTCATCCAACAGCTGTGGTTCCCATCTATACAAAGTGACCACTGGTTTGTGTTCCTGGTTGACTTGAAGTCGAAAAACTTCATATTCCTTGATTCCGTTTTTGGAGAAGAAAGCACTTACCATAGGCATATTTGGAAAAAAATGGTATACTGATAGTTGATTTTTTTTTCCTCATGCAGTATCTGAATATCTAATAACCCAGTTGCATTTTTTGTTGGTGGTTATGTGCAGATTCCCAGTTTCATTCAGATTTGGCACGAATCTGGCCAAGCTGATGTTAACTTTGATAACTTTGGTAGATTATATCCAAACGTCCCCAAGCAAAAGCCTGGGTATGTAAATATAAAGTTCTACCATAAGTTATTTTTCCTCTTGTACTTGTTAGTTGTAAGTTTCCCTGTATTACTTTTTGTTTCATATTCAAGCCCTCAGTTTGTAAAAGTTTGATTAGCTTGTGCTCATTATATACTGGATTTTTGTACTAAGGTTGCTTTATCTATCTTTTTATCTGTGATTTTGATATTTTCTTGCCATCTAAATGCAATCGTTTTTGTTTTTTAATGTACAGAAATGACTGTGGCATTTACACCATGAGGTTCATGGAAACGTTTGACCCCAGGAATCCTCTACAGTGTTCATTTTCAAGCGCAGATATACCGTTGTTTCGCATCAGATACGGGCATGACATGATCATGATGGACCATAACACTGAACACGATGCAAAGTTTCTTGTTTGCAGGTCCGATAGCTAGGTTAGTTCTTGTGTTTTGCAAGTATGGTTTGATGTGTATGTTTATCAAGGTGTCCTTCACATTTGATTGCTTTCATCCATTTCTTTCTGTTCTTTTTGTAGGTGCAAAATAGTTGAGCAAGGAGTTCAGTTACAAATGAAAAGATATCACTAACCTGTGAATGCATTACGAAGCCAGCTCTACAGAAATTTGATTTTGCGAAGACATAAGAAGACATATACTACTTAGTCTGCACAATTTTCTCTTTTTTTGTAGTCGAGACTATTGATGTCAATGTCCCTACACTATCTTTTTTTAGTGCATATGTTATTCGTACTTCGTCGATTATCGTGTTTTTTTTCCTTTTTTGTAAATGTAAGACTGTCAGATATCGACTGACAATACGCACTTATAGTTGTTGCTTAAAGTCAGTTTCGTTTGTTGTAGTTGTATTTTGTGCCCTCCTGTTCACGTTTTTTGTTTTGGTCATTGTGTAAAATGATTTTGTCCGTTCATTTTGCTTCAACAAACCTCGCTACATACATGTTTTGTCAGGATTTGAAGCCAAAATCAAGATCAGAAAACAAATTCTCTCATGACATTTCCAACTACAACAAGAAGGTATATTCTCTACAAATCTGATCTTGGAATTCATCACAACGTTTCATTTTTCTTGAGACAAATGATCATTCATCATCATTAGTACTAGAATAATTTGTTTTTGTTTCATCAACATCTCAATAAATAACTTTGCAGCACAGAACAATAAGGAGACTATTTCTTCCGTTTCAATTTTTTCGTCTACAATGTCTTTGTTGCTTGAGCTTCAGCTCGCTGCTGCTTTGTTTTCTTTTGAGTCTGAACTTTCGGCTGTGCTTGCTTCCGGGGTTGCTTCGGTCCTGTTTTGTTCGCTGAAACAAACACACAGAAAGAAATCAGCAATTAGTGAGGAGTAGTAGGGTTGTTCTTGCAATTGATATTTTTAGACTTTTTAAAACTATTTTTTGAAATTAATATAGTTCACCTGCAGGTTTCCTCTTCTTTGGTGTGTGTTTTCGAACTCTGATTTGTCTATGTGTTTTTTGAGGCACCCTGCAAAGTTGTGCTCATGCGAACCACAGTGACTGCAAGTTATTTGTTGCTTTGAAAACAATTCCTCAACAAACGTCTTCTGCCTTTTGGAGCTTTTTGGGCGCCCTGTTGATGGAGCAACATCTGGGTCTTGTATTTTATCCCCATAGCCATCAGGATGAGCTTCTGAACTTGTTGGGATTGTTGTTCTTCTTGTGTGTCTTTTCTTATTTTCTTCCATTTCATCTTCCTTAGCCATCTCATCCAATCTTTCCTCCATAGCCTTGCAGGTTTCGGTGACATACAAGTACTGACGGTTTTTGACGCAACCTTCAGAAGCAATGTTGCCCAACCTTCTCGACAGCACAGTGTATCTGAGGTGTCTGTTGCTTGTTGTAAGGTCAATAGGTATGTTGAATTGCTTGTCCCTAATGTCTTTCTTGTCCTTTGGCTTCCATCTTGCAATGTAGTATTTCTCAGGGAGCTCAGACATGTTAAGATGGGTGAGCACCCTTAGTATATGAGCACAAACTATTCCATCCTTCTGAAATTTGCAACAAATGCAAGTAAAATCTTGTTCTTGCATGTTCACAGAAACTAGGTACTTTCTTGATCTAAAATCTTTCAGTTGGAGCATCTGAGACTTATAAACTACATAAGTTTCATGCTTATGCACCTCGTCGACATGCAGTTTAGTTGAAAAGATAATTTGTCTCTGAAACTTGTAGAATATTTTTCTGTTGTACAGTCGTCCTGCTTGCAGTTCTAGCTCTGTTTGTAGGCGGTAGTATGGATCTGTTGTTCTTGTAACAGAGTCTTCTTTCCCCTCCATTTCCTCAATGTTTTCAGATATCTTTTGATACTCACCAAGGAAGCTTATCAAGCTGAATGTTGATCCAACATTATCTTTGAAGATTGCATTTGTACCCTCGCTACGAGCAGTCGAATGAATGAAGGGGAAGAAGTCTTGCTTGTAGTAGACAGGTACAAATTTCTCACGGTACTTCCACATAAGCTGCAAATAGTTGAGGTTGCCAACATTGTATGTCTCTATCATTTCAGGCCAAAGGGTTTCAAATTCTTCGACTGTCAAGGAATTCCGTAGGATGTCGCAGAAATCAGAATGGAAATTAGGTATCCTTGCGAAGCTCCGCCCGCATTTTTCTTGTGCCTTCTTTTTTATGTGGAAGTAGCAATTTCGGTGTCTGCTGTTTGTGAAAACCAACCTAATTCCGTTTCCTATCGACACACATTGGTCGGTAATTATTGTCTTTGGATGCTTCCCACCCATGCAATGTACGAAGGTGCCAAACAACCACTGAAACGTGTCTGTAGTCTCGTTGTGCACCATTGCACAAGCAAATAGACAGTTTTGTCCATGGCCACTGACGCCAACAAATGGTGCGAAAGGAAGGTTATACTTGTTCGTTTTGTAGGTGGTGTCAAAACTCAAGCAGTCACCATATAGGTCATACATCTGTCTAGAGTATCCGTCAGCCCAAAATATGCACTGTGTCTTGTTGTTACTGCCAGGAGCAAATTTGAATGCGTAGTAGAACCTTGGATCTTCAGACTGACGCTTCCTGAAATAGGCAAGGACCTGCATCAGGTCGTTGGTGTTGTTCTCGTTCCGTATAGATGTCATCTCGTTGCTCACATCTTTCTTGCTGTATGGTACATTTTTTGGTTTGCCTCCCCTCAGATATGTGAGAATTGCCATTATTTTTCTTGTTGGCAGCTTCACCGACGTGAACGTTCTGATGAATAACTTCTCTTCGTCGTCATATGTTTGTGTGATCTGAGAAATTTAGTCTCATCATAAGGGCTCAATTGGTGATTGTGCTCGAACACAACATTTGTGACGACAAATTTACCATCCACCAAAGTAACAGTCATTTTTGCCTTACATCCTGTTATCTGGATTGTGTTCCTGTTCCTCTTTCTTGGGTTCTTGGGGGGCCTGTACCTGTTCTCTTTTGTTTATTCTCTTGCCTTTTCTTCCTTCTCTGTTCTAGGACTTCTTGCTCAACAACCTTCCCAGACCGGTTGCACTTGTATGTCCGCCTACTGCCAACCTCATTTCCTGTGTTTTTTCCTTTGTAATTGAATGCTTTAACAATAGAGAAGCCACAAATTCCTGCATACTGGTTGTAGAAATTGTAGGCAGCAACCTCTGTAGGGAACACCATATCCATGTGAGGAGCATGACTATTCCTGACTTCCTGGCTGCAGCTTTGAGAAGCAGTTACATTCTCATTCTCAAGGAATATGCGTATGTCTTCTGGTGTTAGTTGCTCCACATCTTCTTCAACTTGGATATCCACGTGTGCATTGTTTTGATCAGCCACTGGTTCTTGTCTTGTATTGCCTTGCTTTTCAGCTGCTGCTTCATCTCTATTGTCACTTTCAGAATAATCTGCATCAACAACATCTGAAATGTCGTCATCAGGCCTGTTTGCATTGTTATCAGTCTGCCAGTCATCAATATTGCTAGTGTTGCCAACTTCTTCATCTTCTTCTCCAAATATTGGTTGATCATCTTCTTCTTCATCATCCTCACTTTCAGGAGCTGGTCCTGGACTTGCATGCCTTCCAGTTATCATGAATGTTTGATTCTGCAAAATTAAATGTGGTTTTTTGTTTGTAATGAAAACCTGAGAACCACCCATTTTTTGTGTTTGAATGGTTTACAATTTACTGTACCTCTAGTCCCATAGGTTCTGTGAATGCATTGTTGGCATGATTGAAGTATGCCTGCTGACAAAAAGGTTGGAAACATGTGAGACTAGTAAACTATGAATTGAAATTTTCGACATTTTTTAATTATCGAGTTTTTAAAAATATACACCTGTGATGATGAAAGGTTATCAGTTGACATTAGCATTTCTGTGTACGACATGTTCATCAGCTGCAAAATATTTAAAGGGTTTTGTCAATGTGTCAATTTAAGTTATTTTTGCAAACCTTCATACATATGATCGACTTACTTACACTAAGTTCATCTTCATAGGTTGGAAATGGGTACGCTGTACTGCCAAAGGACTGGTTGCTGAGCATCTGCAAAGAAAAAAGAAAATGGAGGTGAGAAATTGCAAGTAAAATCTTATCATCTAAATAATTTGTTTTTAGTAAAATGATTTTATTGTTGAGGTCCCAGCTTTTGTCGTATCATTATTTTCTTTTTTACTCTTAGAGCTGCAGTCATTTGTTGTACTGTCAGTTTTGTTTTTCATTTCTTTTGTGATAAAACAAAGTAGCTTCTTGTGCCAGTGATTGATGCGCCGCCAACTGGGGGAAGCTTGCGTTTGTGCGTGGTAAATTTGATGTTTGTAACTGAAGCCAATTTTGCTGTCGGGGAGGGTTGCGATTCAAAGATGGCTGGCTGGAGTTATATACGTACTGCAAACTAAAGCCGGGAATGATGGCGCTCATGTTGTTCCACAATTCTGGCCATAGTGATCAACAAAAGGTAAAACCAGAATTTTCACTTCTTACCTGGTTATAGCTTGTGCTGCTGGTTTGCAGGCTGTTTTGATAGCCAGGTTGCTCCGTAGCTTGCAAGTATTGTTGATTGAAAATCCCATTTGAACTTGATCCTGTTTGTTGTATGTTTTGTCCACACTGGAATGTGTATCCGTGACCTGAAAATGAGGGAATCTGCATAGGTACAGATTTTGTGTTTCGACAAATTAGTCATCCAATGTAATTCATTTTCATATGCAGCTTGAATTTCATTTTTTCCTAGTCACAAACCTGGGTTCCAATAATGCTGTCGTCTTCATCCAAATTCCCTACATTGTGTTTTTTGGTTCAGAGTTACTGATCAGTACTCTTGTCAGGTTTGTGTTGGAAAGAACTAGAGATTTTCTTGGTGGCAAATAGAAGCAGAAGAGATAACCATCGTGGACAGGGGTGGGGATACGCTGGCTTGAAGATGGAACTCACCGTGGTACGTCCTCCCTCTGAAACCATTGTTGCTTGATTCTGCGCCATCTCTTCTTTTCCCTCTTTCGTTGATTCGAGCTGTTCTTTTCTTTTTTCATGGATTATCTCTCCCCCGATCTCAGTTCTTCCATGGAAGAATGGATCGATCTTACTTCTGCCCCAACTCGATTCTCCCATGGAAGAATGGATCGATCCTCCCACCTCAATTCGAATCTGCCATGGAAGTAGAACAATGGTATCGAGCTTTGGGGAAGAGAAGAAGATCGAGCTCCGTGCGATCTGGGAACAGGAACGAGAGCGTGGTTAGGGTTTTGCTTTTGCTGTAAGTTTATTTCGAGGGTTTTTTTGCAAATGTTTCTTTGTGGAGATAGAGCTCCGTGCGATGTGTTTCTTGTCGTACAAGTTGGTCTGGTTGTGCTGGATCTTGTGGAGAACAAACAAACAAAGAGGCTACTAAAGGCCCACTAAAAGCCCAAAAAACAACACCAGAATGACGAAAACAAACAAAGGCCCAACAAACAAAACAAACACGCAAGTGGAGATGTATTGGGCCGTTTCCAACGGCTGGCTTAATCTGCTGACATCACCCGATTGAGAACTTAGTTAGTTCTCAATCGATTGTGAGTTAGAGACACCCAAAAAAAAACTTCCAGCAAAGGGGAAAAACAGAGCGTATCTCCGCTATAGCACACCCGAACTGGCAAGCGGCGCCCTCGATCTGTATCGATTCTCCCCGTCGTCCCCGCTCTCCGGCGGCCGGCGACGGCGACGGGTACCCGACCCCCTCGACCCCGTCCCGGCGGCCGGCAACCAGCAGACCCGACGGCAACTGGCGACCTGCAGACCAATCACGCATAGCACAGGCGCAGCTCCGCCGTTGGGGCGTTTATACCCTTCATGGCTCCACCGTTCGAGCTCTCCATCCTTATTCTAAGTGGTAACATTGCAGAGTACAGATTTTATTCCCTCCACGACAACTAGTTGGAGAGTACTGGAGCACATCATTCTCAATCTTAAATCCCTAATTGGAAGTTACCTTCTTATTTAAATTGCAGAATCTTACTGATGATTAGTTGCTTGAATTGGGATTTTTGGAGTAAGAGATCAGTGGTGCTAGCCTACTGAGTAGTTTCAAGGCTCATAGCTACGGTCAGGTAGTACATTTTTGGTCAAATCAGTTCTATTCTGAAGAAGTTGAATATGTATATACATATATATGGATTATGGATCTCATCAAGTCATCATACATGTATTTTGCGTCCAACATGTCCAGTATCAATATAAATTTGTGAAGTCTAAAAAAATCTTGGTTATTGCAGTGGATTTTTTTTTTTTTTTTTTTGCATCTTTGGCTGTGTCTTTCGCCGCCCCAGACATTTTTGTCAAGCTCCGCCACTGGGTGATTTCAGGAGATCGGTGGATGAGGTAGTCTCCTCTAACACCCAGTCCTACCGGAGCTCCCCGAGAGGAAAAGGTGGCCGCCGCCGAACGACGCAACACCGATGCACTTGGTAGCAGCACGAAATCTACCGCTGCATCCTCCACACTTCCGTGGCCGAGGTTAGTTCTTCTTTGAATTCTGTAGGGAAAATGTGGTATCCTTGCATAGGCATTCAAGTTCCAAGTCTAAAGTTTTGTTTGATGTACCACTGTGCAAGTTTAACATCTTGCTAAGAGTGTGATTAATTCATAGTTGGGCTGCAGGAAAGAAAACAACCAACATGAAACAAAAGTTCACATTCTGAACTTTATTTGTATAGGGTCAACCGTAGTTACATACACAATAAACATAGATTTTTACTAGTAAAAAGTAAGATGATTCACAATATAACATGATTTCAATCAGAATTGAAGCAAAGTAAACTAACATGTGAGCAATAGAAATGTTGTACTTTTCCTCAGCCCTGCAGTGCTGCAAATACTTCTTTGATTGCGGTGACTCTGCTGTAAACGTCCTGCATTGCTGGACGATCTTTGGGTGTATCCACGGCGCAGAAGAGGCCAACCTTAACGAGCTCGATGATGCAGCTCATTGTTCCAGCCATTGGACGGTTTTCTTGGTTTAACGTGCTTCCTGCTTCCTCATCTCCATAACTGGGAATGATTCTAGGATCTAGAATGTCGCCGATGTTTTGAGGAAATGATTTTTCAACAAATTTGTAAAGGCTGAGGCCATCGTTAAACATGTCATCCGTTGGACGCTTCCCTGTAAGCGTTTCTAAGATGATGATTCCATAGCTGTAAACGTCGGCCTCTGTTGTTATTTTACTCCCAAAGCCATATTCTGCAGGCAAAATATATTTGGACAATCAATCAACACAAATAGGTTGAAACTTGGAACAGAAATACCACAAGAGTTAACAGAAATTTAAAACGTGAATATCTAGAAGACTATATATCAGATTTGCAGGAAAAAAACATCTTGTATTTAGAAATTGTTACCTGGTGCAATGTATCCAACTGATCCTCTTGGCCCCACTAAGCTTGTAGAACTATGAGTCTCCGAAGAAGTATGAGTATGCACGAACTTAGCTAATCCGAAGTCACCAACACATGCACCCATGCCATTATCCAGAAGGACATTGCTAGGCTTCAGATCACAGTGGGCCATAGGAGGCATGCAATGGGTATGGAGGTAATCTAAAGCAGCAGCTATGTCTGCCACTATTACAATTCTTGAAGCTAAATTCAATGGCCTTTTCGGATGATGCTCGTGGGATATTGGATGGAGCCAACTCTCGAGGTTGCCGTTAACCATATATTCAAGAACAAGAGCTTTGAACTCATGTCCTGCACGATCTATTGTTGAGCAAACAGTGATCACCCTTACAAGATTACGATGACGAGTGTTCCTCAAGGCCTCACACTCAGCAAAGAAGCTCTTTGTTGCTCCAAGTTGATCAAGTTTGAAAACTTTGATGGCAACTTCATGTTCTCCGGGCTCAATTCTACCTTTGTACACAGACCCATATTTTCCGGAACCAACCAAGTTGGCCGCAGAAAAACCATTTGTTGCTTTCAATAAATCAGCATATGTGAACTTCTTTAACTCCTCTAAGGATGGATGAGCTGCTTGTTTGACTTTCTTTCTCCTTTTCGAAATAATGACTCCAAAGCATGATACCAGGACCAAAAACAGAGCAACGAATCCTATTATCTTCAGAATGTTGGAGGTGTGCCTTTGTTTAGATGTATCTGCATTGCAAAGTGGCAACTGTAACAACGGAGTGCTGGCACATAAATTCTTGTTCCCTTGAACGAACACATTGCTTTCATTCTGAAATATTCCATCTGCTGGTACTGGTCCTTCGAGGTTGTTGAAAGACAAATTGAGAAGCTTCATAGACTTAAAGAACTTCAAGAAGTCAGGGATCTCACCAGATAAGTTGTTTTGAGATAGATCCATCACAATCATGCCTCTCAAATTCATGAAAGATTGAGGGATTCTCCCATGAAGAAGGTTCCCCTCCATGTGGAGCGACTCCAAATGAACGCACTGGCCCAGAGTAGAGGGTATTTGTCCAGACAGTTGGTTATTCGAAATGCTCAGTGGACCAAGATTGATCAAGCCGCCAATCTCCAGAGGTATTTGTCCAGAGAGTTGGTTGTGAGACAAGTCTAAACCTTGGGAAAGGGTGGAAAGAGTAAAGAGCTCCTTTGGTATGCTACCATCAAAGCTATTACAAGAGAGGTTCAATGTGTCCAATTTTTTGCAGTCTCCTAAAGCTCCTGGGATTGGGCCACTCAAATTATTTTCCTGTAAATAGAGCTCACTCAATTGACTCAGATTACCAACTGAAAGCGGGATCTGTCCGGAAAATTTGTTCTGGGACAAGCTTAAGACAAACAAGTTTGGAAGGTTTCCAAGTGATTCAGGTAGATTTCCGGTAAGCAAATTCCTTTCCATGTAAAGAAGCTGGAGGCTTGTCAGGTTCTCTATCTCCCGTGGTATAGTGCCAGAAATGTTATTTGATCTTAGTAACAATATCTCTATGCTCTTTGAGAGGCCTGCAATGGAGTCCGGCAGGGTTCCTTCAAGAATGTTTGCATCCAACCTTAAGTTCACCAGTTGTGTGCAATTCTTCAATGAGGATAAGAAAGACCAATCTCCTGCTTCAAGTTGATTCTTGCCTAGATTCAGATCTACTAGGCTTGGTAAAGTCCCAAAAGACGGAATAATGCCATGGAATGCATTGTTACGGAGATTAATCGTATGAAGATTTGTTGTGTTGGCTAACGAAGTGGGGATTCGTCCTTGGAATTGGTTATCTCGCATATTCAAAGTTTGGATGCTGGGAAGAGTATAGCCCAGGTCATATGGAAGCTCCCCTACAAGACTGTTGGTAGCCATGCCAAGGTATGTGAGTGCTGACATGTTATAAAGAGAGGCTGGGATACTCCCTGACAAAAAGTTAAAAGTGATGTCTAGTATCTCCAGGTTTGGAATTTCACCTATACTCGTGGGGATCCTACCTTGGAAATTATTATCTCCAAGCAAGAGCCAGCGAAGGGAGGAAAAGTTCCCTATAGAGGAAGGTATGGTGCCTGAAAGATTATTTGATTGCAAGATAAGATATTGCAAGGGTGAGTCAGTATTTGTAAACACAGGTATGGTCCCAGTAAAGTTGTTTGTTCCTAGTAATACCTTTTGAAGTGATGTACTGTTAAACAGCGCAGGAGGAATCTCTCCGCTAAGGTGATTGTTCGTTACGGCCAAAAGCTGAAGTGATGAACTATTAGCTAGGAGAGGCGGGACAGGTCCGGTGAGGGTATTGTTCGCAAGAACAACAGAGCGGAGAGAAGAGCTGCTTCCGAGTGAAGCAGGAATGTTGCCTGTCAGGCTATTTGTAGCAAGACGTAAAATCGAAAGGTTATGGAGCGCTCCCAACCCTTCTGGGATGCCTCCACTGAGCATGTTGTGACCCAAGCTGAGCTGCTGGAGATCTGAACATTGGCTCAGGCTTGGGGGGATCACACCATGAAGGGAGTTAATTCCAAGATCAATGATTTCAAGGCGAAAGCAGGAAGCTAGAGTACCCGGGATCACCCCACTAAGATAGTTTGAGCTGAGGTTAAGGTACTGCAACCTACTCAGATGGCCAATTTCAGGTGGAATTGGACCACTGAGTTGATTGTTTGGGAGGTGGATTCTTGCGAGGAAAGTGAGGTTGGCGATGCAAGGAGGTATTTTTTCCATTGAGATTAAGCGACTCGAGATCCAGTGCAACGACACGAGACGGGTCTCTCTTGCTGCAAGTAACACCAGACCAACTGCAGAATTGCAGCGACTCGTTTTTCCATGAGCCTAGCCCAGCAGAACCGACGAGCTGGAGTTTAAGACAATGAAGGGCTTGCAAGTCGGCGTCAGAATCATCCTGCAGAGCAGTAGCACCCAATGAAGACACAGGGAATGCAAGGAGGGTGGTGAGAACAAGGACCAGAGGAACTGAGCGAGTGAGGGTACCCATGCTCTGATAGTTTAGTAGAGGGACGACTGCAGCTCTCAACGAAACAAGATTACAAAGGAAGGAGGATTCACCGTAGCTCACGACAGTTTGCCGGACCAGTGCAATTGGTAATCCATGAATGACGAGCCCGGCGGCACATGCAGCAGCACGACGATACTGCAGGGATGGCAAAATGGAGAAGCAAGGGTGGGTTGACTTGAGACGTCTGCCGTTAATTTGTTTCCCAGAAATTTGTGCTTCCCCTGGTACAATGATTGGCCTCTATGAAGGAATTGAGAGGAAAGGGGGAGGAGGGCGGCCTCGTGTTTTATAATCAACCAGTCCTGCTGCCAATCAAGCACGAGGTTAGAATATATAATCATATTTTACTTACACTTGCATATACAAAGAAAAAGACAGTCCAACTAACCAAATATATAATCATATTTTACTTCCACTTGCATATACAAAGGCACGCCCATCAGTGGCGGAGCTTGGACTCCAAGCTACGTGATGCGTTAATTAAGAAACCCAGATTAGGCCATTTTGCAGTTCAATGGATTAAAACACCCTAATTACTACTATTAAACCTGGATTTTGCATCGGGTGGGGGCAAGGGTTGGCCAAGTATGATAAGCACAAGGTGTCCGGTTCTGCAGAGCCTGATAAACCTGTTGCTTATGGGAGCACGGATTACATTGAATAGAACTGATGTAGGCGCAGCCGCAGCCGCAGCTGCATCTGCACTGTGTGCATCGCTGGTTACATCAGCGACACCACATCTGCACCTCCATCTAATTCTCTAGGTGTGCGACCTGTTTTGTTTTCCTTCGTGTCAGACTAGTTAATCTTACCTTGTATAATTACTTCCGTTGCATAGAGAGAGGAGTAGGACAAAATGATATTGTTTCTGCGTTTGTGGAGTACCATGTGGAATTCCCAATAATCTTATGCTCTACGTTCAGCAAGTTGCTGTTGCTAGGAGCCCAGCTGACAATATTGGAGAATGACTACGCAACAATAGATCGAACTGGGGTAATTCTTCTTCTCATACAGTTGCTTCTCATTTACACTTGCTGTACTTCTCAAGATCTGTTAGCGTCAAATAGGATAGCTTTATCGAAACCATGTGCCAAATTACTTGAATTCAATACAAGATTCTCCTTTGAAAGACGCTCATTCAGTTACTGGAATTCTTTTTTTTATTGTATGTTCCTTCGCCATTGAGTTCTATTTGGTCGAATCATGTTAGTTCTTGTACTTCTCATGGCACATTATACTTTAATCTTTAGTATTCTACCCGCAAAAAAAGAAAAGCCATTAGTATTCTATCAATTACCTATTTAAATCGTGGCTTAAGTTTCTATATTACTTGCAGGATGTGAGTCATACAACCTTGGAATTGGAAAGGACATCAGTGTTGAAATAGTTCATGCCTTTGAGAAGGCTTCTGGGAAGGTACACATAACAAACAAAGCAATACATAACAGGACGAGTGAACAAACAGGAGAAACACGTACACCTTGTCTTCTTAGAAATTGGGGTTGGTGAAAAAATGTACGACATAGATAAAAAGAGTCAAACGAAAAAACTTGAAGAAAAACAATTTGGTTAATAATTTTGATTTCGTATATTGATTTGTTGTTCCGTGCAACACATAGGCATTTAGCTCAAGAATATAATAGACAAAATATTAAGATGAAAAGACAAACTGAGGCTAGGGTTACCCGGCTCAATATATTTTGGCGCAAAATTTGGGTTGTTCTGATTTTTTCTACTAAAACTTGTTTTCCTAACCCGTTGCAACGCACGGGCATTTTGCTAGAATAAGGTATGTTAAGCTTGTCATGACCTTGATGACTGAGGGTCAAAGGTTAAAGAAGTTCCCCTGCCAGTAGTACGGCTCCATGTCATCTAGTGTCAACATTCAAATTAGCTCAGAAAATAGGCCGCAAGGTGACACCGAAGAGTTAATATTGCACATAGTTGCGCGTGATGATTCAAGGTTCCATTTTTCTATATTAACAGTATATTCAGCTACAACTTTCTGCGATGGAATCGGGGATGATTTTTTTCACATATAGAAAGTTCCCGCTAGACCTAGTCTCTTTGCTTTGCTTGTTGACAGGCATAATATTGTCGAAAATTCAGCCGAATTGGTCCTGGCATGCAATGAAATGTGTTCCTACACACTACAACCACTTGGGTGTGACGATTCCTTGTACCAACTCAGATTAGCTTGTTCCAACAAAGACTTGAGTCTTGAAATAGGTTAGTCTTCTTGTGCACCCTCCCAATCCGTCACGCCCGTTTGATGGAGTAGTCATTTTCAATGCCTCACTGATGTCACCATCATGGCTTCCGGGACTTTGAACGAATAGATTGCAACACTGAGACTTCACTTACCAAGCTACGTCTTTGGGTTGGAAGAGGTTGGAACAAAAATACGTGTGCCTTCTTTGAACTAAAAGACGATTTTTTGCACCGTTATTGTCCTACTAATTTTTTTTGTGAAAGAAAGACATTGTGGTAGTATGAGTATGACCTGAACCGTTCAAACTTGGGAAGTCATCGGTGCATGCAGAGACTTTTCCACACCATGTGTGAGAAGAACGGAGCAAGTCCGTGGCCGCGTGCGTTCCCACTTCGCAGTCAACTAAGGCTATATTTTAGGAACCCCAGCCAACAAAGGTCACTTGGAGCTTTCTCTCCAAGAAGGAAAAACGTAATTTGAAGCACTATATAAGGTGCTGAAGCATTGGGGTCACAGTACGCCAATTATTCTCTTTCGGTGCACAGGTTTTGGTGGCTTTGCCCTCTTCACGCCCTGACCCCGTCGCGGAACCGGAAAGATGCTACCCAACTGTCGTCTCTTGCTTGTCCGGCTTCTTGCCATCGTCATGTTGCTCTTCTTCGCCGGTGCTACCCTCGGTCATGCTGCAGGTCGACCAGGTCAACCTCGAGAAGGTCAGCCGTGCCCCGGCGGTGGTATTCGTAAGTGCGATTGCATTCCTCATGTTACTGTACTCTCAAAACCTCCCTTTTTGTTTCAACGGTCTCTTGGAACTTACTCTGACATTGTCACAGATGACCCCGTTGGCTGCGCAAGTTTGCCCGCTAAATCATGTCCAGGCTGCGGTGGACGGTAAGTAGGTTCTGTTCTAGAGAATGGGACATGATGCCTCCAAGATTCTCCAAGCTGGCAGCAGGGCTCGTACCCAAGCATGTGTCAACGACGATGGTTTTTAGGATGTTTTCCAAGTAACATATGTGACGTTTGTCGTCCTGCAAATGTATTTGATTTCTTCGATATATGATAAGATATGAAGGCCACGATCATTCACATTAATCTTTACTATTAAGATGAAGTTGATGATGGTGAGCCCGCTCGTCTCAGTGACAACATACTGCTCAAATATCTGCACGTGAACAAACCGATATCGAACTCTCAGTTTCGCTGTATCGCGTAGTCCATTACAAAATTAGGGACACAGCTTCACTGACTTTGAAGCTAAAAGTCACGGTTGGACTTTGGAGGCATCTCAGCCATCCAAATCAAATCCAATGGATATAAATAGATCTATTTGACAAACTAAAAATTCAAAGTGATTAGAAAAATTGAAAAATTCTACTAGTTCTTATCTGTTACAACATTCAGGGAAAGTTTTATCGAATTCGGAAATTCGAAAATACAGTTTTCTTCAAAATTTGGTGTGAAACTTAAAACGAGTTTTATTCATAAACCATATGCCCAAATTCTACAAAACTTTCTCAGAATGTGTAATTAAACATATAAGAGTTACTGGAATTTTTTCAAATTTTTCTGAGCACTTTTTGTTTTGAGTTTGTCAAACAGATTTATTTGTATCCGTTAAATTTGCTTTGAACATATGAGATGTCACCAAAGTCCAGCCATGACTTTGGCTTCAAAGTCACTGAAGTTGTGTCCCAAAATTAGTACCGTAACAAACTCTAGAAAGTCACGTGTTAACATCGCCATTTGGACGCGGCTTGCATGCGCCTCTGTCCTCCGATTGCATCCACGTTCTCCGGTCTCCGGCACCGTTTCTCGACGACATCTCAATGCGTTGTCGTACCACCTTCGTGCCAACGCGTTGCGTATCAGGTCTAGGACCTGGACGAGTCAAAACAACACAGGGATGCAAATGTGACACGGGGAAACCCTAGCTGCAGGCGCAACTACAGGGCCGCCGCCTTCCCCACTTCGCCCATGTCGGATGAACATCGGCAAAGCTCCACGTGCCTCTAGGATGACGGCGGCGGGGTGTCTTCTTCTCGTTCCTGCCGCGCGAGGAACCTGCTAGCGGCGCGGCACAAGGACACGATGGTGCGGTTCGGCGATGAATGCAGGCGGAGCTGCGGATGCGGGACGTGGCGGCTCCTGCGGCTGTCTGCCCGTGCGGGGTCAGGCTCAATCTGGCCTAGCGGGCCGGCTCTGGGCTTTCATGTGCGGTCCGACGATGAGCTGCCCGACCTCCCCTTGCCAGCGGCAACATCGTCATGGGCACCGGAGGAGGGGCGGAGGACGGCGACGACGACTGGCCGGAGTGGGAGGGAATGTAGGTCGCCAACGAGGCTTCCCTCCGTCATCGCTAGATCAAACCCCACCAAACTCGGCAACGACGGCGGCGACCCGGAAAAGTTACTCAAGCCCGCAGCCAACGCCGACGAAACTGAAAGCCTTAGCAACGGCAGCAGCAGATGACACTTCCTCCTCGACATCCGAAGATCATTAAGGCATGCAAGACATGCCGCCGCCAGGAGAGTTCGCTGTCGCTGGGATATGCCTCCTTCTCTCGCGCCTGCTGGCAACACCGCTAGATTAGGGTTTAGTTTAAATTTAGTTAAATTTCATTTAAGTTTTGAAATGTTGTTTGTCAAATTTTGTTTCAACTTTGTTAAATGTATTTCAAATTCAATAAATATCGCTGGTTCATCCAATTTTAAGTTTCAATTTTTTTCTTCCAAAAACCTATTGGTAGCTACCGGTGAGGCGAGCCGCTCCCAGAAGGCGGCAACACGTGCCGGCGCACCCAATAACACTTGTCCGGCAAGTGAGTGTGTCGGACGTTCTATTGGGCGCACCAGTGGAGATGCCCTAACAGATGAGATATTCATCGTCCTTCAAGTGTTAATTTAATTTATTGTATGATGCAGATATGAATGTCACGATCGTTTCATTAATTAGAATATTAAAGACCATACAAATAGCTGAATAAGATATAATTCGTCAATAAATATGCATTGTGGCTACTATAACTTCGAATGGAACACACTACGAGTGAAAACAGAGGGGCTAACCAATTACAGCACAATCCTTATGTGATGAGAAGAGAAGACGGATCCCACCAAAAATCAAAACCTTCACCTAGCTATACATTGCTAAGTGACATGCGCCAGAATGTCATCTCCACAGAAGCATTGGCTGGAATATATTGCATTACTAACCCAATTACTTAATGCCAACAATGAATTGATGAATCAACCATGAATTGTGTCAAAAATCACAAATATAGTGCGCAAAGCACCACCAGTTCCTAAGGCTTACAGACCATCTTGGATTCTGTTAGACACTGTCCTGGCTTGTCCGATGGAGTCAATGGGCTGAAAATATGGCATCAGTTGCTAAGTTAAGGTAGGTGATATCATGGTTTCTGATGCACTGCTGGTTGTTCTTCTAATTTGTTGGACCTCTCTTGTTCAACACTCGCAGCACCTGGCTCGTCTATGGCCATCAAACTTGCATCAGTAGGCTACAGATGAGAATCACCAGATAGGGCAGTTGTGGTTAGAGCGCGATCCAGAACTTCAAAAATTAGCGGTCTAGGCAGTTGTGCAATGGCATGTATACTGGAGTTCTAGTTATGTGAAATGTCCAATTCTACTAGAGTTCTTCCAATACTATGTTCACATAACAAAAATAAACTTACAGGGGTTTGCTTCGAGGAGCCAGCTCCATCAGCCACAGGTTCTGTGTCCCTCGCTTGTTCTGCAGCAACTCCCTTACCATCCTACAGGATACCAACAATAAATTTACAAACAATAAATGATACAGTATCTACAGAACTCGTGTCAGTTAATACATGAATGACGCTCTTTTACAATTGGTCCAAGAAGCAGGAACCCTTGAAGTAAAATAAACATTACATGAGTTTCACAGGCTGACACAAAGAAAATACACGATATACATGGCCCTGTGAGAATTGCTTAACTACGCTATATACACAAAGAAAAAACATTTCTCTGTGGCCGCCCTATGCTAAATGGTTAAGCAAGGGCTGAGGTACCATCTTAAGGCACCTTTTTGCTGAAGCAACGCCTTAGAAACCAAGCATGAGTTCAGACCCCACAAACCCAAAACCCTGAAGTACCTGACACTCTAATACAGTTACAGGTATGGATTAAGGTTATTAACACTTTTCCATAGGACGCTAACATAACTAAACACTAAGCAATAAACAGCCACGACATTATCGAGTTTTAATTCACTTAAGCTAGTCTAATTCTAATGTTTAATTTGACATATTAGACAACTTCATAGGATCCAGAAGTGTCACACGCAACCAAGATTATAATTCCAAATGCTGGGCTGTATATCAACTCTCCATGAATGTCTTCTACAGCTCCCAACTATATTAACATGTTTCTGGTAAAAATAAAAGGCATAATATATTTCCATTCTGCAATAGATATAAAGCAACTTGTACATAAACCCTTTTTATTTATTTAATAGTCTAATGCAGTAGGAGCCTCTCACCCCTTCCTACAGTTTGTTGGCTAAGACAAAAAGGATAAACAGCAGCATGCATTATAGACATCAAGTATACATGTCTGCAAGCATATTAGCAGACACTATATATCAAAACAATTATAACTTTCTGCATATACCATTAAATCGGTACGAGTCAAAATAGAGGTAAAGTACCTGATCTGTCGCCTCGGTTTCAGCAGAATCTCTCTTAGCTCTCGCACTCTGAATACTACTCCTCCTACAGGAGAAAATGACAGACATCAGAACACATGGTATTGCTATAAATAATCACCGGAACGATTAAGGAACCAAATAAAAAGAACACCTTTCAGAGTCCTCCAGAGGTTTGGCATCATCCATTTCCACATCAGAATCAGCATGGTGCCTTTCATCGGGATTCTCTAGATCTTCATCTTGCTGTACCCAACACAAATGCAACTTAGCCAATATATGATTGTGCTAGCCATGCTGCTTTGAGAAGTACAACTACAGTCAATGAGCATTACTGATCACATCCAGAGCTGACACATAGCTCTACCAAAAGGTCATGAGGTCAACATGGTTCCACACTTCCACCGTAACAAGACAAATAAAATAGCTCCTAGCAATGAACCAAATGTTCGAACAAGTAAACAGAAGAAAAACAAAATAGAGATAACTGACAAGGTTAGCGAGTTTTAAGGCTTATCAACTGGATCACATCAGACAATTGATCATGTATTATCTAAACTAGCAAACAAGTCCGTGCGTTGCAACGGGCACACACATTTTGACCTAATTTGGAGATAATATATTACTTGCTATCGCAGCAAGTCGGAAAGATGAATGGCAACAACAAACCACTGGCCGGGTTCACATCTTTTCCCCAAAATCTTCTAAAAAGCAGTTCCATGGAGGCCCTCAAAGATTGCACGTCACACAACTATCCATATGAATACATTTGTTGATTCGGACAAATTACTTCGATTTGACTTATATAAAAAATGATACAATAATCAAATTAAATGGTCCATCATATCCCAAATAAAAACATCAATTGTGAATTACAACAATTTCCTTAATAAACATACTTTCTTATAGCCAATTGAGAACCTATTAGCATAATCATTTGCAACATGTTGGTTGAAATATTTTTTTTTGCTAACAGAGGAAATACATCAGATCTTACAGAAAGACCCAGAACTTAAAGAAAATTAAAACAAGGTCCACTGGATCTCGGCGACGAAGACGATGACGAAGCTGCCGTTGACGCGCCGCTGCCCAAGCTCCCCAAACCTTGGATCGCCGGAGCCCACCACGAGGCAGACGGGAAGTCTCCAACACCGCCTCCGAAGAGACTACTGCCGACGCCGCCAGCGCCGTCGCGAAGATCTGACGCACCACCTCCGGATCGAACTCACCCAGATCCGCCGCTCCCGGATCTGGCCGTGGTGAACGGAGCCAAAGAAATCCACCGATTTCCGGAATCCGAGAAGTAGCGCGCGTGACGACCGGCCTCCATGGAGCACCGTCGCCGAAGGGGAACCGCACCGACACCAAAACCTGCACCGACAGCTCCTCCACCTCCCAGACGCCGGCGGCCGGAGAACCACCAAACCCTACCCTATATACACACCGTGAGACGGGCTTCCCCCACCCTCCCGCCGCCGAAGCAGCCGACGGAGAGGGAAGAACCCACGCCTCAACGGCGGCGAGGATGAGACGACGGCCGACTCTCAAAAAATCGCCTTCTCTGGTTACTGTAGCGGAGGAAGGGATGAGGACGACGCTCTCTTAACATGTAAAGCAAATGAACTCTACAAATGGCTCCTTTAAAAGTAATTTGTAAGAGGTTACATGTAGATTTGTCTGAATCTAGGAACGACAAGCACAAAAGGTATGTCTAGAAATTCCTGTACCATTCCATTCGAATCATACACAAAATAATGTAAATCTTCTAGCATGGTTCATTAACAAATTTCATCACAGATGAACAAATTGTTCTGGAGCTCTAAATAATACGCATCCAACGACAAATTTTGAAGTCGATTAAACATTATAGACAAAATTTGCAGTGATAGTACACAATATACATGGTGATTAACAGATTAGTTCAAAGATAGTTAGTCGACCTTAACAAAGGAACAAGCTGCACAAAGAGTATTCATAGTTTCATACTCATAACACCTACTCCCTCCGTTCCAAAAAGGATGACTTCCATTTGTGAAATATTGGATGTATCAAGAAATACTATATGTCTATATACATCCAGTTTTGCACAAATGGAAGTCATTCTTTTTAGAACGGGGGGTGAATTATGAAGCATTAGTTGGCTGCGTGAACTGGGCAGAGAACTTCCTTACACACCAATGGACAAAAGACATACTCCCTCCGTCCAATAATATCCGTCTCAAGTTTGATAAAAAGTGGATGTATCCATACATGTATAATATACACAGCAAAATGAAGAAAAGAATTAAATTAGGCAAGGAAAAACAGCATATCCTAACTTTCATTGCGCATTCATACATCTAGGAATTATGAAGCATTAGTTGGCTGCGTGAACTGGGCAGAGAACTTTCTTACAAATTTAATCAAATAGACAGATTTACAATTCCAGCATCAATGGACCAAAGACAGGTAATATACACAGAAAATGAACAAAAGAAGTAAATTAGGCAAGGACAAACTGCAAGTCGCATCTTTCGGTGTGCATCCATACAGGCCGGACTGAATGCATGAGCGCAAGGATTGGCATGGACATGGTATTTTAGTGGTTTTTAAAACAGAAAAAAACCATCTACTAACTTTTGCCGATACTTCTATTTACAAATTATTGTGATGTTCAAATAACCCTCTCGCTATTTATCATCTAACCTAGCCCACCAAACTAGGAGGTGACTGCTGGGCGACCAATTTCAGAAGGTAGTTCTGAAAACATGAATATGAGTATTGACAAATGGGCTACCACGTCACCAGATTGGTTCTCATCTCATATTCTTCTTCCCGCCTCTTCCTCCTCCCCATCCGAGTCCCACTCCCAATTTCTTCATCCTTTGCAGCATCAAAACCCCTTCCGCCATACACAGGCACACAGCACCTTCACAGATATTTTCTCTGTAGCTTGCCGCCTCCAAGCAACCTCCTCGTCGACATGGCCACAACCATCCCTAGACCACCTCAGGACACCACAGCCTGTTGTTGCCAGAGTTTTACCACCATCCTGTTTTGGTGTGTCGCGCCACCAGCCAGGCTGTTGCTGGACGCGTGTCTGATACACCATGCAGGGACCCCAAACACAAGTTCATGTTTGCAGAGGTGTGCTGTGGGGATGCATTTCCTTCAACTGGCTCATGCAAAAGCTGCCTTGTGAAAAGTACTAGAGGAATGATTGATTGGACTGCTCTAGTTGGGGTGTAACTATTTGAATGGAAATTTCCGTGCCATTTGATAAACTGATTACTAATTTAGGCCCATTTGGATCTGTTTTGTGCGTCAACCGCGCGTGTGCACATGAGGTCTTGAGGAGAAGGAGCCAACACAACAATGCAAGGATAGTACTCCCTCCGTTCCTAAATATAAGATGTTTTAGACATTTCACATGTTGACTAGATGCGGATTGAAATGAGTGAACGTACACACTAAAACATGTCTAGATACATGTGAATCTGGAAAAAGGCTAAAACACCTTATATTTAGGAACGGAGGGAGTAGCTGGGACACGATTAGGAAGAGGTAACCAGCGGGCTTGGAGCGGGATGGCCACACGGCAGAGAGAGAGAGAGAGAGAGAGAGAGAGAGAGAGAGAGAGAGAGAGAGAGATGGCTTCGACGTATGCAAATCTGAGGCGGAAATAGTTTAGTGGTTATGTGAGCCTAGCCAATAGTTTGAGGGGGTTAAGTGATGTTTGCTCTTGTAGGAGAGACCCAGTGCTAGAAGCTCTCACACCAGGTGGGGTCTGGGGGAGGATTATACGAGTCAAGCCTTACCCCTGCAAAGTGCAATGCAGAGAGGCTGAGTCGAACCCAGGACCTCTTGGCACAAGTGGGGAGTACTTCACCACTGCGCCAGGCCTGTCCTTCTGATGTTTTCTCTTGTATTTACAGAAATTTTACATCTGTGATCTTTGCAGTTTCCAGTAGGACAACTAACACTTTAGGAGAACCAAATTCAACGTTCTCCCTCCACACAAATGGTCACAGTCAGTGTAGTTCAGATTAACTAGATCAATGGTGTGAAAGCCTTTCATTATTATATCTGATGTATGCCAGAGTAAAGGAAATAGTTACTCGAAATATCACCTCAGGTTGCTCGGCCTCAGGTGGACGCTCTTGAAATTGGACACTAGGAGCATGTCGGAGTTTTGTAAGATTGTCGAGAAGCCTTGATCTTATTTCATCCAATTGCCTGTGCGTGTTTTTGTTCTCCATGTTACTTGGTGCAACATGAAGAGTATAATCCGGACCAAAATACTCATAATACTCATTTAGAGGCATCTTGTCAGCGAGCTCATGGCCTAGTGCCACTCCTGTCTGCTCAAACAAAGGGCAAAAAGGAACATCAGTAATTGTAATTGTGAAAACTGGAAAAGCATATATGTAGAGAAAGCAATAGAACCCCCAAACACTTCAAATACCTCTCTGTTAATGATAATTTGTATATCACATTCTAACTTTTTCGTGATACAAATTATATTCAACTGTACATTAGACAGATAGGTAAGTGAAAAACAAAAGGGGTTGGCCATTAAAGAAATAAGCGTTATATATTTCATGCAGTACAAAAAATAGAAACATATTTTATTATTGAACAGTAAATAAAAATAATACTTGAAGTATCAAAATGACATTACAAGCATTTGTTTCAACTAAGGAATAACTAAACCATTACAAGATAGTAAATACTATAGTCCAGCGGTTGACTATGGCGCATACTGTTCTACACACATTCTCATAAATCCATCCAATATTTCTGCACTGTTTCATCTAAAAATATTTATTCTACAGCTTATTTATACACTATTGTCATATTTAATCCCAAAATATCTCTTCTATATACTATTGATATAAATGAATTTCATTTGTGTTAATGCTATCAAGCCCTGTCATTGGTTGCGTACTATATCCGGCCACTGGCATGCTAAATTCCAGGCCCTACCACCTGCAGTCTACAAAACTTGAGAACATGGTAGCCACTAATGTTATATTGTTTAAGTCATTGTGGCTCCGTGTGTCGGCCCAGTGGAAACCAGGGTACCATGGGCCGGCCTGCCACAGCCCTCGACGTTCTGCGGAAATTCTGCTAAGGACCAGGCGTTCAGCCTGACGAGCCTCGCGAGGGACTTTTCCCTCGCGAGGGCTTCTTCACTCTGCTGAGCTTTTCTGCTAAGGACCAGACGCTCGGCCTGATGGGCCTCGTGAGGGAGTTTTCCCTCGAGAGGGTCATCTGCTGCCCGGAAAATCGCTAAGTCCTGGCGCACGTCTGCGTCGCCCTCGCGAGGGAAGGTACTACAGAACCTCGGCGAGGCACCTGGCCCTCGCGGGGTTCCTTCAAGTGGAAGCAAGCTCTGCACCCACTGCAGGGCGCACATGGTCTCTGCGCATCGCCGCAGAGTGATGCGCGCGCCTGCGTGCGATGACGACGACGCCGCAGTTGCCATTCTCGTGTATAAAGCAGTCAACAAAGCTGGGGCAAGCAAAGCGGACTCCCAGTATTGCCACTTTGGTGATAAGGGGACCGGCGCCCGCTACGCTCCAAGCCGACGTCACCGTGGGACAGACCTCTGCAGCGCCAGCCCATCGTCCTGGATGGATGGTGGCTTTTTCTGCCAAGAAGACGTTGCTCTCTGCCATGGACCGCGTCCATCGACAACCCCGACGCCGTGCACTGCGCTCCACCTTTGCCATCATGTGGAATCCCTTCCCGCCTGTGTTTTCGGGGAAGAGGACCGGGGCAGTATAAAAGGAGGCGGCGTATGACCAAGGAAGGGGATCGATTCATTCCACACTCAATCAGCTACATCGCAAGGTAGAAGACGGAGCTCCTTCCACCATAGTTCACGATAGCCATAGCAGAGCCCTCGGCAAGCTCGTTGTACTGTAACCTCTCCAAGCAGTGCAATACAACATAGTAGGACGTAGGGTCTTTACACCTCGCGGTGGGCCTGAACCTGGGTAGCGGCTCGTGTTCACTCTCTGTCGTGATGTCCCTCACCGAGCTCGACGAGCACCGTCGCCGAGGTTGTTGAGGTTTGTTTGACGTTGTGTTCAGTTGTGTTCAGCCTCTTACTCGATTCCTGGCATCAGAGAGACACCCCTAGTTCCTTGGGACTAGTCTCCGACATTTGGCGCACCAGGTAGGGGGCTGAGGCGCGTCTTCAACTCTTCGACCTCTCCGAGCCATGGCTGACACGCGAGCAGAGCGTCTCGCGCGACGGACGTCTGGCAGAGCCACGACCGAGCCCGCCGCCAACAACAACGCGTGGTCGCCCACGCGCCAACCGCGCTTCAGAGCGCAACGCCGAGCCGCGCGTCGAGCACCCTGAGGACGACGGCGGCAACGGCAGCGGCAACGACGACGACGGCGAGGGAGCTTCCTCCCAGCACCCGTCCAGGCGCGAGAGCGCCTCCACGCAGAGCCGGGTGGCGCCCAGTCCAGCCACTGCGCTACTCATGGCGCAGGAGCTGCGCTACCGCCCCACGCAGGCGGGCCACGACAACTGGCTCGGGCGCCTCGAGGAGCTCATCAACGCCGCCGCCGTTCCTGCCGCACCTACTCCAACGCCAGCGCCCTCTCGCTCGCTGGTGCGCCACTCCGGACGCGAAGGGAACATAGCGCACGCGCTCCTCCTCCCCTCCGCCTCCGCCACCACCTCCTCCAGCTGGAGCTCCGGCGGGGAACCCGCGCCGCGTCGCACGCATCCTCGCCGCACGACTGCCAGATTGTGCAGCGAACTCCAGCGGATGCGCGCGTGGAGATCGAGCGCCAGCGGGACCGCCACAACCGCGTCGTCCAGGAGATTGCAGCCGCAGGCCGCCAGAACCGCGGCGCGCTCGCTGGCGGCGCTGTGACATACGCCACAGGCTGCACCGCCTTCACCCGCAACTTGCGCCGCGTCGTCTGGCCGGTGAAGTTCAAGCCAGATCTCCCTCCGCGCTACGACGGCAGGACCAACCCTCTGGAGTTCCTGCAGCTCTACACCGTCTCCATCCAGGCCGCGGGAGGCGACGACAAGGTGATGGCCAACTGGCTCTCCATGGCGCTCAAGGACTCAGCGCTCTCATGGCTCATGAACCTCCCCGAGAACACCATCGACACGTGGGAGGACCTCTGCAAGGTCTTCGTCGCCAACTTCAAGGGCACTACGAGCGCGCACTCACCTACAACGATCTCGCGCGGTGCGCCAGAAGCCAGACGAGACCCTCCGCAGGTACATCCAGCGCTTCAGCCAGGTCCGCAACAAGATTCCGAACATCCCGGACTCGCACGTCATCTCTGCCTTCAGGAGGGCGTCACGAACCGCAGGATGCTCGAGAAGCTCGGCATCCACGACACCCTCACCTCAGTGGTGAAGCTCTTCGACCTGGCGGACAAGTGCGCCAAGGCTGAAGAGGGCCTCCTCTTCGTCAAGAAAGAAACGGAGGAAGAGCCTCCTGAGGGGTCCAGGAGCAGGAGGAAGCCTGTCGAGAAGCGCAAGACCACCGCCATCCTCGCGGCAGAGCCTGACGCCAAGCAGCCTCGCGAGGCCTCTCCGGCGGCTGACGAGAAGAAAGTGGACAATCGCCCATTCTGCATCTACCACAACAGGCACAACCACGCGACTGAAGACTGCTGGGAGCTCAAGCAGCTCAGCAAGGAACGCGAGAAGAACCAAGGCCGCGGCGGCCGCGGCGGAGGCCGTGGCGGCCGCGGGGCGGGCGCCACAACTTCCAGCAGAGGGCTCAGGCGAACCCCGCCGGGCGAAACGGCAATCTCCCTGACGAGAACCCTGGGGGCTACCAGGCCCCTCAGGGGGCAATAGCGTGCATCCTCGGCGGGTCTCAGGCGCCCAAGTCCAACAACCACTTCAAGCAGTTCTCTCGCGAGGTCAACGCCGCGCTTCCAGGGATTGAGGCGTCCCAACCCCTCAAGTGGTCGCAATACACCATTGCCTTCGACTCCAAGGACCACCCAAGTCGACCAAGGCTGTCGGCACCATCCCTCTGGTGTGCACTCCCATCATCAACAACATCGCCGTCGCCAAGACGCTCATAGATGGGGGTGCAGGCTTGAACGTCATCTCTGTCGAGACCTTCGAACAGCTTCAAGTGCCATACGAGTGGCTGATGCCCTCCAGGCCCTTCACGGGGGTGACAAGTGGCTCCACCACACGCTGGGGCAGGTGAGGCTCGCGGTCACCTTCGGCACGCCGCAGAACTACCGCACCGAGCAGATCGACTTCGACGTCGCGCACATTGGCCTGCCCTACAACGCCATCCTCGGCTACCCCGCCCTCGCGAAGTTCATGGCCGTCACTCACCACGCGTACAACATCGTCAAGCTTCCCAGCGGCGGCACCATCTCCATCCACGGTCAAGTCCAGGACGCAATGCGCTCTGTCGAGACCGCCTACAAGGCCGCTGCCGTGGCATTCCCTGCTGACGAGGACATGGAGCCCCTCGAGAGGCCCGCGAAGAAGAAGCAGCTGTTTTCACAGGAGCAGGCAGCACGAAGAAGGTGTCGCTGGACGCCAGCGGCTCGGGGGCTAGCGTCACCATAGGCGCTGGCTTGCCTCCCAAATAGGAAAGCGCGCTCGTCGCCTTCCTCAGGGCAAACTCTGACATGTTCGCATGGACACCGTCAGAGATGTCCGGAGTACCGAGGGAGGTGATCGAGCACCACTTAGCCGTGTGTCCAAACGCACGCCCCGTGAAGCAGAAAGCGCGGCGCCAGGCGCCAGAGAAGCAAGAGTTCATCATCAAGGAAGTAGAGAAGTTGAAAGAAGCACGCATAATTCGAGAAGTTGCACACCCCACATGGCTCTCCAACACGGTGGTCGTCCCCAAGCACACCGGGGGCGGCAGGCTCTGCATCGACTACACCGACATCAACAAGGCCTGCCCCAAGGACCCGTACCCATGCCCAGAATAGACCAAATCGTGGACTCCACCGCCGGCTGCGATCTCCTCTGTTTTCTGGATGCCTTCTCAGGCTACCACCAGATCAAGATGGCGAAGGAGGATGAGGAGAAGACAGCATTTCTCACCCCTTGTGGTGTGTATTGCTACGTCTGCATGCCTTTGGCCTGAAGAACGCCGGCGCCACCTTCCAGAGGCTCATGAGGACGGCCTTGGGGGCTCAGATGGGGAGAAACGCAGAAGCCTACGTCGACGACATCGTGGTCAAGACTCGCGAAGAGCACACCCTCATGGAGGACCTCGAGGAGACCTTTGCCAACCTGCGCAAGGTAAACATCAAGCTGAACCCCGCCAAGTGCGTCTTCGGGGTACCATCAGGCAAACTCCTCGGGTTCCTAGTGTCCCACCGCGGCATAGAAGCAAATCCGACAAGATCAAGGCCATAGAAGAAATGCAGCCACCTCGTCGCCTCAAGGACATGCAACGCTTGGCGGGATGCATGGCCAGCCTAGGCCGCTTCATCTCCAAGTTCGGCGAGAGGGCCTGCCATTTTTCAAGATCATGAAGAGGTCTGGCACGTTCAAGTGGACACCGGAGGCGGACAAGCATTTGAAGACCTGAAGAAGTACTTGGCCAGCCCACCTGTCATGGTCGCCCCAAGGCCTGGCGAGCATCTGAAGCTGTACTTATCAGCCACTCCACAAACAGCAAGCGCGGTCTTGGTGGCAGAAAGGGAAGAGCCAGTCCTCGCCAAGAAGGACACTGCCACGCCAAGCCCAGAGCCTCCCGACAAGGAAGCACCCTCTTCAGGCCCCGAGCCTCAAGTCGAGCCCGCGCAACCAGCAGGCACCCTCGCCGAGGGTTCGCCACAAGAAAACCTCGACAAGGCCCCTGAGGAGCCCAGCGCTGCACCACCATCGACAACGCTGTCGAGCATCCCGTCTACTTCGTCAGCACGGTGCTGCGAGATGCTCGCGAGCGATACACCATGCAGCAGAAGCTCCTCCTCGCGCTCCTCATCGCTTCCAGGAAGCTGCGCCACTACTTCCAGGGCCACCCCATCACGGTGGTCACATCATTCCCCTGGAGCAAATCCTGCGCAACCCAAACGCCACTGATCGCGTCGCAGGGTGGAACATCGAGCTACAACCCTTTGGCCTGCGCTTCGACACCACCAGAGTCATCAAGGAAGGGCATTGGCGGACTTCGTCGCCGAATGGACGGACACGCAGCAAGAAGAGCCTCAAGAGGCAGAAACCACGCCATCTGGAGACACAGTGCCAAACCACTGGACCATGCACTTCGACGGGGCATTCGCATGCCAGAACGCAGGGGCTGGCGTCGTCCTGACCTCACCAAAAGGCGACAAGCTCTACTACGCCGTCCAGCTGTGCTTCACGACTGACAAGGTCTCCAACAACATCGCCGAGTACGAAGGCCTCCTCGCCGGGCTCAGAGCCGCAATCGCCCTCGGCATCAAGCACTTACTCATCAAGGGTGATTCCCAGCTCCTCGTCAACTTCTCCAACAAGAGCTACACGCCTAAGGACGGTCACATGACCGCTTACCTCGAGGAGGTTCGCAAGCTCGAGAAGCACTTCAAGGGGATGGAGCTCAGGCACATCCCGCGAAGGAGAACCAGGAGGCTGATGACATCGCCAGGCGAGCGTCGCGGAGAGAGGCCCAGCAGGCAGGCGTGTTCGAGGAAAGGCTTACCAGGGCGTCGGTGAAACAGCCAAAAGAAGCAGCCACGTGGACATCGACGAAGAGCTCCCATTAGCACCAACATCTGGAGCACCGAGCTGCGGTCCGCCCTCAGGAGAACGCCTGTTGTTGGCCATGACACATCAAGAGACGGGCTGGATCGACGAGATCAAGGAGTACCTCAGGGACGGAGTCCTCCCTGAAGAGGATGCAGAAGCAGAGAGAATTGCTCGACAGGCCAAGTCATACTGCCTTCACGAGGGAGACCTGTACCGCAAACGTCCAAATGGAGTTGCATTGAAATGCGTCCCCCTGAAGAAGGCCGCCAGCTGATCAAGGACATACACAGTGGAGAATGTGGCCATCATTCATCCTCGCGCACCCTCGCGGGGAAGGTCTTCAGGAGTGGATTCTACTGGCCCTCAGTGCTTCAAGATGCAACCACCGTTGTCCAAGCTTGCGAGGCATGCCAATTCCACGCCAAGCAGGTCCACCAGCCTGCACTGGGGCTCCAAACCATCCCGCTCTCCTGGCCCTTCGCGGTCTGGGGGCTGGACATCCTGGGACCGTTCCCACGCTCCAGCGGGGGCTACCGCTACCTCTACGTCGCCATTGACAAGTTCACCAAATGGGCGGAGGTCGAAGCGGTGCGCAGCATACCGGCGAGATCAGCGGTGAAATTCATCAGAGGCCTGGCCTGCCGCTTCGGCGTGCCAAATCGCATCATCACCGACAACGGCTCACAGTTCACCAGTGGCATCTTCAGGGCCTACTGCGAAAGCCTCGGCACCCGGCTCTGCTTCGCCTCGGTGGCTCACCCACGAAGCAATGGGCAAGCTGAGCGAGCAAACGCTGAAGTGCTCAAGGGCCTCAAGACAAGAAGCTTCAACCGCCTCAAGGCCCACGGCAAGAACTGGATTGAAGAACTCCCATCTGTGCTCTGGTCCATCCGCACCACTGCCACGAAGCCCACTGGAGAAACGCCGTTCGCCCTCGTCTATGGCGCTGAAGCAGTCCTCCCCACCGAGATCAAGCATGGGTCCCCACGGATCCTTGCTTTCAACGAGGACGACCAGAAGAACTCCACAACGACGACCTGCTGCTGCTCGATGGACTACGTCGCCGTGCTGCCCTCCGGGCGGCAAAGTACCAGCAAGATCTGCGCCGCTACCACAGCCGCCACATACGCCCGCGCACCCTCGAGACAGGCGATCTCGTCCTGAGGAGGATACTCTCCAGAGAGGGCCTCCACAAGCTCTCGCCCATGTGGGAAGGCCCCTACAGGGTCGCGCACATCGCCAGGCCCGGCGCGGTACGACTCGAGACGGAAGACGGCACCCCGGTCAAAAACCCGTGGAACATCGAGCATCTACGCAAGTTCTACCCGTGATCACGTCGCGGCAGGCATTTTTTGTCTCAAGAGGGAAGCATGCATCTTCACCTCCCAGCTTCACAAAAGCTTTTCCCTCCACGAGGGCCATCTCCACTGAGCTCTCTCTACAACGCGTCGCCACGGGCCGCGAGAAGCCTCAGCCACTCCGTGTGGAACCCCATGCCCAGACATGGCGGACTTTATCTTGGCCACGCCAAGTGTAATGAACAATTTCGGTTCACATGAACCTTTGCGCCTCAGCGCCGTTATGTAATATTGCTTGGTGAGTTGTTTTTCTTACGTTCATTCGCGCTCACATTTTTCCCCATGCGCACCTCGCGAGCGGGGGCTGAGCACGGTGTCTGTGCCTCGGGAGCATCCCAGCAGCATCGCAAAACCCAAAGGATCCGAGCTCTAACTCGTGGTTCTCCGCCCACGACCGTTATCTCACCAAAGAGCTCTGACTCATGGGCCTGCTCCCATGCACGTCACCTCACCAAGGACCTTGGTGCTTACTCTCCTCGTGAGATACACATGAGGAAACCTATGAGCGCGCATGAGTTGTACAACCGTGCATTGCTTGTGGGTATGCCTCTTGTCCAACGCAGGGAACAAGACGCCCTACAAGGCTGCGGAGCTCCAAACCAGCCTCAGGCAACCTCGAGAGGGAAAACGCCTCACCAGGGAACACAACACCCTCTACGAGACAAACGTCTCGCAAAGCTAAGTCCAGAACTTACGCCTCATGAGTTTCTCTCTCGCTGGTTTTGTCGCCCCTCGAGCCTCTCTTTTCTCTCTTACGCCTCATGGGCTGCTTGCACGTCAAAGGGGAGCTCCCGAGCATCGTGCCTCGAGAGCTCTTACCTCTCTAAGCCTTACGCACCCCCCGGCCTTGTCGAGCCCTGACTCCGGCATACCGAAGCGGCGGTGCTATTTGCGCTGAAAGCAGGGTCCTAACGACGTAGAGCGAAAAAGACATGAGGAAGAGATAAAAGGCCTCCCGAGGGGCGCTCACACTTGCACATAATAAAGTGTCTTACAAGCCATTACAAATGAAAATAGCAAATCCTAAGATACATGGTGCTCCAGGCACATCTCTCCGCAGGAGCAACTCAAGCAGCAGGGCTGTCATCGTCTCGCTGTCGACAGCTTCATCGTCTCCTCCTCAGCGCCTGCCTCGCCGTCGCCCTCCTGGGCCGGGTCCTCCTCGACCTCAGCCCTCTTGAAGCGCTGGACATACTTCTCCACGTCTTCCCACACCGAGGCGTCCAGCTTCGAGGTGAGCCTCTGCTCCAGGGGCTCCGTCACAGTCGTGAAGTCGAAGCTGGGATGGAGATGCGCAAGGTTGGCGAAGATGCGGCCGACCGCGACGCCAAGGAGCTCGCGGCTCTCAGTGTCGACCAGGTCGTCGAGGCTTGTCACGACCTCCTCAAGGCTGGTGAGAAGCTGCTCGAAGAAGCCGAGATAGGTGGCGACATCAGCATTCCCCTCGACAGAGAGCGAGGGGGCCTTGGCTCCTAAGCGGTCCGCGACAGCCCGCGCGCGGGCCACCAGAGAGCGGAACATACGCTCTCGCTGGCGCGACAAGACCCGCGCAGCCTGAGCACTCCCGGGCCTCCTCGACGAGCTCCACCACAGGCGCCACCTGCTGCTGCATATCAGTCATGTCCTGCGTCAGAGAGGCAAGGTCCTGCTCCGCGCGGGCCTGGGCGTCCTTGGCAGCCTGAAGGCGGAGTCAGACCGCTTCTTCTCCCGCTCGAGCTCCCTGATGCGAGCGTTGAGCTCGTCGCGCTTCTTCGTGAAGCGCTCCTCCTGCAGCTTGGCCTTCCTCGCGAACTCCTTGGAGCAGTTGTCGGAAGAGCTTCTCCTTAGTTGCGGACTCCTCCTTCATCTTTCCTCCTTCACGCGGAGGTTCTCGTTGGTCTTCAGGAGGCGCTTCTGGTAGAAGTCCTCGTCCTGGGCCATCTTGCTCTCGCGAGACTCCAGGCTCTCCCGCTGCGCGGACAGGTCTCTCTCGACTTGCTCGACCTGCTCCTCGCGCTTGCGCAGCTCGGACTCGCGGAAGTCGAGGTCTTCCCCGCGCTTCACAATCAGCCCTCGCGAGCGTGCAGGTCCTCGCGGAACTTCTCCAAGTTCTGCCGCACGGTCTCTGACTCCGCGATGATCTTCGCCTCGCGGTCCATGAGCTCTTGTGCTTGGTGGTGACTGCCGCCTCGCGCGCCGCAAGCTCCTGTGCTTGGCCTCGGTCTCCGCCTCGAGGGCCTCGCGCTTAGCGCTCAAGTCCGCGAGGGTCTCTTCAGCCTCGCGGATCACGCTAGCGCGGGTCTCCTCAGGAAGCGCTGCGCCTCCTCACGCCGCGCCTGGGCCGCCTCATCCCCCGGCGGCAGCGCTCCACGGTCTCCTGAAGGCAGGCCCAGCCCCGCGCAAGCTCGACATCCTCTTCCGCCTTGGCACGGTCCTCCTCGGCGAGCTGGGCCTCAAGCCCGTCAAGCACCTCCCTCGCCGAGCGAAAGACGACGTCTCGGCGAACCGCAATTGGGCGCCGACCCCACAGGACCAAGGCCCACACATCGCAAGGGGACCAGAGGCACCGGCGCCTGCTGAGGACTCCAAAACGTCGCGCCTTGGGCTCGGGTGGCCTCGAGGCGCGCCTGGGGGCTCTGGTGAGAGCCCCCTCCTTATCCGCGTCGGGGGCTTTCTGGGGGCTCGGAACGCCCTCGCCATCAGCCCCGGCGTCCTTCTGCCCCTGGGGCACATTTTCCTCCCCTCCAGGGGCAGGATCGGCCTTCTCCACCGAGGCCGCCCCCGCCGCAGCCTCGGTGTCCACCACCGGCGCTTCAGGGCCCGCGTTTGGTGGAGGTGGCGGCGCGGTGCCTCCTCCATCTCAACATCGACGCGCACCTCCGCCGACGTCGCGGTCTTCGCCGCATCCTCCTCCGCCGGCGTCGCGGCCTTCGCCGCATCTTCCTCCGTCGCCTTCTCCTGCTGCGCAGGAGAAGCGCCAGGCCGCGCGGCCGGCGACGCCGTCGCCTCAGCTTTCTCCTCCTCGTGGTGTTCCTCCGCCTCGGGAGGTGGAGCCACTGTCTCAGGAGGAGGAGCGGTAGCCTCGTCAGGCACCGCTTCAGGTGTAGGCGCTGCAGACGCTGCTGCAGCGCTGGAGCCCTCTCCAACCTTCCGAAGCCTCCGCCGCTTCGGCTCCGCGGGACGCCTGGAGAAGAAAACGCTCAGAAATCCCTCGAGAGGGTCACTCGAGAACACATCAGAAAAGAGAGGAAGTACAAGACTTACGCGGCGGTGTCGATCCACCTCTTCGTCGTCCGCCGCACAGGCGGTGAACTGGGCTCCGCGCTCTTCTGGGCCTCGGCAGGCTTGTCTTGGCCCACCTTGGCACTGGCCTCCGCCTCCTCCCGAGCTCCGGCGTTCCTGTCGTGGATCGCCTTGGAGCGGGGCTCGCAGTGGCCAGAAGAGGCCTCATCGTCGTCGCTCTCCTCCTTCCCCTCGACGCGCCGCGAGGGGGCGACTAGGAACCGGTCGCCGCTGCCCGAGGAGATCTCGTGGATCTCGGCGTCAGGCGGCACGCCCCTCGAGGAGCTCGAGTTCCCCGCCGAGGAATGGGGGCCTCCTGAGGCGCCGGTCGCACCTGCGTCAGACTCCGCAGGCGTCTCCGTCGTCTCCTCCTGGCCATCAGCTGGCGCCGCCTGCGCCGCTGACTCCGGGTCTTCGCGGGGCCCAACTTGCCCCTCAGGCACCAGGCCCCATTGGTCGAACTCAGGCATCGTCTCCACGAACGTAACGCGAGGCCCAAGCTCAAACCTGTGGAGCGAAGCAGCGTTGTCGGCAGGCTTGGGGATGGACGGAGAAGTAAAGAGGACCTCCATGATGCCGTCCATTCCTCCGGTGAGAAGAGGGTAGCGCTCAGGCGCATCTTGCCCCTCTGGTTGTGTACAGCCACATGGGGTATGCATGCCTCTGGAGCGGAGCGATGCGACGCCTCACGAAGTCCCTGGCCACCATCTGCCCAGTGAGGCCAGCCTCGCGAAGGTCCGACATATGCTTCACCACGGGGCCAAGCGTTGAGCCCGTGAGTGTTTTGGAAGACCAGCTTGCCCTCTTCGTCGGGCGCCTCGGGCATCTCGAAGAAGGGACTCTGGCTCCCGATGTCCACGAGGAACCAGCGCTTGCGGTAGTTCTCCACCTTCTTGACACGTTGGTCACGGGATTCTCGCCGGCCCACGCAATGGGGATGTAGACGCCAGCCATGCCATCAATGATGCGAAAGGAGACGCACCCCGACCGCTCGTTGCTCGCCGTGAACCGGAGCGCGTAGAAGCTGCGGAAGAGGTTGACCAAGGGCGGAATGCCGATGTACGCCTCGCAGAGGTAGGCGAAGATGGAGAGGATGGGGATGTAGTTGGGGTGGAGGTGAAGAATCTGGATCTAGTAGCGCTCCAGAACCGCCAGGAAGAAGTCGGAGAAGGGAGGCACGAGCCCGGCGAGGAGGGTGTGCATGAAGATGGGGTAGAGGCTGCCGCAGGGGTTGTTCGACGGCTTGAGCACCGTGGCGCCGTGCTCGTTGCTTGCGGAGGTTGCCACGTGGCGAACCTTATCCAGCTGCGCCTCGGTGCCGATGCGGAAGCCGACCAGAGCCAGCTTGAGGTCGCCATCTTGCCGCATCGCGGCAGGCTCACTCGCCTGCATCACCGCCTTGCCCTTCTTGGAGACGGTGGCCTTCTTGGGCGCCATTGCAGTGGGATTGCGAAAGGAAGCTTGGAGATTTTTGCGTTGGGAAGAAAGGGGATGAATGGAGCAACGGCCGTCTGCGTCGAGCTCTCCGCCTTTTATCGGCTCATCGAGCCGTTGCCAAGACGTGGTGGGTCCCGCCACTACGCCCGTTACTACAGAGGATATCGTGGCATCGTGGGTAGCCACAGCTCTCCACGTATCTCGGGCCAGGCAGGCTTCTTTGGGCCCACGACGATTCGCCTGCGTTCGCGAAACTCCAGCGTGCACATCACGGGCCCGGGGGCTACTGTCGGCCAAGTGGAAACCAGGGTACCATGGGCCAGCCTGCCACAGCCCTCGACGTTCTGCGGAAATTCTGCTAAGGACCAGGCGTTCAGCCTGGCGAGCCTCGCGAGGGGTCCCTCGCGAGGGCTTCTTCACTCTGCTGAGCTTTTCTGCTAAGGACCAGACGCTCGGCCTGATGGGCCTCGTGAGGGAGTTTTCCCTCGAGAGGGTCATCTGCTGCCCGAAAAATCGCTAAGTCCTGGCGCACGTCTGCGTCGCCCTCGCGAGGCTTCCCTCGCGAGGCGTCAAGTACTACAGAACCTCGGCGAGGCACCTGGCCCTCGCGGGGTTCCTTCAAGTGGAAGCAAGCTCTGCACCCGCTGCAGGGCGCACATGGTCTCTGCGCACCGCCGCAGAGTGATGCGCGCGCCTGCGCGCGATGACGACGACGCCGCAGTTGCCATTCTCGTGTATAAAGCAGTCAACAAAGCTGGGGCAAGCAAAGCGGACTCCCAGTATTGCCACTTTGGTGATAAGGGGACCGGCGCCCGCTACGCTCCAAGCCGACGTCACCGTGGGGCACGCCACAGACCTCTGCAGCGCCAGCCCATCGTCCTGGATGGACGGTGGCTTTTTCTGCCAAGAAGACGTTCCTCTCTGCCATGGACCGCGTCCATGGACAACCCCGACGCCGTGCACTGTGCTCTACCTTTGCCACCATGCGGAATCCCTTCCCGCCTGCTGTTTTCGGAGAAGAGGACCGAGGCAGTATAAAAGGAGGCAGCGTACGACCAAGTAAGGGGATCGATTCATTCCACACTCAATCAGCTACGTCGCAAGGTAGAAGACGGAGCTCCTTCCACCATAGTTCACGATAGCCATAGCAGAGCCCTCGGCAAACTCGTTGTACTGTAACCTCTCCAAGCAGTGCAATACAACATAGCAGGACGTAGGGTCTTTACACCTCGCGGTGGGCCTGAACCTGGGTAGCGGCTCGTGTTCACTCTCTGTCGTGATGTCCCTCACCGAGCTCGACGAGCACCGTCGCCGAGGTTGTTGAGGGTTTGTTTGACGTTGTGTTCAGTTGTGTTCAGCCCCTTACTCGATTCCTGGCATCAGAGAGACACCCCTAGTCCCTTGGGACTATTCTCCGACACCGTGGCAACATCAAAAAAACTATCGCAGAAACCATTCAACTTTACTTTGCACTACAGTTTACAAGTTTCAATATCTAAGTATGCATTGAAAATTCATGATTTGCATTGAATAATAAGAAAATCATATTTATGCAGCAGCATGTTGAGGAACCAGAACGACGACGAAGCAGCCAAAGTTTTAGTGGCAACCAAATTGGTAAGCACACTTGTGGCAAAAGTTAGCTACCAAATGAGTCTATGACAGGTACGATAAAACTGAAGTGTGGGACGCCACAACTGTGGCTGCAACCTAACACTTTCCAAACTTGCCTGCCTAACCTTTGGCTACGTGTGGCCACAAACCTGCCAATAAAAAATGTGTTCTACGAAAATAAGCAGAGCAGCGATGTCCTGATAATTTCTTGAGGCAGAAACATGTTCAAATGCTTTAGGCCATATGCCCATATTTGTAAGAGGGGTTTATTATTGGTAAAATTCTGCTATTGAGTCCAAATTTGAAATGAACACCAAAACCTTTCCACGAAATGACGATTTTCCTAGAACCCTTTGTGGCTTTTAAACCCAGGTGTAAAACTCATGAGCTGATAATTTTCTCTTTTCAAAAAAGCAGACCTACAGCATAGTACTGCAATAACGCTTTATGGATATGATGAACAATTGTTAAGAATATCACATATAGACAAATATCAACATGCTTTATTTGCACTAGTACCATATGTAGAACAGAAGTAGGTTTGTATAACATTCATTTTTCACACAAGTAATCATAAGTGTCAAATCACTTTGACAAACCAGTGTGTCCATGTTGAATCACGTGCATGGTACGCATAATTGGTGCTACAGAGGATGCTAGAACTTTCTTATTTTACACAACCAGATGCTAGTACAACTACAACCTATTAGCAATTTAGCATGCAACTTTCTATTGTGCAACAGCATGTTGAGGGAGCAAAACAACGATGGTGTTATTGTAGCATATAACTGAAACATGGGTACCAACCAAAAAAGGGTCCTATGAGAAGAAGGTATGATGCAAAGCCAAGAATCATTATTACTTTATTAGGTGCAGGATGAGGGTGGTTGGTGACATAAATGAACAACGAGTGCTTGCTATGTCCTAACAATTTTCTGAGACCAAAAGATAATGGAATGTTTTATGGGTTTTAAACACGGGGCATTCAACCCATTAAGTTGATAGTTTTGTCTTTTCACTAAAACAAGGACCTACAGCGTCACCACATATGTACTGTACAGAAGCTTTACGGATATGATTATGTTATAAGCTGGCATAAGACATTTCTTAGCATATCAACAGTTGTTAGAGACATGTGTGGGATATTTTGTGTCGTAGTAGATACAAATGGTGTCAGTCCATTAAATTTTGTTCATAATTTTTTATGACTTTTAGGTTGTGTTCCTGTGGCTTCAGAGCAATGTTGCACCACATGCCATGGGAGCACTAGTAGCATATGTAGAAGAGAAGCAAGCTTAACATGGTATTTTCACATCGGTACTCATAAATGTCAAGTCACTTCACCAAGCTGGTTGTGTCCATGATAAATAATATACATGTTAGGTGTTGGTGATACAGAAGAACTTTCTTGTTTCATACAATCTGATGTATTCAACATAATTAATTAAAAATGCTATTGGAATAGGTAGAACAAAACACAGCATAAGTGGAAAGACTGTAGAAAATGTAATTTTGCATTAAATTTCTCATTTGATATCGTACCTCATAGCACCAACATCGTGCAACGTTTCTTATGGTATACCCGCCGCCACCAAGCAGCAGCACAGGGACATTGAAGGACCTCATGAATCTCACGCACTCCGCGTGCCCTTTAATGGATAGGTTGAAGCAGCCCAACCTGTCACCCGATAAGGAGTCTGCTCCGCACTGGAGCACCACGGCACCAGGGCGGAAAATCTCCATAACCTTTGCCATGATTGGCTTAAACAACGACTGGTAGCTCTCGTCATCGATACCATCATCCAGTGGGACATTCAGGGAGTAATGCTTCCCCTTGGAGTGCCCAACATCCCGGATGTCCCCTGTCCCTGGGAAATAATCCCCAAACTTGTGGAATGAGACCGTCATCACCCTGTCCGTGGTGTAAAACGCCTCCTCCACGCCGTCCCCGTGGTGGATATCGATATCTACATAGAGAACACGCTGCGAATAATACGGATAATTAGCACATTTTTAAGAGAACGTAATTATGCGGGATTGAGGGTGACAGATTAAGATGACAGGGGAAAGATACCTGGTGGTATTTGAGGAGCTCGAGGATGGCGAGGACGATGTCGTTGACGTAGCAGAATCCGGAGGCCTCGCACTTTTTGGCGTGGTGGAGTCCGCCGGCCCAGTTAATGGCGATGTCGTGGCCGTGGTTGAGCTTGACGGCGCCGCCGACGGAGCCGCCGGCGTAGGTCTGGCAGAAGCTGTAGAGGCCGTCGAAGACGGGGCAGTCCTCGCCGACGTTGAATCGCTTGAGCGCGCGGATCTGGTCGTGCTGCGTGTCGGGGGTGACGGAGCGGAGGAAGGAGACGTAGTCGTCGGCGTGGAAGCGGCAGAGGTCGCGGTCGCGGGCGGGGTGCGGCTTGAGCACCTGCATCTCGTCGAGGAGGCCGTAGTGGGCGAGCAGGGCGTGGGTCATGCGGATGCGGTGCGGCTTCATCGGGTGGCCCTGCCCGTAGTAGTAGTTGCCCACCTCCGAGTCGTAGAAGTAGCAGACGCGGCGCTTGGAGCCGTCCGTGCCGGTGGTGGGCAAGGAGTTTCCGCCGCCGCCGGCCGAGATGTCCATGGCGGCGCCGGGGAGGCGATTCTCTTCTCCGTGTGTTTTGTGCTTTGTGTATGTTTCTGGGTTTCGGCTCTCGGCGGCGTTTGAGTTGGGAGCCGGGAGACGAGGGCGTCGAGATGAGGGAATTTGGGGGAGGACGCCGCTAAAAGAGGAGAAAGGCTTTCGATTTGGGTATTCTGCACCCTGTACGGGCCGTTGGATTTGGGTATTGTTCAGCACAGGCCATTTGGGTATGAAGTTGTTGTGATAAAAAAAAACTCGTTCATTCCTTCTACTAAAATAAAACTCTACTCTCAGTTCAAAAAAAAAAAAACTTTATTCTCTTCTTTACAATGTACACCCTCCGTTCTTAGATATAAGATGTTGGTTTGAGATGTTGTAGGTTTGAAATGTTGTATAGATACGGACTGAGATGGGTGAACGTACATATTAAAACGTGTATAGATACATATGAATTTCAAAAAAAATAAAACATCTTACATTTAAAAACGGAGGAAGTAGTTTTATTTGTTGCGTATTTTTTATTTAATTTGCTAATAAGGCCTATCATGTAGAACAATGTTACAAATATTTCAATGTTCTCGCTCAGAACTTATCAAAATTGAAATCGTTCATCAGTTTGTCTTACCGAAACTATCCGCAACTTGATCACCAGTCGGCATATAAACCTAATATTATTAGAAGGTTATTACCAACTCTTAGTGATAATCTACTTCTTATATGTTTGGTCCTGACATGTAATATTGGGTTAGCTGACAGATACGATAACACCTAGATATCACATCACACCCAAGTTAGACACCACAAATTTTTATGGCTATTCATAATTACATGATTGATTTCATCCTATTCTCATCCATTCAATGTGTCTATAGGGGACTACTCACACATGTTGTACAAGGGTGAAGACATGACAATAGAGATTGGCTTGACGGTTATGGTGGCTATGGCGGTGTCGAAATCCCCTTCTCGAGTGTGGAGAGAGGAACCATTCTGGTCTCGAAAACAAAGATTGTGATGTCGGTGGCACTCTGTTTCGCGAAAATTTCTCTCTCTCTCTCTCCAAGAAGGATTTTTCTTTATATGAACTCATACGGCGAAAGGAGGCGGACACCAGAGCACCTAGCGGAGCTGGGCCCACAATGTCGCGGCCAAAAGGGCTTGCATGCGGTGAGCCCTCTGGCTCCGCCAAAAATGGGTTTATGGCACTCCTCTTTGCCTGGTGGAGTATATTTTCCACAAAACCTTCCAATATATTTGTGTTTTCCCTTTTTTCCTGCACAATAAAGATAGGAAGGTATTTCTGTTAAAAAAACATTTGTTTCAGGAGTTTTATTCCATATTTGGTAAGATTCCAGGCAAATCCATGATCAAAAGTGAATAAAATAAGTAGATACGTTTTGAACATGTTAGGACGTGAAACGCACCTCGCCTTAGTATAGTGGGAGGCACCACCGGTGCACGTGGTGGCGCCCAAGCTCCTTCCCCGGCCACCTCTGCCTATGGCCACCGCACATCAGACATGGTGCCCATGGCGATGCCCCCCCCCATGGTCCCATCAGACGTAGGCATCTCGAAGGAGGTTGACTTGGTGCTCCCTAATGCACGGCACGGATGATGATTTATACTCGTTGAGGGGCAGTTCGCTCAGCTGGAGATTGAGTCGGAAGGGAACAACGCCTTCACCATGCCCGTCTAGCTCTGCTCATTTATTTATCATGATTACTTAGATTATTTGAGATACATTTCGTTTGTAAGATCTATGAGAGAAAAAATATTCGTTAGTTCAACTCTTGAATTGACATTAGCTTATCGTTTATTAATTTCTCTATTTAAATATGATGTTCTTTTATGTTACGAAATAGATATGCATTTGTTTATGTAATGTTGATTCTTCCTTGCTCTATTATGTTAATTCATTGTAATATTTTAGAACACGTGTGTCGCCCCAATGGAGAAAGCATGCCTTGCAGATAATGGCTCGACAAAACCATCTTAAGAACGATAAGTATTTCAAGTAACTTCAAAAGTTTGCGAGTAGTATTATATCGATAATTGACTGCTTGCATTTAAAAAAACAGTTGGCTCCACACAAGCCACTATTATACTTTCCATAGCATTTACGTTTGTCACGGGTGACACGTTGTTGTGGCCGGAGGCTACTCAAACTCTCTTGAGTTTCAAAGCTATGAGCACAAATGGTTTTCATATTGGGGTCGATGACGAGGGTGGTAAAGGAATACCTCCTCATCACAAAGTGTGATGCAAATGGTAGCCATGTGTTCAAAAGGTTTCCTTCACAAAACACATGGCTTTACTACACGAAAATTGTAGCACAGCCACATACTCTCATCACTATATATACCGATGTATTGTATAGGGAGACACAACAATTCATAATAAAGATCATTCCACCAATTTCTTCTCTGTATCATTTAACTTTCGTATTGTGATTCATTCGTGTCTACGACTAATTCGACTACACTCTTGCCCAGTCGCTCCATGTTCTTGAACCGAATTCGCCGGGAAAGTTTGTGGATTGAAAAGGCAGCCTTTGATGTGCTTTAGTTTTCATTTGACTTGCGTCCCTTCAAAACCCAATCCCCAAGTTCCATTTGAGTTTTGCTCGATCTGAAATAAACAAACATCCCGAATATGAAACTTTGATAAAGCTTGGTTCATCCCCTGGCACGAAATATATACTTCCTCCATTCGCTCCTCCAGCCCTCGTGCATGCCCAAGTGCTCAACGTTGCATATATGCATAGCGACCAAGAATAGTAAGTAGGAGAGACTAAACACCAGCGAGAGGCATGCACGGGCCAAGCACGCGCCTTGAATTTGCTTCACTCATGGCGACAACACGCCGAAGCATGCGCGAGTTGCGCTCTCCTCTCTCGTCGCTTCACCACTCCCTAATTATGTACCACTCTCTTCTCGACACGGCCGGCCCCGCTATATATCCCTCCCGTCCCCGGCCACCTCGATCGAGCAATAACCCTGATGGAGCTCACCGTCCTACCTTCATATATACCTAAAATTCAAGGCCATCAAGGTAGGAGGAGCGGGAGCTCGATCGCAGCGGTAGTGTAAGGGAGCGATCGATCGAGAAGGTCGAGCTATATATATAGAATCAAATAGTAAAAAAAGTGAGCTATGGAGGAGTTCCAGTGGAGCAGGCCCGTCTCCTTCCTCCTGTACGCCGTCTTCTTCTTGCTGTAGTCGGCCGCCGTGTCGGAGGCCAACATCGCTGAGTACGACGAGCACTGGGAGCAGCGCAAGCTGCAGGCCCGCGCCGCCGCGGAGGCCACCTACCACCCTGACCCCATCGAGGTCACCGACAGCTTCAACCGCGCCGTCCATCGAGCCATGAAGGAGGAGACCAGCGCGAGACGGCAGATGCTGGGCAAGCACCACAAGTTCGCCGGGGCGTGCCTGGCGACGAACCCGATCGACCGGTGCTGGCGGTGCCGCGAGGACTGGGCCACGGACCGGAAGCGCCTGGCGCGGTGCGCGCAGGGGTTCGCTCGGAATACCACGGGCGGGCTCGCCGGGAAGATCTACATCGTCACGGACGGCAGCGACGACGACGTGCTGGAACCGCGCCCCGGCACGCTCCGGTGGGGCGTGATCCAGACGGAGCCCCTGTGGATCATCTTCGCCAAATCCATGCTGATCAAGCTCAAGGAGGAGCTTCTGGTCGGCAGCGACAAGACCATCGACGGCCGGGGCGCGCAGGTGCGCATCGCCGACGGGTGCCAGGTGACCGTGCAGTACTCGCACAACGTCATCATCCACAATATCCACGTCAACGACCTCATCGTCGGCAAGGGCGGCAGGATCCGGGACTCTCCGCTGCACGCCGGCTTCCGCACCCAGTCCGACGGCGACGGTGTCAGCGTCTTCGGCTCCACCAAAGTCTGGCTCGACCACCTCTCCCTAGCCAACTGCCAGGACGGCCTCATCGACGTCATCGCAGAGTCCACCGGCGTCACCATCTCCAACTGCCACCTCACCAACCACAACGACGTCATGCTCTTCGGCTCCAGCGACAGCAACCCCAAGGACGAGATCATGCAGATCACCGTCGCCTTTAACCACTTCGGAAGAGGGCTCGTGCAGAGAATGCCAAGGTCATCATCATCTCAATCTAGCTAATTTACCCTAAAAAAAAGGTAGTTTGTAGACTAATCCATACGTTGCCTTCTGCTAAATTAGATGCCGATGGGGATTCTTCCACGTGGTGAACAACGACTACACCCACTGGCTCATGTACGCCATCGGCGGCAGCAAGAACCCGACGATCATCAGCCATGGCAACCGCTACATGGCACCGCCGAACCTCGCGGCAAAGCAGATCACCAAGCAGCTGGGCGCGTCGGAGGCGGAGTGGAAGAACTGGGTGTGGCACTCGCAGGAGGACCTACTGCTGAACGGCGCCATCTTCACCGACACTGGCGGCGCCAACCAGAGGAAGTTCGACAGTAGGGACCTCATCAAGCCCAAGGCGGGATCATACGTCACCAGGCTCACGCGATTCGCCGGATCCATGCCTTGCAGGCCCGGCAAACCCTGCTAAATCTTGGTCGCCGGTCGGAGTCGATCCCTTCCGAGTCTCTAATTTACAGTTTGTTGACATTAATGTTTTTTTACTTAAATTTGTCTAGCTCGTAAGTTGTATAGTATTCGTCGTGTGGGAAGCCAGGCGATGCAAACATGATGAGGGGAAGAGCCAACATGTTTGTGTCTAGCGGTCTAGGCCTTGTTGCTTAGGGAGGTTGAACGGCCTTGTCACCAAACATAATATGCAGATGTCAAAAAAGGGCGTAAACTTGTTATTAACAGTAATTTAAAAGTCAAATCCTATCTTACTCGCGAGACACAACCACCACCTCCGCCTCCACCATATATCGGTCTCCCCTCCTCTGACCGGCCTTGTTGGTGTCGGGAGGGGTGGGGAACCCGATCTCTGGGTGGAGTTCTTAATAAAAGTGGTGTTTCAATAGATTGTTTAGGCTTTGGCCCGTCTTGTTTTCAATGGACATGGCATCGTCTGCAATAAGTAATCTTCGGGCTTTCATTAAGCGACGAGATCTCCTTCCTGACGTCAAAGTGGTTTTGGAAAATTAAATTTGTATAGGAATGGTTCTTAGATCTTGTTTCGCCAAATCGATTTTGGATTTTTTCTCATGGTTGCCGCGAGGAGGATTGTCTTCGCGATATCTGTCCTGGTTGCTTTGTTTTCGATAATGGTGATTCGTACTCTCGGCTCCCAGCAAAGTCGTCCAGGTTTTTCGGTTACTTTTCTCTAAAATACCAATGTTGCCGATTTTTTTTTTTGAGTTCAATAGAGAGCTTTATTCATGTAACATAGCAGCGGCAGTACATTCTCGTTCGATTACATGAATAATAGAATGTGGGAGACTAGTAAACCAGCTTCCCGTGTTAATAAGGTTCAGTCTGACGTACTTTGCTAGCTCATGAGCTGCAAAGTTCTGCTCTCTATTGATTTTCGATATTTTGCAATTACCACTCAATCTCCAAGCCTCCTGGATCTCATGATAAATCCCTCCCAGCATGGAGAATTTAGCATCGGTTTTCTTGGTGTTGTTTGCAACCAGCAGGCTATCCGTCTCAAGAGTAAATGGCATATGGATCCACTCATTGGCTAGACGAAGACCATCACGGCAGGCATATGCTTCAGCTTCCTCTGCGCCAGTGCAGTTCTGTAGAATTCTGCCAGCAGAAAGAATCACATATCCCAGGTGATTTCGAATGATAATGCCCACACTTGACATACCTGTTTCAGCCATATACGAGGCATCGACATTAATTTTTGTTGTGCCAGCCTCAGGAGGTCTCCAGGCATTATTTGCCTTCTCCTTTTCAGTGATGGGTTCAGTTTCAGAACTTCCTGCTGTTTTAACATCCGCGAACATAGTACTCTTTCCTTTGCTATCACAGGTTATAGGACAATCCTTTAGCTTTAGGTTTTCCACATACCTTTGAAGGAAGGACACCGAATCAGCAATCGTAGCCTTGCCTTTTTCATGTATTACGTCGTTCCTCAAATGCCATGCTCTCCACATCAACAGCAAAAATTGAGCATGAGAGCTTTTTGGGACATTTGAAAGGATCGTCAGAAGCCAATCTGGCCCAGATTTTGTGAGCAAACTTTCATCTGGAAGTTGCCACACTTTCCTCATTTGATATCTAAGGGCTTTTGCCTTTGTACAATTGACTGTCGCATGAAAGCTATCTTCTTCCTCCACCCCACATATGTTGCAAATTTTGTCAACTTCCAGGGTTCTTCTCCATTTATTCTTTTTAGTTGGAAGGTTGTCATCAGCTAACCTCCAACTAAACATGCGAATTTTGTTAGGAACAGGAGCATTCCATATGAGCTTCCACAAATTTCTGTTTCCATCATCACCCATACTTCCACCAACGTTCAGTTATCATGTTTCAGACTGTATCCAAGCTTGTAGGCACTTTTAACCGTGAAAATACTGGTTTTTTCAAAGTGCCAGGCTATGAAATCATCATCCTCACCTTCAGGCACCTTTATTCTCAGGATTTCTTCAGCATCATGTGTATAGAAAATGCGACGAATTAGATGTTCGTCCACACTTTCGTACCTGGCACCAACAGGTCCTTTACCCATTTAACTCTTGTACTCCTTCTTCCAGTAGTTTTCATGGACATGCCCCTTGGTATCCAATTATCTCGCCAGATTCGTACCTTTTCCCCATTTCTGATTCTCCATACCACCCCCTTCTTTAGGAGTTCAAGTCCATGCTCAATTCCCCTCCAAGCAGGGGAAGCATCCCCACTAAAGACTGTATCCAGTATGTTTCCATTAGGAAAGTATCTGGCTTTCAAAAGCTTTGCACAAATAGTATTGGGTTGTTGTATAAGCCTCCATCCTTGTCTAGCCAACATTGCTTGATTGAAAATTGCCGAATCTCTGAAGCCAATCCCTCCTTTCATTTTCGGATCAGTAAGTTTGTCCCACGGCGCCTAGTGGACTCTTTTTTGTAATTATCCTCACCCCACCAAAAACCCCTTATTGTTTTCATATAGTCCTCATGGAAACCCACTGGCATTTTGAAGATGCTCATAGCATGCGTAGCTAAAGACTGTGCTACTGATTTAATCAAAGTTTCCTTCGCACTCATGGCCATGTATTTTTCAGTCCAATCTGAGAGTTTTTTTAGAGAATCTCTCTTTAATTGGTTGAAATCTATCACCTTTCATTCTTCCAAGTGGAGTTGGGAGTCCAAGGTATTTCTCCTCAAATGTGCTATTCTGAACTTCAAGCATTAATTTGACCTCATCCTGCGCTTCTTCAGGGCATGACTGACTGAACAAGATTGAACACTTGCTCTGATTAATCAACTGTCCAGTACCCATCTCATAAAGGGCCAACGCTGTCTTTACCACATTTGCTTGCTCAACGTTGGCTTTAAAGAATAGAAGGCTGTCATCAGCGAATAAAAGATGGGAAATACCCGGAGCTCTGCGACACACTTTCAGATCCTGAAGTTCACCAAGGTACACAGCTCGGTTGAGGACTTGAGAGAGAGCTTCACCAACGAATAAAAATAAATAAGGGCTCAGAGGATCACCTTGGCGTAAACCCCTGGAAGGATAGAGCAATTCAGTTAGCTCACCATTCATTTTCACTCTGTAAGAACACACTTGTGATGCAAGTCATCACCCACATGACCCATTGCTTATCGAAGCCCAATTTCAGAACTGTTTTTTCTAGAAATACCCAGTCAACCCTGTCATAAGCTTTGGACATGTCCAATTTGTATGCACAGAAGCTGTCATCCTTTTTTCTTCCCCCTCTGAATAGAATGGAAGCATTCAAATGTGATTAGTGCATTATCAGTTATCAGTCGACCCGGGATGAAAGCACTTTGTGTTGGGGATATTAGATCATCAAGAATGGTGCGCATCCTGTTAACCAAGCATTTAGACACCACTTTATACACAACATTGCATAAAATATTGGTCTGAACTCTTTAAGGGACTTCGGGTCTTTAGTTTTTGGGATAAGGACAATTGTGGTCTCATTCACTGAACTCGATGTTTCCCCATGAGCAAAGAAATGTTTTACCGCAGCAATAACTTCTTCTTTCATAATCCCCCAATTCCTCTGATAGAAACGTGCAGGCAGTCCATCCAGACCAGGAGCTTTGTGAGGCCCTATTTGGAACAGGGCATCACCAATTTCATCATCACTAAAAGCAGCCATCAAGTCTCTGTTCATATCTTCAGTCACCCTTTTATCCGTGATATCGACAATAATTTCCGGAATTACTGCTTCATCTTTCCTGTACATCTCTTTAAAGAAGCCTACGGCTTCCTCCTTTAGATTACTTTGGCCCACAATTTCTTGGCCATTCTCCTTTGTAAGTTTTTTGATTTGGTTCTTTTTAGCTCTCCAAGTTGCTTTCCTGTGGAAGTATGCCGTGTTCTGATCTCCTTCTTTCAGCCATTGAATACGAGATCTTTGCCTCCACATAACTTCCTCTCTAAGAAGAAGTTCATCCAATCTTGTCGCTGTTTGCCTGATTTCATTTATATTAGCATTGTAGTTATCCTTTTGCAGAACTTCTAGCTTTTTCCTCAAATTTTGATTTCTTTTGTAACATTTCCAAAATTGACTGAGCTCCAATGTTTCAAGGACTTCATTGTTTCATCCAATTTTATAGAGATGGATTGCAAATCAGCAGCTGTTGTTTGGCCTTTCCAAGCCTCGGTGACAATCTCAGCAAAGGAGCTCTCTCTTTCCCACATAAGTTCATATCTTCCTCTATGAGAGGAAAGATTTCTGAAATTCTGTAGCTTCTCAAGGCTAACAAGCAGCGGGCAGTGATCTGATGTTGAGGAGGTTAGATGTTTTACCTTTGCATCTGTAAAAATATCAGTCCAAGCTAGGCAAGCCACTGCCCTGTCTAGCCTTACTCTTACATTTCTGGAGCCTTGTTGTTTATTGTTGTATGTCCAGTCTAGGCCATAGTAGCCTAAATCATGAAGGTTACAATCTAATAACACATCTCGGAACATCTGCATCTGATTCTCATTACGTTTTGAGACAGAAAAATGTTCATGCTGCCACATAGCTTCATTGAAGTCTCCAACCATCATTCACGGATTATTTGCATTTGGTTTTATCCTTCTCAAAAGATCCCACATCAAATATCTATCTTGTGCTTTAGGCTCTCCATAAACAAAGGTGCATCTCCATTTTATTTCATTTTGCTCTTGAATTGTTACATCAATGTGGTGCACACTATAACTTAGCAACTCAACAACAACACTTTCATCCCAGTACAGAGCAAGACCACCCCCCTTACCCTGAACAGACACAGGAAAGCAGTTTCTAAGGCCTAGGCGCCAGCGCAGGTTTTCAACAAAGGTCTTATTCTGCCTAGTTTCAAAGATAAACACCACCTTGGGACCAAAAGTTCGCATCAGGCGAACAAGTTCTTGAACTGTCCGGGGTTGCCCAAGTCCCTGGCAGTTCCAAACTAGGAGATTCATTGCTCCTGACGGCCACCTTCCTCGGTGGCCGTCAGGTTTCTGGCAGCCCCTGGGCCGGATGCTTCCTCTTTCCCCATACCAGTGTTGTCCACCTCTTCAGTTTCTGCAATGTACAGTTCATCCTTCCTCAGCCTTTGCAGCCCTTCCTTTCCCAGACTTTCCTCTAGCGTAGGAACCTGAAAGGCTCTCCTCTTGGCTTGCAGCTGCAAGTCCTCCTCCTTAGTGTCCTCCTCTGCACGTGCTCTCACCTTGCCCACATCCCAGGGGGGATTGGCAGGATTGGTCGAGTGGCTGATGTTATGCGTTCCTCCTTCCTCTCGCTTCTTCCTTTTCCAGCTCTTGGCACTGCAGGTGTTGTTTGGTGCCGTTGCAACAGGTGCTGCAGTATCCAACAGCACCAACGCCTGAGAGTTAGCAACTGTAGTGCTATTCTCAGTCTTGTCTTGGTCACGTATGGTTTCCACAGCCCCAATGTTGATGACGGGGTTGCCGAATCCATCACATTTTTGTCTTCAACAACATCGCTTCCTCCCACGCCTTGGTCCAGGGAGTTGTTGTTGTCGATCCCCGTACCATTGGCGACGCTGCTATCTCCCTCCACTGCTGGCCCGTTGTTGGAGTCGAGGGCATCAGCTGCAGGACCACTGTCAGAGATGACGATGGTGCTTGGCAGGGCAGGGATGGTGCTGGTGTCATCAACACAGAGGCGTGCAACATGCTCCAGCACGCCCTCCACCATTGGCCTCGTAGAGCTTGACGATGAGCAGATTGTTGGCCTTGAAGCGCGCCACAGGATTGGTTTTGCTTACTTTTGCGGTGCCTGTTCCAAGGTATCAGGAAGGTACCAAGCTCGGAGGTCGTCGAAGTAGACTAGAGGTACCCGGAGTAGCTGGCTGAAGCAGAGCTTCCTCCCCGCTAGAGGTGTGTCGCACCTGGCCTCCATGTGGCCAATAAAACCACAGAACAAGCAAAAATTGGGCAATCTTTCATACCTTAGCTGAGCATCGACCTCTTCCTCAGTTTTCTCATCAACCAACGTGATCTCTTTCTGGAGGGGAGTGTACAGGGGAAGTAGAATTCTGGTGCAGATGAACTTGTCGTCGATGTTACCTCTTGCCTTGTTGTCGATCTTCCGGGTTGTGCCCACCCGGTTGCCGTGGTCGTGTGTGAGCTTCTTCGAAAGGAGGTTGTCCGGGATCTTGTGGAACTGTACCCACATAGGAACGTGGTGAACAGGGCAGTGGAAGGATCAGCGCCCACCTCTAGAGCGTCGATGAGGAAAGCATCTCCCTTGTACTGCCATGGTCCGCCGCGGACGACATGGTCTCTGTCGCCCTCCTCGGAGAATTCGAGGATGAACTTGTGATGCATGTAAAATGCATACATGAACTTTGCATTATTTTTACTTATATTCCAGTCATATTTGCATCATATAAGGGTTATATCACTGTTTTATAATGATTTTGGGAATATTTGATATGTTTCCTATTTTTTGGAATTAACCCCGCGCAGCCAGAAAACCCTATTTCTATATTTTAATGTTTCAGGGACCCAAACGATGTCCAAATGAACTGGAAATTTATGAGCATCATTTTTTGGATGGAACAAGACTTGGGGGTGAAGGAAGCAAACAAGCGGAGCCCCGAGGGCCAAAAGAGGTGGGCCCACGCGGCCCCTGTACCTGACCGCGTGGGACCCCCCAATTTGGGCCTCGACGCTCCGTTGCCATCCATCTTTCCTCCACCGACTCCGTTTTGACCTAAAAACACCTATAAAAATTATCCCCCGATGTCTCTGGAAGGAGCGCCGCAGAAACACAGAAACACCGAAACAGAGACCTGGAGTTGCAGATTGGAGGGGTAAAACTCCGGCGGGGCGCTGCCGGCGTGGTCTCCATCTTCTCCAACGACTTCTCCACCGTCTCCATGATGAAGAGGGAGTAGTCCACCTCTGGACTATGGGTTTGTGGTAGTAACTTATGTATCTCTCTCTCTCGAGCTTCACTAATTAGTACCGTATGAGCTGCTGAACATGATTACGGTCATCGATGTAATACCTTTGTGGTGGATCTTTATATGAGTTAATATATGTTTGAGATTGCAATGGTTTTGTTTCAGTTATGAAAGTAGATGCATATTATGTACCCCGTTCTTATTTACTTTTATGATCAAGCATGTTTATGAGAGCGTGTCAGGGGAACGTGTGCATTAGTTGGAGTAACGGGGGTGGCTAGTGCGGTGAACGTGAGAGAAAGTTCCGCGATCCACTTGGCTGTTTTACCTTACTTTGTTGCCTCACTAGGGATAAAAAGAAATACCATGCTACCGGAGATGTGGGTGTGACCATTGCCACTTCCTCCATGACTAGATCTAGCATGTTCTTATTTTAACTTCATGTCATGATACTTATTGCTATACTCTGAGTTATCTTAATTACTGAGGTGTTATGATTTAGTTGCATCTTGGTGGAGTATAAGAGAGACTAATAACCAAAAGGTCTCTATGTTAGGACGTGATGCCCATATAATTATAACTTGTCATTAAACTGTTGTGTTGCAATCTCATATGTCAACTCTAGTGTTCCATTGTCTATCACTTTATTAAAGAGAGAGTGCATTTGTGAAACCATGAACCCCGGTCCATTTTTAATCATAAGAAACACCTTTCCAACCACTTTTACCACTTTACCATTTTCTGCCATTTAAAAATCCGAAAATACAAAAACACTTTTACATCTTGCATTCATCATAAAAAGCCCAAAAATCATTTATCATCGCTACCATCATCCTTGCATATTTATTTACCACCATTGCATATTTATTTCTTGTTTGCATTGCATATTATCTTGATATCATTCTCACACTTGTGCTTGACAACCACTAGGTGAGGTTGAGGACCAAAACATTTACTTTGTTTTGTAGGTAACTAAAAGAAGGATAGGAAAGATAAATCTTCACTACTGATTCCCCGAGAGTTCGATATTAAACCCTCGAGTCACCCTCGTGGGGAAAAACACGTCTTCCACTTACTACACACTCTGCACTTGGAGTCTCAACCTAACCCATATTCTTTTGACGCAGGTAACTACGTGAAGGGCCATCAAGAGTGTTTTCTGGCGCCGTAGCAATTACACGCCATCACTACGTCATCGGGTATCAAGACTGTTTTCTGGCGCCTTTGCCGGGGAATCATTGCTGAAAGGTTTATCCAAGGATATCTCACCAAGTCAAATTCATCACCAACTTGTGCTAACACCTAAGCTTGGGAGGTTGCACCTACGTGAGCATCATCTTATCCATCTTTACCTTCAAAGCAATTTATCTTGTTTTGTCATTATCTTGCATATTTATTTTCAGTTTTGCATAAAAAATTAAAAAAACACATAAAAACTTGCTACAATGGGAGAAAGAACTAAGTTGTGTGATTACACAAATACTCCAAATGATCAATTTATTGCTAGGCCCATTGCTACACCTAAGATAAATACTGAGAGTTATGAAGTAAGTCCTAGTTTGTTGAACTTGATAAGTAGGGAACAATTTGGCGGTAGTGCTATGGAGGATGCCTCTATGCATCTTCATGATTTTGTTGAAATATGTGACATGCAGAAATTTAAAAATGTGGAAAGTGATATTCTAAAACTGAAGTTATTTCCTTTCTCACTTAGAGGAAAAGCTAAAGAGTGGCTGCATTCATTACCTATTGATAGCATTAAAACTTGGGATGATTTAAAAGAAGCTTTCATTAAGAAATACTATCCCTGTTAAAATTTTGCAAAATAGAAACAACATTCTTTCTTTTAGGCAAAATGAAAATGAACATGTTGCTATGGCTTGGGATAGGATTAAACTTATGCTTAGAACTTGTCCATCACATGGGGTCAACGAATGGACCATATTACACTCTTTTTTACAATGGTCTGAATTACATGTCTAGAAATATTCTTGATTCCGCTGCTGGAGGTGCTTTTATGGGAAAACTATAGTAGAAGCTAAGAACATATTGGAAAGTATTTTGCAAAACTATAGTCAATGGCATACTGATAGAGCACCTAATCCTTCTAAGAAAGTGAACTCCATAGAAGAAACAAATGATTTGTCATCTAAAATGGATACTATTCTTGCTTTCATTAATAAACAAAATATTGAAAAAGTAGTTTTGATCAAGGAAAATGGCGACTCCCTCCCCCCTCCTCTGGCGACCACCATGGCGACTCATCCCCCACCATCCTCTAGGTGATCCTCCCGACTTGGTCATGGCGGGGACGGAGTGGATCCCTACGCGGATCCCTCGTCCATCGCTCATCTCCTGGATTTCTCCCCGGGTCATGCGATCCGGGCCAAGGTTCGTCACTTATTCGCCACCTCGTGAACCCTGTGTCTAGGTCACACCGTTTCTTTCTTGTGGTCTCCTTTGGTTGATCGTCCTTCTGGCTGTCTGATCTAAATGCTAGGATTGCCCTCTCGGCATGCTTGGGTATTGCACATGATGAGATTGAAATTCTCAATCTGAGAGACCGGGTATTCAAATTTTCTGTCAGTTGCAAGGCTGTGGGTTTTTTCATTTAGAATCTGAGATCTTATTCATGCCGTCAGTTTGAATGTTTCTTTCATCTATGGGGTTTCGGTGGACCTAATTGGATCAGAAAGAACAACTCTATTATAACGAACTTGAGGCTGAATGGTCCTATGCGGGTAAACAATCTGCTGCTAGATCTATGGCTATCAAAAGATCACGTCGACCTCCTATTGCCACTGTGCCCATACGGAATGTTTTCAATTCTGTCAGACGCAGTTTTCATCGTGCTATCAATCGTGATCCAGCTGTGGTTCTTACTGGGGCTAATTTGGTTCCAATTGGATCTCTCATGGTACCTCTGCAGGCTGCTGATTCCGCTGATCGTGATAGAACTAATCACGTTGATCACGGATCTGGGAGAGCGGGAATCTCGGAATTTCGAACTCCACTCCTTCGCGGGCCTCTGCCCAGCTGGAATCTGGCCTAGCCCATATGGATGTGGTTACCTGCCCACAGCCCACTCCTCCGCCTGTTAGGCAACAGATTACCCGCGCTAATCATGTGATTTTCTGTCGTAATTGTCTATCAGAAGGTCATCTTGCTTCTTCCTGCTCAAGTAAAATCCGTTGCAGAGTTTGTTATGGATACGGGCATATTGCACGAAACTGTTTCAATAAGAAGAGGAAATCTCTGATTTATCGGAAAAAAATCTCGATACAGGCAATATATTAGCTGGAAGCCAGGGAGAGGTTATTCCCCCAAATCTGCTACAGTACGAGGGTTCCCTCGAGCTCTCCGGCGACACATTGCCCCCTCCACCGCCAGCATCGCCTATGGCGAACTACCCTTGCGACTTCATCCCCCACCTCCCCCGGGTATGGCTTCATCCCACCCAATGGTCTACGGCCACAGCGTGGCTACGTCACGGTGGGAGGATCTCTCCCGCTGCCATGCGACTCCTGGGCGATCGTCATCCTCGAGCCAGAGCCGCACCTTGATCAGTTTGAAGGTACAGCCATACTCATCTCAGATTACCTAGAGCAGCAGAGGAGATTGACTGTCAAAGAGATTTCTCGTAGTGGTATGGGCTGCACTTGTTCGTTTTGTTGATGTGGTTGAGAGAGACAGTGCCGTTATGGCTAGCCCTTACTTCATTGGTGATACTGTGATGCGGGTGATTGAGCAAAACAGGGGTAGAAACCATAGATCTGTCACTTTTACACATGATTGCTGGCTCATGTTGATGAACCACCCCATAGAATGCTGGAATCTAGACACCATTGTTATATCTCTTGCTCAGTATGGCAGAGTTTTAATCTGGAATAGAGATGAATCAAACAAGGCTAGAATTCTGGTTAAGATGAGAGTTTATGAATTGACAAAATCCCTCTGAGCCTTGTTGTATCTCAGTCCACCTCCTATGTGGGCAATGGAGATTCATGGTCTTGCCCAACAATTATTATGTCTCTGTGTTGCTGGGAGCAGGGCCAGAGATGAAGATCCACTGCCACCTGATGGCCAGAACCCCCACCCTGTGCCCATCATTGTGGATGGTTTCCACTTCTGGGCATGCTGAACATGAGGGAGAGGTGCAACATGCTGAAGAGGCAGGTGAAGCAGGTACTGCAATACCTGCACCTGTTGCTGATGTCCCTGTGATTATGACCCCTCCACAGAGTCCAGCTCAGGACCAGGTGGCAGATGTTCACATGGAGGAGGCCAACATGGAAGAGATCATTGCTGATGCGCCGGCCCCACCCATGCAAGATGTGCACGCTGTGCCGAATGAAGCAGAGCAAGCAATGCAAGTTGAGCAAGCTGTGCAAGTGCAAGAGCAAGTTATGCAGGCTGAGGGAGCAGATGAATGCTGATATTGCAATTGAGGATCAAGCTCATGCAGACCCAATTGTTCCACCTGAAAATGTTCCAGCACCTGATCAGATTGCTGCACCTGTTGCTAATCAGCTAGCTCTGTCCATTGCTAGGAGGAGACGGGGAAAGATGACTGCACACACACAATGTTGAACATGTGAGACGTAGCAACAGGCTTGCAGGGCTGGCTGCTGGATTCAAGGATCACCCTCCATCATGGTGAGGGCCCATCCAAGAACCTTGCTGCTGAATTTGAAGCACATGTGGTCGACACCTCGGCTCGCTCCTCCTGTTCTGCCTACTTCTATGCTCCAAGCCATTGGTAGGGACCAGTGTCAGATGGCATCTATGATGCTGACTGAAGAGGAACTCAACTATGATAGTATCAATGATAGCATCGAAAGTGATTAGTGGTGCCGAGACAGCCCCCAAGTGCCTCACTGTTACCCCTGTTTCGCTTTTGCTGTCCAAGTGCCAGTGTCAGTCTGATCACCTTACTCTGATCCTATCCAGTGTACTTACCATGGCAATGTACCCCTTTTATGTCTACCTTTCGATGTCTATTGGTGTGCTTTTGATGTCAAACTCATGTTTATGTCAGTACTCTGTCCTGGATGTATGATCTAATACCCAGTTCATGTTGGTTTGTGTACTCATTGATCAGTAAGTCATAAGTTGCTCGGGCACTGCTATATTCGTTGGCTGTTTGTGATGAGTATGTTTATTTCCCCATGGGCCTTGTTGGCATTACTATTTATCTGAGTACACTATGCTGCTCTGGACATGTATGCTGAAATGCGATGGGGTTTACTGTGGCTACCTATTTCTGGGTTATTTATGATCTCCCAGCTCCCACACCATCCAATTGTTTTTAATGAATAGATCATGGTATATTGGACTGGAACCTGAGAGGTATTAACTCTCAGCTCATGTGGGATGAAATCAGAGCTAAAGCAGATGAAAGTAACTGCCATATTATGTGTTTACAAGAAACCAAAAGAGAGCTTTTGATCTTGTTTATATTAGAAATTTCTGTCCAAGAAGGATCAATCAATTTGCCTTTTCACCTTCCG